>OZ038515.1:39641228-39648728 GCA_964036315.1 Acanthosepion esculentum
ATGACATGGAAGCCCCCTACTGTAGTGACCCCCCCCCTTTTTTTTCTCTCGACCTAAATCCGTTTAATTAGAGTTTGATTATGGAGGTTCTCCATTAGCTTGGTTTTCGTTAAAAATTGCTGTGTTTAATTTAGCAAACCATACTTTTGAGATAAAATGTCCTAACTTCGTTTTTGCAGAGGGACGTTTTTTTGGGGTTTTTTTTTTAGTTTTTTTTTATCATTTTTATTATTATATCTCTGCAAATAAAACCATTTTTGCTTCTATTATATATAAAAGTTTTGTTAAAAACATCTGCACTTAAATCTTTTTTTTTTTTTTTCTTTAAATTAATTCTTAATAAGTTAATAATTGCTTTAATTTTATGAAAAAAAATGAAGGAAGAATTATTATTAACAAAAAAAAAAAAAAAAGAAATAGCCGACATTTAGCATGAACACAGACAGAATGTGCTGACTGTGTTTGGAGAATAAAGTATTTCTGTAACTCTAGATTCATACATAAAAAAAACCAAAAAACATTCATTTAAAAGTAAAAATAAAATTGTCCTTGATAATGGCTGAAAGAATAGCCGAGAAAACGCGCGGACATACAGAACATTCGAATAATTTGTATATAATTTATGTCCAGAAAAGAAATAGAAATGAACATGAGAAAAATTAAAAAAAAAAAAATTAAATGAAACTTGTATAAAAGAAGGACTGCTGCCCAATTACACACACACACACACACATACATACATACATACATACACACACGTACGTCAGCCTGAAAACTTTCTTTAAAAATATAAAACAGTCAGTAAAGGACTAATTCACCTCTCAGTCCTTTTTTTCTCATTTCTTATGCGTTGGTGGGCGAATGTAGATGTGTACTTACTTAGGCCTAATGTGGTGAATTGTATATATTTACGCACGCACGTACATACATACATATATACAGTCAATGAGGACTGGTATACTTTGACATACCAAAAAGCATGTGAATGAATCTTCAATCTCTTTACAAGCCTCAACTTCCTCCTCCCACTTTTGCCTCCCCCGCCCCCACTTTCATTTAACCTGACCTCCCCTTTTCAGTGGAGTTTTTTTTTTCTTTCTTTCTTCCTTTCTGTTTGTTTTTGTTTGTTTTTTTTCCCCCCTCTGGATATAGGACATAAGGAATGTTGGTAAAATTGTCCTCACCTTCATTTTTTTTTTTTTTTTACCTTCTTTTTGGAGATGTTTTATTTTTCTAAGGGTCCCTTCATTCTGCTGACCAACCTCCAATCTAGCCACCGTCCTTCCTCTTACCCTTACCCCCCCACCAAACGTTTGAAAAGGGATTGTCAATAAGTTGTATAGTTGGTTTCTTGTGGGAAGGTTCGGGTGCCCCTCTGTCTCTGTCTCTCTCTCTTTCTCTGTCTCTCTCTCTTTCTCTTTCTCTCTCTCTCTCTCTTTCTCTTTCTCTCTCTCTCTTTCTCTCTCTTTCTCTTTCTCTCTCTCTCTCTTTCTCTCTCTTTCTCTCTCTCTCTCGTTCTCTCTCACTCTCTCTTTACTTTTCTTTCATAAAATTGTGTCCACAAATACCTGAAAAAACTGACACTACTTTTAAATCCTAGTCATAAGTTACTGTTGTACAGGGTGGTTCGAAAGTCTTGTCACCCCCTATATATTGTAATTCCCCCCCCCCGCATATATTAATCACTTTTAATTTTATTGATTTTATTATTTATTTATTTTTTTTGAAAATTACACCAACATATATCTCTCTCACTCACACACAGACACACACACACACTCTATCCCAGATATTATCACATTTTAACCCACAGATATAGTATTCCTTGAAAACTATATTTCCTCGTGATAAAGTATATATATATATATATATATATATATATATATATAATTTACATTATTCAGACTGTTATGCTTATCTTCATTGCCATATTCACAACATTCAGGTGATTGGAATTTCAAACCAAAAAACCCGTTATTTCATCCACTGGTGTAGATTGTTCTAGTTCCATGTGCCATGCCTCTTCGAAATGTCTTGGTTATCTCCCTTTAACTCAACTATCCAAGTTTTGGTTCACCACTGCTGTAGCCTGGTATTGAACTCAGAACTCGTTGGGTCTAGTCACTGGATCTAACCAACGTCTTTATCCACTGGGCCATGTGTCCTTGTGAATATGGCAATGAAGATGAGGATAACAGTCCGAATAATGTAAGTAAGCATAATACCTCATCTTGGAGATATATATATATCTCCAAGATGAGGTATTATGTAAGCAAGCATAATACCTCATCTTGGATATATATATATATATATATATATATATATATATATATATATATATATATATGATGGACTCTCCTGTCGAACCCGATTATGAGGGTTAGACAGATCAGTTCCCAGAAACTGAAAGCCCGACACCCACACAGGATTTGATTATAGTGGTGAAGGCCTTGTGCAGGGCCATCCACACTTTTTGGAGGGACGAATACAGGGACCTGGTGCAACGGATGCCACAAGGTCCCCAAACGACCCTCCGCAGGTTTTGAATTCAGAGTTGTCCTTCTCCTAGACCAGTTGCCATCCAAGGCTATAGAACCCAGTCTGTCCTGCTATTTACCCATAGTTGGAGGGAGAAGAGGAGGAGGATTCACACCTTTCCCAAGGGTATTAGCACGTAAGTGAATGTAATGGATTCGACTGGAATTCGAACTCGGCTGTCCGATTCCTCAATCCGACCCGTTATCCATTACTCCACCGTGCCTCCTATATATATATATATATATATATATATATATATTTTAATGATTTTTGGGACATACACGCATACTATATACACCCACAAATTCATTAGTTACATGGGTACACTAATATATACCAGATGGAAAATGTCAATGAAAGTGGACATTTTTTCCCTATGTGCCTGGGGATATCCCTCTTTAAATATGGCCTTGTGCCATATTTCTTCCTAGTGGGCGTAATGTTAGATAACTAAATACTACTTTTTTTTTGCTAAGTTTGGACATGCTGTTTAAATAGAGCATAATTACGCTGGCTACAGCTGTGAGGTTTCATTCTCCAGGGGATAGAGATTGATCTTCATATCCACGTTGGAAGATTGTATTCCGCCAGTTAACAATCAAAATTCTGGATTTGGGCTAAGTTTGTACATCGACTAATGATGCTGGCTAAGCATATATTAAAATGTCATATCCCTGGCATGTCACAATGTTTAACAGAAGCTCAGTGATCATTTGTGTAGTTGATAGTAAAATAAAAACTATTGCATCTATTGTCAGCCTTGACAGTAGCTAAATGATTATGAACTTTTTTTTTTTTTTTTTTTTTTAACAAGGTTTGCTTTTTTTTTTTTTTTTTTTTTTTCAAATGACCATTTTATTTGCAATACCTGTGTGGTGACAAAATTTGAATCTAGTGCTAATGTCATACAATCGTCTCGTGTTGCCCTTGGCCTAAAAGCTATTTATTTAGTTATTTTAATTATAATTTATTATTTTTTAAATTTATAATAAAATAATTTATTAAGAAAAAAAAAAATTAATTTGTTTCAATTTGATGTGATGATTGCAAACATGACATTTATAATTTTACAGAAATAAAATTTAATCTTTAATTTTATCTTATTTTAAATAAACTTTCTCCAGTCATAGAAAAGAAATTTATTTTAAAAACTGTAATAGTTTTAAGAATGCCAAAATGTTGCTACCTTTCTCTTGGGACCACAACTTATTTGGTATTTTATTTTTAATTTTATTTCTTTATTGTCTACTTATCTACAAAACCAACGAATGATGACAAGGAGGGAAAGCGTCAGGTGAAAAAGTCAGTTTTCTTCATGGGACCCTGGGAAAGGAAGTTACTAGTCTCTCTCTCTCTCTCTCTCTCTCTCTCTCTGAAAATAAGTTAGCGGCAATGGCCAGAAAACTTCTATCCTTGTTGTAATGATAGCGGGTGGTCTTAACATTGTTTGTCGGTGTTTAGTGGTGACAAGGATAAGTTGAAGAATGGCTGCAAGGATCCACTGAGGAAAATTGAATTGGAACCAGAGTTAGGGGGTCAGTTGTCATCTCTTTTTTTTTTTTTTTTTTGTTCTACCTTAGGGTAAATGAGAACATATGGAAATGTTAAGAAATTTGGGGTTCTGTCCCTTGTTCTGTCCCCACTTTTTACCCCTTCATTTTCTCTTTTTTTTTTTTTTTTGTTACTACCATTAATAGTTTTAAACAAGCTCTACCTTTCTATATCTCTACCTCTCTCTCTTTCTCTACCTTTCTCTTTTTCTCCCCCTTCCTTCTCTACCTTTCTCTTTTTTCCCCCTTCCTTCTCTACCTTTCTCTTTTTCTCTCCCTTCCTTCTCTACCTTTCTCTTTTTCTCCCCCTTCCTTCTCTACCTTTCTCTTTTTCTCCCCCTTCCTTCTCTACCTTTCTCTTTTTCTCCCCCTTCCTTCGCTACCTTTCTCTTTTTCTCCCCCTTCCTTCTCTACCTTTCTCTTTTTCTCCCCCTTCCTTCTCTACCTTTCTCTTTTTCTCCCCCTTCCTTCTCTACCTTTCTCTCTTTGTCCCCTTCCTTCTCTACCTTTCTCTTTTTCTCCCCCTTCCTTCGCTACCTTTCTTTTTCTCCCCCTTCCTTCTCTACTTTTCTCTTTTTCTCCCCTTCCTTCGCTACCTTTCTCTTTTTCTCCCCCTTCCTTCTCTACCTTTCTCTTTTTCTCCCCCTTCCTTCTCTACCTTTCTCTTTTTCTCCCCCTTCCTTCTCTACCTTTCTCTTTTTCTCCCCCTTCCTTCTCTACCTTTCTCTTTTTCTCCCCCTTCCTTCGCTACCTTTCTTTTTCTCCCCCTTCCTTCTCTAATTTTCTCTTTTTCTCCCCTTCCTTCTCTACTTTTCTCTTTTTCTCCCCCTTCCTTCTCTACCTTTCTCTTTTTCTCCCCCTTCCCCTCTACCTTTCTCTCTTTGTCCCCTTCCCTCTCTACTTTTCTCTCTTTCTCTACCTTTCTCTCCCCCTTCCCTCTCTACCTTTCTCTCCCCCTTCCCTCTCTACCTTTCACCCCCCTTCCCTCTCTACCTTTCACCCCCCTTCCCTCTCTACCTTTCACCCCACTTCCCTCTCTACCTTTCTCCCTCCCCACTCTCTTCAAATCATAGCCGAGAGACTTGCTATCAACATTGGATATTATGCATATTCATTTGTGTTTGTGTGTGTGTGTGCATGTGCGCATATATATATATATATATATATGTATAAGTAAACATTGAAGTCAAACTCTAAGTGTTGAGTTCAATGTTCACTTTTATATTTAGATACGCTCTATCTCTGATATTGAGCACTTTATCCCATAAGTATAGCATACCTTAAGAGTATATTTCTTTATATATATATATATATATATATATATATATATATATATATATATATATATATATATATATATAGGGAGAGTGGTCAGTATCTGAAATCTAGAATATTCTTGAAAGTGCAGTTATTGAGTCTTGCCAAAATATTAACTTGCACCTGCTATTTTTTCAAATATCTCCTTAAAAAAACGTAATTTCTAAAGCCAACAGACTTGCATGCATGGCCATAACAATTTTAAAATATAAAAGAAAACAACTCTTAACCTTTTTTAAAAATTAAATAAACAAGTTACATATTAAGAAATCAATAACTTTAACACCCTTGCATTTAATAGCACCCCCCTCATGACATCATTTAACACCCCATATAATTTTATCTTTCCTTTGACGCAAATTAACTTTGTAGGCTATTTTAGAGTGTTCTCTAATAAAAAAAAGAAAAAATTTGAAAAAGTAAGGTTATTTTTTTCTATACACAACTTCTGTGGATTTTGTGGAAATAAAATTTAAGCTTAATTTTGTCTTATTTTGAATTTTTCCAGTTTCTAAAATTAAAAGAAACAAATTTTAAAAAACTGGAATAGTTTTTAAGAATACGAAAGTGCCACATCATTGTCGGGTGTGTGTGACTTTTACTGGCTTTTCTCTTTTAGGAAAAAAAAAAACATCTTTTGCTGTAATTTATTTATTTATTTGTTTATTGTGTACTTATCTACGAAAGCTACTTGTTGTCAATGATGATTTCAAGGTCTCAGGTGAGAAAGAATGTGGCTTTCTTCATGGGACCCTGGGAAACGAAATTAGTCTGTCTCTTCCTCTCTCTCTCTATACCTCTTTACCTCTTTCCCTACCTACCTCTCCCCCACCTCTCCCTCGCTCTCTCTTTCCTATGTCTCTCTCTCTCTCTCTCTCTCTCTATATATATATATATATATATATATATATATATATATATCCTCTACCTCTCCCTTTCTGCCACTCTTACCTCTCTCTCTCTCCCTTACCTATCTCTCTCACGTCTCCTCCTACCTAACTCTCTCTCACGTCTCCTCCTACCTAACTCTCTCTCACGTCTCCTCCTACCTAACTCTCTCTCACGTCTCCTCCTACCTAACTCTCTCTCACGTCTCCTCCTACCTAACTCTCTCTCACGTCTCCTCCTACCTAACTCTCTCTCTCTCTCTCTCACGTCTCCTCCTACCTAACTCTCTCTCTCTCTCACGTCTCCTCCTACCTAACTCTCTCTTTTTCTCTCTACTGTAAAAGAAATGGCCACAAACTCCTTTCCTTGCAATGATAGGTTATCAAATAAAATGTCTACAATGATGCCGTTAATAAAGTTCTCTAAGGATTGATAAAAATATAAAAATGTGTCGTTTAGCTGATTATATATTATTATTTATATTTATTTATTTTTCTACTGGATACTCGTATTTGAAATAGATGCCCTATTCTTACTTTAATCGGTGTGTATTACATCTGTAGGTCTTCATATTTGAGAGATATGACTAACTGCTATAATACCTTTTTGAAGTAAGAAAAATGTTGTATTAAAAAAATGAATTGATTTATTTTCAATATGATAATTTTATTACTTAAAAAAAAAAAATCCAACAAAGTAACATTTGAATGTTTCACGTGAAAACCGGTTTAAAAAATAAATAAAAATCATCGGGAATTTTTGCACACACCTAATAAATTGTAAGCAAGTCTTTTATTTTTTTATTTATTTTTTTTACTCCATCCCACTCCCTAACCAGGCCAAGCCGGGTGACCTTGCTAACACACTTATAAATAGGTCATGAGAGAGGGCCGTATATAGGTCAAGACCTGGGTTCGCAAACTTGTTTTGTTGAAACCTTGCTTAGTTCTAATGACTTTTATAAAAACACAATCAATTTTTGTTTATCTCAGGAATCCCACGCCAGGGGGTGCTGAAAAGTTCTCGCCCCCCCCCCTTTCAGCCCCCCCTTTTCAGCCCCCTCCATTCATTTTTTTGTAAATTCTTTTCACGTCGTCATCTTCGAGGAAGATCCATAGCTTGATATTCTGTCTTTGATTTACAAAAATATTGACAGCATGGATTCAGAGAATTACATATGCCATTGGGGAAGGCATGAAACCATTTC
>OZ038515.1:39653728-39666228 GCA_964036315.1 Acanthosepion esculentum
GTACTTTTTTCACTCTTTTTCTTCTGGAATTTTTTCACTTTTTTTTTTCTTCTGGAATTTTTTCACTCTTTTTCTTCTGGAATTTTTTCACTCTTTTTCTTCTTCTGGAATTTTTTCACTTTTTTTTTTCTTCTGGAATTTTTTCACTTTTTTTTCTTCTGGAATTTTTTCACTTTTTTCTTTTTTCAATTTTTTCAATTTTTTTTTCTTCTGGAATTTTTCACTTTTTTTTAATTCTGGAATTTTTTCACTTTTTTTTTTAATTCTGGAATTTTTTCACTTTTTTTTTTACTTCTGGAATTTTTTCACTTTTTTTTTTACTTCTGGAATTTCTTCACTTTTTTTTTTTCTTCTGGAATTTCTTCACTTTTTTGTTAAAACAGTTTTTCCCTTGACACCGCTATTATTTAACTACCTTCATCCTTCGGCAGTGTTTCTTTTCAAAAGTGCTGATTAGAAATTTAAAGTCTGAACGCATGAAAGTGAATTTATACATTTTCTTGCAGGTTAAAAATTGTTGAATTCCTTTTGTTAATATTCTTTGTTTCTTTTTTTAATTAACCTCCGTCCCGTCTAATTGTTTGAATCTATTTTTGCTTTCTTCCCTAAATTTGTTTCTTTTTCTTTCTTTTCTTCAGGCCATGGAATTGTGTCTTTTATCAGTTTTGAAATGGGATCTAATGGCAATTACTCCAAATGACTTCATTGAACTTATTCTAAAACGTCTTCCTATTAACCCCATCAGATTAAGTGTTGTCAAAAAACATGCACACACCTTTATTGCAATGTGCTGTACAGGTGAGTTTTTATTTTTCTTTATTTTTAAAAAATTTTGAAAATTTATTTCTGCAGGGTAAAACATTTTAAAATAGTGCTTTTCTGTCTACCAAGCCATCTAATGTGAATTGGGCTTAATAAAATTAGTGCACATCATGTAATGTTAGCTGGTTGATTTTCTTTAGTGGCATATCAACACCTCTATGGGTTATTTAATGCCAAAATCTAAATATTTTGAGCAAGGATATTAGTACGTAAGTGAATGTAATGGATTCGACTGGAAAGTCAGTCAGTGAGTTATGTGTCATGCGTGATACACGTTTAGGAGATCATGTATCTTTCGATACATTACTGATGAGGCAGATTTTTTTCCCGCAGTAGGTTGCCATTTCTTTCTGCGGTAGACCAGTTGCCATCCAAGGCTATAGAACCTGGTGTGTCCCGCTATTTAGCCATAGCTGGGGGGAGAAGATGATGATTCATGCCTTTCCCAAGGGTATTAGCACGTAAGTGAATGTAATGGATTCGACTGGAAAGTCAGTCAGTCAGTTATGTGTCATGCGTGATACACGCTTTGCTGATCATGTATCTTTCGATACTTGACTGACGAGGCAGATGTTTTTCCCGCAGTAGGTTGCCATTTCTTTCTGCGGTAGACCAGTTGCCATCCAAGGCTATAGAACCCGGTCTGTCCTGCTACTTACCCATAGATGGAGGGAGAAGAAGAGGATTGATACATTTCCCAAGGGTATTAGCACGTAAGTGAATGTAATGGATTCGACTGGAAAGTCAGTCAGTCAGTTATGTGTCATGCGTGATACACGCTTTGCTGATCATGTATCTTTCGATACTTGACTGACGAGGCAGATGTTTTTCCCGCAGTAGGTTGCCATTTCTTTCTGCGGTAGACCAGTTGCCATCCAAGGCTATAGAACCCGGTCTGTCCTGCTACTTACCCATAGATGGAGGGAGAAGAAGAGGATTGATACCTTTCCCAAGGGTATTAGCACGTAAGTGAATGTAATGGATTCGGCTGGAAAGTCAGTCAGTCAGTTATGTGGCATGTGTGATACACACGTAGGCGGTCATGTATCTTTCGATACATGACTGACGAGGCAGATTTTTTTCCTGCACTAGGTTGCCATTTCTTTCTGCGGTAGACCAGTTGCCATCCAAGGCTATAGAACCTGGTCTGTCCTGCTATTTACCCATAGCTGGGGGGAGAAGAGGATTCATACCTTTCCCAATAGGTATTATTATGTAAGTGAATGTAACGGATTTGCCTGGAATTTGAACTCTGCTCTCCGATTCCACAATCCGAGCCACTATCCATTACTCCACCATGCCTTCAACTACATTTACCCATAGATGGGGCCCTAATAATTGCTACCCCTCCAGATCAGGTTGGACCTGGGAGGAACAGCAATTAAGAGGTGATTATAGGCTCCTCAAAACCTGATAAGAGACATTACTGCCAGATATAGTTTATCGTCATGTCCAGAGCTTCTCATAATATGGTTCTTTGAAAAATTTTAAATTTTGCATGTGTGCAGCGATGTAAGATTTTGATATCCATGCTGTGCACACGTGTGTTGTTGTTGTTGTTCGGAATTGAAATAACTTGTGCCACCAGTCCCGTCCGCCTTCTTGGACTAACATTTTCTGATGACATGAAATGGAGAATTAATATTAAATCATTCGCTAGGTCTGCTTCTAAGTATTTACACACAAGTCAGTCTGCAATGTTATTAGCCCTGACCTGGCATATCATATTCAGTTACTTTCCCATTACTGTGACATAGCTTATAGTAATATTTCATATGACCTTTCCCCTTTGGTATCTAGACTTGACAAATTTAAGCACGTACTAGATTGGCAGGACTCACCAGTTGTTGCACTTCTCTCTTGAGGGGCTCTCCCAGTATCTTGCTTTTCAATCAACTTTGCATTAAAAAGTTTTTTAAATCAATGTCTTCTTAATTCCTCTTTCTTTTATTGTCCTTTCCCCTCACTAAAGTCTTCTAATTCTCTTTCACTCTTCTTACTTTCCAGTCAACTTTGATCTTCAAACATTTCAATGCAATGTCAATCGTTATCTTCTGTCTTCTTAATTCCTCTTCTTTTATTGTCCTTTCCCCTCACTAAAGTCTTCTAATTCTCTTTCACTCTTCTTACTTTCCATTCAACTTTGACTTTCAAAAATTTCAATGCAATGTCAATCGTTATCTTGTGTCTTCTTAATTCCTCTTCTTTTATTGTTCTCTCACTAATGGTGTTTTTCTTAGATTCTTTCACACTCTGTCTGTGACCCTTTGTGTCTTAGTGGCTTTATTGCCTTGCTTGTGGGGAGGTGAAAGGATGAAAAAATGAAATGTATGGAGATATCACTGTGGGTGTCAGAGGTACAAATGACATTGGCATTACTATATGTATATATTAGTATGGGGGGGGGGCAAGATCTATGGCAAAATGGGAAAAGTTTTTGTGTGACATGCTTCGTCACCTAGGACTTCATGAAGTATATCTTTCCCCCATTGATATAATAAATGTGAATGTCAGCATATCACTGTGACACACGTTTCAACTTGACACCAAGAGGCTATAGGGATATTATTATTATTAGTAGTAGTAGTAGTAGTATTTTCATTATTATTATATTTATATAATAATAATGAAAATACCTCCATGAAAATTATCGAGAAATTGTCCAAATCCAAGGATCTGGAGATCAAGATTAACAGGATGTGGGGAATGAATGAATTGTACCAATAGTAATCGGAACTCTGGGCCTCGTGAGAAAAAGAATGGACAATTTCATTAACAGTGTCCCAGGTAACATCAGCATACAAGTTGCCCAGAAAATCGCCCTACTCGGGACATCACATATACTAATTAAACTGCTATCAATTAAATGACAATCCTCCAATAAAGCCTGAGGACCATAGTTTGGACCCGGCTCTACAGGATACAAAGCAGGAAACATAACATACACAAATAATAATATGTGTGGAATGAAGACTGAGATTGTACCAATAGTAATCGGAGCTTGAGGCCTTGTGAAAAAAGGAATGGACAATTTTACTAACAATGTCCCAGGTGACATCAGACAAGTTGCCCAAAAGATCGCCCTACTAGGAACATCCCATATATTAAGAAAAGTGCTATCAATTAAATGACAATTCTCCTATAGGGCCTGAGGACCATAGTTTGGACCCGGCTCTACAAGATATGAAGCAGGAGACATACACAAACAACAACAATAATAATAATAATAAAAATAAAAATTAAAAATTAAAAATTAAAAAAAAATATAAATATGGTTATTATTATTATTATTATTATTATTATAGAAATACTCCCAGCATGGAACAAAACTGTTCCTGCCGGAAATACAGGCATCCTGCCAAAAGATATTAAATTCAACCTCTTCACCATGAACCTTGGTATGGGCAACACGTGTCCAATTTCGCTCTTGATATGGATTCTAATACTACAGAGTAAATCCTCCCTTTTATCACATATTCCATAAAACAAATGTAGCCTAACAAATACCCAGAAAAAATATAAATCAATTGTATGAAATTAACATACAATTTACCACACTTTTCCTGTTATTTCTGTATGTTTTACTTTCTATCGAGTATGCTTTCATCTCCATGAACACAAAGCCAATTTCTGCTGCTATGATGTGTGTGAGCCGCCACAAGGTTGGAGGCCAATATAACATACCATTTTGGAATCAGGTCAACGCTTTGAACAAATTAAAAATATTCTGGACTAGATCCAGACCCGCAATCCTGAAATTTGGGGTTCCCAGTTTTTCATTACTGCGATTGCTTTTGTTGATATTTTTTCTTTTTCACGATATCAATTTTTATAACTTGGAAATAAATTTGGGAATAATCGAAATTAATTGCAAAATCCAGCGAAAGTCATCCATGAAATAAAAATAATTGTTTGTACGGAAAGTAAGGACCTACGTACATCAAATTGTTTTTAAATTAAGTCACGGCAGAAGAATTATCGTTGAACCTTTTAAAGAGTAAGCTTAGGTATTAATGCAATACTTAAATGCAGCCATCAGTTTTTGAGTTCTTCTGTAGTTTATTGTTGCCTCTTGCATCTGCTCCTCCCTACCTATTGTAATGAAGGTCCAATCAAGAGCCCTTCGTAGGATCTAGCTTAAATGTCGCCCAATCAGGCGGCTTTTAAGCTAGTACTGCTATATATGTATAGCAATGCCGGCGACTCTCAGAGACACTTCATGAAATCCTAAAGGACATCACACATTATATGTAAGCTTTTTTCCCCACTTTGTTCTGCATCTTTCCTCTGAAACTTTTCTTGGCATATAATACTTTCTATATCATTATATAAGTATATAAACTTACTGCCTCGTACTGATCCACCACCATGTGTACCTTGTCTTCCAGTGTCGTGAGCTTGTGTGCAACTAGTGATCCATTCCCCCCCCCCACTTCCAGCCAGTGGGTCTTGATTTTAGAATGAACAAAATATTTTGGTGCCTCTGCATGAAAAGACTTGCTCAAGCCATCAATGTTTTCATTTGACTTTTCTTTCAGATTGCAAGTTCATGGGATATACCCCATCAATGATCGCAGCCGGTTGTATAGGCGCCGCTATGCAGGGACTCGTTACTCCTGGAATGGTAGATTCTGAACTTCTTCAAAGATTGTATGAAATTACAAATATTGAAGTGGTGAGTATATTTCCCTGTTGCTTTTCTCTCTCTCTCTCTCTCTCTCTGTTGCTTTTCTGTCTCTCTCTCTCTCTCTCTCTGTTGCTTTTCTGTCTCTCTCTCTCTCTCTCTCTGTTGCTTTTCTGTCTCTCTCTCTCTCTCTCTCTCTGTTGCTTTTCTGTCTCTCTCTCTCTCTCTCTCTGTTGCTTTTCTGTCTCTCTCTCTCTCTCTCTCTGTTGCTTTTCTGTCTCTCTCTCTCTCTCTCTCTCTGTTGCTTTTCTGACTCTCTCTCTCTCTCTCTTGCTTTTCACTCTCTCTCTCTCTCTCTTGCTTTTCACTCTCTCTCTCTCTCTCTTGCTTTTCACTCTCTCTCTCTCTTGCTTTTCACTCTCTCTCTCTCTTGCTTTTCACTCTCTCTCTCTCTTGCTTTTCACTCTCTCTCTCTGTTGCTTTTCACTCTCTCTCTCTGTTGCTTTTCACTCTCTCTCTCTGTTTTTTTGTGTTTCTCTCTCCCCGTTTTTCTCTCTCTCTCTGTTCTCTCTCTCAGCCTATATATATTAAAAATATAAGGAAATGTATATAAATAAGAAAACACAACAAAAACAATACCATTTACTGACTTTCATTTATTAGGTATTAAATTACATCACTTATCATCTTCCATAGTTTACCTTGACTTTCACATATTAGCCTTAAGAATATCGGTGTGGGAAATCACCTGTTAGCAGGTCTAAATATTTAAAACTCTGTTAGCTCAAATTAAAAATTGATTTGAACGTTTCTTTCTTTTTTTTGTTGCAGGACTACCTTCGTACATGTCAAGAACAAATTGAACAGATTGTAGCTTCAAATTTGTCCAGTTTAAATCGTGACGAGCAAGAAATCACGTCAAAAACACACTCTGTCAAAGAACAACCTACAACACCCACAGGTGTCAATGATATTAACTTTTGAGGGTCATTGTCTGATTCAGCACCTAATGCTGAAAGGTTATGAAATATTTCCTGGAAAAAAAAAAAAACCCCAAAAAAAACAAAAGAAAAGAGATAATTTGTTTTAATTTTCTTCTTTTTAATTTGAAGCAGACCCCGTTGAAAGAGGAACTTTTCTTCAGCTAATAACCAATTTTTTTTTTTCAATGAATATTTCTCTCAATTCAAGAAATAACCAAATTTGATGGATGAGAGATCAGCCCTAAAAACTGGACAAGCATCGAAAACAGCTTTAAGGCTTGGTTTGTTTTCGAACCGTTAAAAGAAAGAGGAATTTATCTGGGAGTACGATAACTGGCTGTGAAACCTTTACTTACAAAAGAAAAATAAGACGCAAAAGAAATTAACTCCTGAAAGAGTTAATTTCATGAACTTGCAACCCTCCGTTTGGAAGCATTTACTCCTTTCTGACAAGATTTTTAAAAAGTTCCATAGCTTTATATGTGAGGACATTTTTCATCACAGTGATGAAGAAGAGGGAAAGGAAAGAAAGAAAGAAAGAAGAAAGGAAAAAAAATTTGAAACAGAAATCTCTTCAAATTTATGGAAGGATCAGTCAAAAGATTATAACGAGGGTAATTGCAGCACGCTTATTACCTTTTTTTAATTTTTAATTATTTTTGTAAAAATGTTATGATGTTGAATATGTAAGTAAAAAAAAAAAAAAAAAAAAAAAAAAATTTTTTTTCTTTCTTCCTCGCTTTCTGAAAAGTTTTTGGTTTATTTTTTTATTTTTATTTATTTTTTTAATTTTTATTTTTTTTATTTTAATTTTATTTTTTTCGAGGAGTAAAGAAAAAAAAAAGTGGTATTTCCTTTTGAAAAAGCAAAATAACGTAATAAATGCAAGCAAATTAATGGTTGGTGGGCAACCTCACCCCCCAAATAAAAACATAAATTTTTTTTTTTTTTTTACATTTTTTTCTATTTTTCCTTTTTTTTTTTAACTTTATTTCTTTCATTTTTTGTCTTATTTTTTTTAATGAAGGTATTTTTATTTAATTAAAAAAAAAATAAAATGAAAAAGTATGACAAAAAATATTGCAAAATATCCATTTGGCTTCATGTATGATATATAGATATATATATATATATATATATCAAAGCCACTATAAGAAATGTGATTGTCTTTTTTTTTTTTTCTTTTTTTTACTTTTGTTTTTTTATACCTGTTGTATTTTTCTTTGATAATACAATTCTTGCAGGAACTTTATTCATATTATTAATAATAATAATAATAATAATAAAAATCTTTTTAGTAAAAAAGAAAAAAATGGAGTAAGATTTCTTTTTTTCCTTTTTTTTTTTATTATTTTTTTTGTCTCTCAAATAAAATACCAATAAGATTATCAAATGCAAACGTTTTTTTTTCTAAAATTTTATCAAAATTTGAAAATATTATTTTAACCCTCATTGAAAGAGGGACTTTTTTTTCCTTCTCTTCTGTAACTTAACGAAAGTACAAAAAAAATTAAAAAAAAGACCCCACCCCCTCCTCCCCAACTTAATTTAAAGAGACTAAAAATATTGGCATAGGATTGAAATATAAGAATTCCTTTTTATTATATGAGGAAACAATAATATTTTGGGAAGAAGATAACACTTTATAAGGATTGTGTATAATTACGATATTAATTGATAGGTAGAACACATGTATCAGTGTGTACATGTCCTGGCACGTTCTCTTGATATATCCCCTGAGGGATTAAAAGCCCCACCCAATGGTCACAGTCCCTTGTTTACACAGGAAATTGGTTCTTGTTTTACTTAATTAAATTTGTGGACAGGTAAAAAGTTACATATAGTTCTTGTTTAGGATCCATCAATAAAGTCTCTATAAATATCCATGTTTCTCAGGGTGTGGCTGCAATATGTCCCTCTGACATTATGGTAAGACATTAGCCAGATGAAGATGCCATTGTCATTAATGTATTACGATTATGTGGGAGGTATTGCTGGGACTTATTTCTGCCACGCCCTGTGTAAAGTGTCAATACTGTGGGCCATTGCCATAGTATCACAGATATATCATTTAGTTCTTAATTTCCTTATATATTGTCTTGTGTTCTTTCTGGTTCTCATAGGATAAATAAAAAGGGTAGAAAAATAATTTTATTTTGAAAAAGGCAAATTTAAAGACGATTTTTAAAAAAAAATGAATTTGTAAGTTTCAAAAGCAATTTTATTTGATTTATTATTTTTTTCCTGATTTTTAAATTAGAAACAGTTTAAGTTATGCACTATTTAGGATTATCCAAGCTTAGAACTGTGGGATTTTCAAACACTTCATTTAAAATATATATATATATATATATATATATATATATATATATATATATATAGATGCATGTTTCATTATATAATATAGACAAGTGTTTATTTATTTTAAATAAATTCCTTTCATATCGTCTGATAAGCTTAATAACATTATCATTAAAACAAGAAAGAAAATCACACTATTGATACATATTTTTTAATCCTATCTAAGCTTTCGGCTTACATAAGCCATTATCAAAGATGACAATTACATTACAATATATTAAACAATACACGGACAAAACAATAATGATAGTCTGTTTCTGTTTACATGGAAGATTTCCAAGCAACGGCAAACTCATGCATATAAGACGCTGGAAGCAAAAATCGTACTGCAGCTCATGATGTCACACATGGCCACACGAGAGCGAAAATGAGAAGTATTAAGTATGGGAAGCTGTTGGTATAAACCAACGGCATCTGCTATAGATTATAGGCATTTAAGAATATTTGTGGAGATTTCATAGTTTATTTTGTTCAGGTTAGGTTTCAACTGTTCAATGATAGTGTTATTAAGCTTATCAGACAATACGGAAAGAATTTACATAAAAAATAAAGACGACACTTGTCTATATTATTTAATGAAACATGTATGAATGAAAAAATGCTGCCTAAAAACACACACACACACACACACACACACACACACACACACACACGTGTAAATATTCAGATATAAAAAAAAAATAAAAAAAATATGGATGATCAAATGGAAAGTATTATTTGCCAACAAGTTACAACCTCTGATGGACTTTATCAAGGCAAAAGTGAGGGTTTTTTTATCACTTAGCATCCTCCATAGTTTATCCTGACTCACAGTTAGCTTGAATTATATTTAAGAATGTCCTTAAATTAAAAAATTTTGAAAACCTGACATTTTTTACTTCTGTTTATAAATACCTGGTGGAAAATAAAAATTCTTACTTTTGTCTTCGTAAAGTCCATCAGATGATGAAACACGTTGGCTAAGTTTTCCTTTTGTCTTATATATATATATATATATATATATATATATATATAGTATTTACATTAGTCGGACTATATATATATATAATATTATAAAGATGTTACATACGGACAAACAAGTACTCATGACGAAGATGCATTTTTGTTTCGATGTGAATGCATCTCGACAGGTGAGGAACAAAGATGCTTATAAACGATTCTATTTAAAAATGTTATGCATTGAAACCTCAGTCTCTTTTCTTTTCTTTTTTTTTCATTATTCAATTTTTTTTAATTTTTTTTTTTTTTAAAAAGACATAAAGAGAAACACCATAAAAGGAAAAGAAATATATAAAAGGTTTCCATAAAAGGAAATAAGAAAAGAAGTAAAAGCAAAGAGAAGTGGATAAGAAGACAAAAGAAAAAAGGGAAAGATATGAATTAAGAAAAATTAAAAGACAACACGTCATAACTCCAAAGAAAAAAAGAATAGAATAGAAAGATGAAGAGGAGAAAGATCTTCATATATACGGAAAAAACGGAAAAAAGGAGAAAGAAGCAACAAAGGCATACAACAAGAGTTGATAATTCAGACAAAGAAAGAATGTTAGCATTAATATAAAAAAATATTCCAAATCTGTCAATATTTCTGAGATGAGGTATTATGTACACTATTTACATTATTCGGACTATTGTCCTCATCTTTGTTGCCATATTTATCACCCTTCAGTATCTGTCTATATTTCTGAGATGAGGTATTATGTACACTATTTACATTATTCAAACTATTGTCCTCATCTTTGTCGCCATATTTATCACCCTTCAGTATCTGTCTATATTTCTGAGATGAGGTATTATGTACACTATTTACATTATTTGGACTACTGTCCTCATCTTTGTTGCCATATTTATCACCGTTCAGTATCTGTCTATATTTCTGAGATGAGGTATTATGTACACTATTTACATTATTCAAACTATTGTCCTCATCTTTGTGGCCATGTTTATCACAATGTTTTGGCCGTTGTACGCTCTGGCTTTCTTCAGGTGGTTGGAATGTCAAACTGAACCCTTTATTTCACTCACTGGCGTAGACTGTTCTAGTTCCACAAACCATGTCTAATGGATGTCAGTTATCTCCTGTTAATTCCCCTCTCTAATTTCTCCACCACCTTAACCAGGTATTGAACTCACAACTCTTTGGGTCCTGTCACTGGATCTAACTAATTAAGGAGATAACTGACATCCATTAGACATGGAACGAGGACAGTCTACCCCAATGAATGAAATAATGGTTTCACCTGGAGAAGGCCGGAGCATACAACGACCGAAACGTTGTGATAAATATGGTGACAAAGATGAGGACAATAGTCTGAATAATGTAAATAGTGAACTATTCCAAAACAGTTAAACTTAACAAGAAATGTTTGCTACATTGAACAACTACTGATGCTATGCAATGATCAAAGTTTGAGACTATTTAAAGAAGCAGACATATTTTTAATAGAATTAAACTTAGTACGTAAATAAAAGAGCCTTTTAAGAAGTAAAAATATTAGACATACAAAATAAACTATTTAAAATATTACATTAAAAATTTAAATTGAAAATATAAATAAAAAGACATGTATAGAATTCTGTTTGCATCAAAACAAAAACATCTTTGTGAGTACTCGTTTGTCCTTATATAACATCTTTATAATAAATAACTTGCTCTACTCTTGGTATTGAGCCCTCTTTTAAAGTAATGCTGTAATCGTTTAAATTTTTAACGTATTTGTTCTCATTACATTTGGAGATTATATATATATATATATATATATATATATGTGCTTCAGAATTATTATTGTAATAGATATTATTGGTTCTGTTCATATTCATTAAGAAATAGATATAGAAAAACAGTCATTTTGTCATCCACAATGCTAGAAGAAAAGCATACTAAATTTACAACTACAAAAAAAAATTTATGACAATAAACTAAATAAAAACACATAATACTACCCACAAACTCCATAACATCCAAAACTATTATGGGAATGATCAGAAATATACATAATTATATATATATTTACTTTTCTTATATATATATATATATATATATATATATATATATATCTTGAATGTTATTTCGGGATTTTATAGGATAAATGAAAAAAAAATTATTTATATTTAATAATAGTGAGGGATCAGTTTATTACTTAGTAACAATAGAAAATTGACTCCCCCCCACCCATTTTAAGTTCAGTTTTTATTCACATACTTGCTATTGATTCAAATATTAATGACGAAAACCAGAAATTTCTTGTAGTTACTTGACAGGTATTCAAGAAGTTACTTCACTAATCTGGAAAATATGAAGGAAAACTTTTTGTAGAGGTTGATCAAACACCTGTAGGCTACTAAGTAATTAAAAAAAAAAAAAAACTTCTAAAGAAAAGACATTTTTAATAATAATATTAGTAATTAGGTCTCACCAAAAGAATGATATATAATAGTGAACTGAAAAAAATAAAATGTGTGGCAAATTCTACAGTACTGTAAAAGTATATATATATATTTGTGTATTTAGGCAGCAATCCTTCTTTCATGCACATTTCATTAAAAACGACTGACAAGGTGCTTTTATTTAGTTTTTTATACAATTTCTCATGCGATCTAATAATGTTTTTCTTTTCGGATGACAAATTATATAAAAACTGTCCGAATGTTCTTTTTATCCGAGCGCTTTCGGCTATACATTTAGCCATTTTCAAGGATTATATTTCAAC
>OZ038515.1:39673728-39741228 GCA_964036315.1 Acanthosepion esculentum
ATAATCCCTTGGTGAAAGATGTATACTGGATGTGGTTAAGAGTGTGTGTAGGTTAGGGTGTCTAGTGGGAAGTGTGTTTTCGTTGAATATTTTTCCAATTGTCTGGACAAGTTTTAAATACTGGAAATGATATAGAATCAATATTAAATAATACGGGGTAATGATCAGTGTCTATCCACTCTAAAAAAAAAGGTCTTTAAGAAAAATACACACACACACACACACACACACACACATATATATATATCATTAAATAGGTTGTTTAATGAAATTTGAAGGATAAAAAGCCAACAAAATGATATTAATGTTGTCAATCAAATTGATATTTATTAAGCTTTTGATCGAAACGAAGCACGAAGAGATAAATTTTAGAGTTGTAATTTTTTAACTTCACCCCTGATGGTTTTCTTATGGCTGTTAAATCACAGTCAGAATTCTGTACCCGTTTCTTCCACATAATTACCTTGTTGGCACTTGTGGCAAAAAAGCAAATATGCATCATGTTTGTTGTTCTGACTAGCTTTCCCCTTTAGTAGCTCAAACTTTACAAATTTAAGCACAGTACTAGATTATCAGCGAGGTCTCATCATTTTACAAGTGAACTGGCTACATGTAACCATACGTTCTATGCTAACATTTTCATCTCTTGCACCTCTCGCTTGTGGAACTCTCTTCCGGCTTCTTGCTTTCCAGTCAAGTTTGATCTTCAAAAATTTAATTGCAACGTCAATCATTATCTTCTGTCTTCATAATTCCTCTTCTTTTATTGCACTCTCTACTTAATTTTTTTCTTATATTCTCTCACAATCAATAACCCTTGTGTTTTAGTGGATTTATTGCCTTGATTGGGGTGAAATGATTAAAAAAATATTTTTCGTGCAAGCATACATGTGAGATATACACAAGCCATTATTTTATGTAAATATAAATATATATATATATATATATATATATATATATATATATATATATATATATATATATATATATATATTTAGTTTACGAAAAACTAGGTAATCCGTATGGGTAGACCCAAGGAGGATAAAATCCAGAGAGCTCAATGTAAATCAGAGCTAATAATTTAAATAAAAACAGACCACTTTAAGTTTCCATATATGGAACCTTAAAGTGGTCTGTTTTTATTTAAATTATATATATATATATATATATATATATATATATATATATTATATATGTTAAAAAATTTTTAAAGTGCATACAAACTTTATGGACACCCTGTGTGTATATATATATATATATATATATATATATAAATTACAAAGAATAGAAATTCAAAATGACCCCATTTGAATAGCTATTTCATCCTACAAGGAAGCTCTTGTAGGATAGTGATTTTAATGTTTGTAAACTGATTTGATGTCATTTTAAAAAAAGTTTTGCTATATCACAGCTCATCAGTGTGGTTAGACAGCTAATTGCTTCAAGCCGAGATCAAAACCCGACTGATTTGGCATCAGTCAGAGATTCTACCCCCACCCACACACCCCCGAGCTATCGTCACACAGCAGAGAGTAAGGGAAATTTTAAAGTCTTTACTATATGAAAGACGTCAGTGGCTAAAATACGCACTTAAAAAATTCCCATTTTTTGGGGGTCACCCTGTATTTATAATTAATAAATATTAAACACTTGAAATTTTAAGTGTTTGATATTCATTAATTAATGATTTTGCTGTCTCTTGACATAGAGCTCTCTCTGGATCTATATCCTCTTGGAAATTCCATACAGATTACCATTGTGTATTATTATTTTCACTATATATAGATATATTACGAAATGGACAAAGTCCGACAATTATTTTAAGACATTTTTATGTTTATACATCCTTTTTATAAATACCAATATTTAAGTAAATGCTCTGTTTATAATAAACAGTATTAAACAACATTTACCGGCCTGAATGTCCGAGAAATTTTCATACAAAATATTCGTCCTCCAGTTCTGTATAGAATACAGGTTAAATTCCTGTCGGAGGACGAATATTTTCTATGAAAATTTCTCAGACATTCAGGCCGGTAAATGTTGTTTAATACTGTTTATTATAAACAGAGCATTTACTTAAATATTTGTATCTATAAAAAAAATGTATAAACATAAAAATGTCTTAAAATATATATACATATATATATATATATATATATACCTCAGTGTCCACTGATTGTGTTGAAGTATAAATCAATTGTAACTGCTTGGTGTTGACTTCAATGTCCACTTTTATATTTACATATGCTCTATCCCTGATATTGATCACTTTAACTCATAATTATAGCGTACCTTAAAACTATATTTTATCATATATATATATATATTAACATCATCATTCAACATCATCACTTGATAAGACAGTGGATGTGTCGAAACGAAATGACTATTTTTGTAGTGATTTTATAACATATTTATGTTATAATATTTAAATAAATGATTATATCTGCTCTACTCTGTATTGAGCACTCTTTAAAGAATAATAATTGTTGGTTATTGGATTTCACTCCGTATATACCAATCCCACACTTGGGTATATATATATATATATATATGTATATATAGTCATCCACAGACAGATTGTTTTGCTGTATCGCAGCTCATCAGTGTGGCTAGGCATCTGATCACTTCAGGCCGGGACCAAAAGCCGACCAATTTGGTATCAGTCAAAGACTCTAACCCCTAGACAAGCTATTCTCACATTTTCTTCTTCTTCTTCTTCTTCTTCGTATTATTTCCTTAGATTTCTGTTGTATACACATTTCCTTTCGGGTCTCAACCAGAGATCTAAGGTCAAAAATGGCTTCACGATATTTTCCACTAATCATTTTGGTATAAAAAACAAACAATAAAAACCTCCTCACACACATTTAGATAAAGCTCTTTGTAATGTGTGAACTGTACTTGTGTGGACAATATCTTCAATATTTCTTTTAGGCATGGGCTTCCAGGAATCACTTCAACAAGTCTATTGGAACATTTTCCAATCAATCCGAGGGCTTCAACTACAAATGGAATTATTGATGTCCTCATCTGCTAAATTTTCAAGATTTCCATTTCACGGTCCTTGTATTCTGATACTTTTAAATCACACACTTCTCATAACTATAATGATTATTTTTATTATTATTCCGTTCACATGGTTTCTTGGTTTCAACTGATCTTGCATTATGGGTGTTCTCCATCAATTCACATGACTTCAGTACTTTTCGCAGAATACTTGCTTCAGGAGTCTTCATTGCTTAAGCAGTGCAGACTCCTGAAGCGAGAGGATGCTATGTTTTATTCTGATTTTCTCATTGTAGGAGTTCAGTTGTATAGGCCCCAATGAAAAATGAGAAAATAGTACCCTGAATGCCTGAACATCCAACATTCTAGAAAATTGGTTGACACGGTATTTATATTATAGATTCCACTTTTAAAATGATAAAAAAAAAACTCGATATGTTTTGATTCTGACAAATGTTGTGGCTTGAAGAAGATCCACTGCAAAATTTTTTTCACCCCCAAATTTTTCCCTATTTTTTTCGAGCAGACCAGTCAATAAGTACTGCCGAAAGGTTTTTTTTTTCATAATCTTAATGAACTGCTTTTCCCCTGCAATGTCAGCCTACCCAGCTTTTTAAGTAAAGACTTGGACATTGTTTTATTTATTTAATTTTTTTTATGACAGAAATTGGTAAGACATTTTGACTTCATCATTGTATTTATAGGGAAAAATGGTATTGACTAAAAAAGAAACTATATATATATATATATATATATATATATATATATATATATATATATTGGCAAAAATGGGTCTTCATTCCCGCAAGAAAACTGTGAAAGAAAAGTTTTTTCCCTTGACGCCACTATTATTTTAACTACCTTCACTCCTCGGCAATGTTTATTGTTTTAAAAAACAATGATTAGGATTGTAATAAGTATAAACATTTCCTGAATGTGTATTTATACATTTTGTTTGTTCTTCGAGAATTTACACCAAAAATATTAAACATTATTTATTTATTAGAATTAATGCAATGCCACATTTACCATTTACCAATTTATGAAGAAATAAATGTTTTATATAGGAATAAAGTGTGACTGCCAACACTTGGGTTTGAACACAGATCACCAGAGAGCAAACACGGGCGATCACATGGTGTCTAATTGATCACTCTTTCTATTCTATCCTCTATTATTATTTGAAGCCCTATTCTCTACGCTTTCTACACTATCTTCTATTCTCTATATTATTCCCGATACTATTTCTCTATAAGGAATACTATAAAACACCTACAGTAAAATGAAATTAATAGGAAAAGCTAGAATATGTAGGTCATTAAATGACCCATGTCCTTTGTGCATACATGAGAAACTATATATTACTAAGTTTATAAAAAATAAAAATTTACTGAATCAGAGAAATGAATTAGCTATTTTTTGCCGTCATTGTCAAAACTTTTCCTTAAATAATATTTAAAAATAAAATTAAAAAGTGCAACCTGGTAATATACATACTTGAAAAAATAATTTTATATGCTGTAAGTAATTCTATTTCATTTACTTGTTTTAAAAAGAAATATACTCTATTAAAATTAAAAGTGAAAATATTTTAAAATTGTAGTTAAATAAAAACGTATTCTAACCTAAACATCTCGCTTAAAGAATTTCAAGCACTTAAAAGAATCCAATAAAACACCTACAGTAAAATTAAATTAATAAGAAAAGCTAGAATATGTAGGACATTAAATGACCCATGTCCTTTGTACATACATGAGAGACTATATATTACTAAGTTTATAAAAAATAAAAGTTTACTGAATCAGAGAAATGAATTAGCTATTTTCTGCCATCATTGTCAAAAATTTTCCTTAAATAATATTTAAAAATAAAATTAAAAAAAAATGTGACCTGGTAATATACATACTTAAACTTGGTATGAAAAAATAATTTTATATACTGTAAGTAATGCTATTACATTTACTTGTGCCTTGCGGAAGTAGTGTTGCTCTGGGTCAAGAGGGTGGTTGCTATGTCTGGTTTATTTATAAAATATTTTAAAATTTATAACATTCTAAAACCTAATACAATTAAACCAAATGCAATAATCGTTTACCAATTTATAAAAAAATAAATGTGAAAACAATTTTTTTATTCATAAATTTATAAACATTTATTAAATTATTAAAATATGTAAACCAACTCTAAGGAAATTCTTATTATTTACCATTTTATAAAGTTTCAATCAATTTGCAATTAGTCGATTTTTTGCCAACCATTCCAATAAATAATGTCATAAATACACAGTGTTTATTTTTGTTGTAAATTCTCAAGAAAGAAAAAATGTATAAATTCATTTTCGTCATATGTTTATTTTTTATACCAATTCTAATCCACGCTTTTTAAAACAAACATTACGAAAGAGTGAAGGTAGCTAAAAACCACCCTTTTGGAATATGTGCACTAACGATAAAGAAATCCTTATTATTTACCATTTTATAAAGTTTGAATCAATTGGCAATTAGTTGATGTTTTGCCAACCATTCCAATAAATAAAATAAAAAATAGGGTAAATAAACAATCTAATATGTAAATAGTGTTTATTATTTTTGTTGTCTTTGTTTCCAAAAAGTGAAATTGCTATCTACCAGCCTAGAAGAATTCAGTCTTAAAGAAAATGTATCTATTGGCAAGGATTGAACCTGTGTTCCCTTCAACCACCCTGAAGCAAAGGCACTTACAGCAAAGCAAGGCTCAATTACCCTATTTAAGAAATGCATATCTCTTGTTGCGACATTTGGAAGTCTATATTTGCTAACTTTGTTTTAAAGCGATTTATTGTAAGGAATTGTAATGAAACCTAAACATGATAATAAATAAATCAATACTTTTTTTTTAATTCTTTAGAATTTACTACAGAAATATTAAACACTAATATTTATTGGAGTGTTTATTTAGAAGAAGAATTTTATATTCACAACATTTTAAAAACTAATGCAATTGTATTAAAACTAATGCAATTCAATATTTATCAATTGCCAATTTATGAAGAAATAAATATGAAAAAATTTTTTATTCATAAATTTATAAACATTTGCAAAATTATTAAAATATGTAAACCAACTCTAAGTAAATTCTTATTATTTACCATTTTATAAAGTTTCAATCAATTTGCAATTAGTCGATTTTTTGCCAACCATTCCAATAAATAATGTAATAAATACAGTGTTTATTTTTGTTGTAAATTCTCAAGAACAAAAAAATGTATAAATTCATTTTCGTCGTATGTTTATTTTTTATACCAATTCTATTCCTCGCTTTTTAAAACAAACATTACAAAAGAGTGAAGGTAGCTAAAAACCACCCTTTTGGAATATGTGCACTAACGATAAAGAAATCCTTATTATTTACCATTTTATAAAGTTTAAATCAATTTACAATTAGCCGATTTTTTGCCAACCATTCCAATAATAAAATAAAAAATAGGGTAAATAAACAATCTAATATGTAAATAGTGTTTATTATTGTTGTCAATTTTCAAGGACAAAGAAAATGTATAAATTTACTTTCATCATCTGTTGAGATTTTATTATAATTCTAGTCATCGCTTTTTAAAGCAGTAAACATTGCTGAGGAGTGAAGGTAGTTAAAATAATAGCAGTGAAAACTGTCCTTTTGACCCACTGTCTTATTGCAGGTATGGAAGCCCATGTTTGCCATTATGTCTAGTTTTGTCTGTATAACCACAGAAATAATTCAAATGTATGTACATTCATAAGCAGTGTATCTTTTAAACAAGTTTTACTAACACGTTTACAATACTTAGATTGTTTGGACTGTTGTCCTCATCTTTTTTGCCATATTCACGACATTTCGACCATTGTACACTCCAGCCTTCTTCAGGTGATTGAAAGTGCGAATTTTAAGTTAGTTTTCAATAAAACTTGTTTAAAAAAAAAATTGCTGACTAAAATAATGTATCGTACATGGTTGTGCTTATATACGCAAGGCTATCCAAAAGTTCGGGGTAGACAAGGTGCAAGGATATGTCCTTAAAAGTAGTATGACAAGAATAACTTTTAAAAACGAAAATCCGTTATTTCGTTGTTTAGTAATTTCGAAAGATGTGCAAGATGCACAGCAAGACCTGGGAAACATTAGTTAACCTGACATGAACAACTGATTAAACTGTTCAATTTCTTTGATTAATTGATTTGTTTTTCGTTTTTTACGGTTTATCAACCCTTTGCTGATTATTTAAAGCCACATCATATTTTGGCTGTAGGCGGTTACTAAGAGTAGCCAGTTTTCCCATGTAAGTACTGACAAGGTTTGACATTGTTTAACCTTTGTGATCGAATGAGAACTGTTGTTTTCAGTATGGTTCAAGATCACTTTCCCTGCAACTTTAGCTTTATATATATATATATATATATATATATATATATATGGGCACCTGACTGTTTGCTTTCTGACCATGAGGCATGGGTTCAAATCTCACCATGTTCAATTTGTCAGGAAGGTGTCTGATTGATGTTATCAGTCGGTGTGAAGGAGGCACTCTCATCATGCAGCACCTTTTGAGGCTGTCGATAGCTGTGCTAGCACAAAGTCACAAATCATCGTGACCGAGGGTTTGAGCGTGCTGGCCTTGTTCAGATTTTTGATCACGCCAAATAATGTGCTCTCGCTCCCAGATACTGTAACTAAGGTCCGCTCAGCATAGTTGCAGTATGGGTGGGCTCGATGGGTGCTGAACAAACACAAATGTGCCTGAGTAGGCGTCTGCAACAGGGATTGACTAGCCACCCAAGTAGATGGGCATCCTCGGATACAAGTGGCCAGCCATCCATATATATTCTTCCCTTAAAAACATAAGGTAATATCCAACTCCAGTCAACAAAAACACAAAAGTTAAATTAATTATCTACTATAAAAAATTTAAAACTGCTAAGCTCTTCGTCAACAACAACTCACCTGCAAGATCCAAATTACAGAGAACCAATATTATTTACGAATTCACAAGTCCCTTAAGGAACTGTGTCCTTGATCAAACCAAATTTATGAATAATTATATTGGGTATACCACTACATGCCTATCAAGAAGACTCACATTGCATCTCTCTGACCATAGCTCAATTAAGATCTATTTAAACACACATGGAGACCTACTGCAACATATTCATTGACAGTACAAATATAATAGCCTCATCCATATGTAAAAAAGACTAAAAATAATGGAATAATTATTAATAAAAAGAAAAAACTAGTGCTCAATAATATCAACTGTGTACACTGCCACAATGTGCTGGCCATGTTTGTAAAATAAAAACATTCCTATAACTCTAGAGACATACATAAAAAAATTCTATACATTCAGTTAAATGTAAAAATAAATTTTCCTTGATAATGGCAAAAAGAATAGCCAAAAGCCCTCGGACATACAGAACTATTTCTACATAATTTATGTTCAGAAAAGTAAACATTTATAAAAACAAGAAAAATTAAATCAAAAACTCAACCGACATACCTTGTCAGTCGTTTTTAGTGAAACTGTATAAAACTGCCCAAATACGCAATATATATATATATATATCTTTTATTGAGTTTTTCCAACATTCTAATATTTTTCCGTTTTTCAGGGTTTAAAAAATATAGGAATTGTCCATAGTTATAATTGTTCTGAGCACTTTCAGCAAGTTCTCTAGCCATTATCAAGGATGTTGAATTTGTATTTGTGGCTTCCACATAGTAGTTTTGCTGTGTGGAGTATGTGTGGCGGAGGTTGTATGTTTTTGGCAGTCACATGCTATGCACAGCCAGTTGGCCTGGGCATCACTTCTATTTTTAGAAAACTTTGAACACGCCATCCCCATATATTAATTAATATTTTATGGCTTTTAATAAACTATACATATCTATGTCTACCATTCATCCATGCTTAGAATATTGCTGCCACATATGGTTTGGTGCCCCTGCTGTTTACCTTAAGCTCCTTGATAAGTTCCAAAGAAGAATCTGCAATATTATTGGTCCTGATCTGGCAGCTCAGCTCCAGTCACTTTACCATCAGGTTGCCTGTTTATATCCTTTCTATAAATATTTCCATGATAATTGTTCGAATGAGCTCTTCACTCTCATACCTCAAGTTTTTGAATTTAAACACAGTACCAGACTAGCATTGATATTTCATCAATTTACAGTTGAGCTGGCTAGATGTAGCTGTAAGTTCTATGTGAAGAGTTTCTTTTATTGTACTTCTCGCTTGCGGAACCACCTTTCGGGCTTCATGCTTTCCAGCCAGCTTTGATCTGCAAAACTTTAAATGCAATGTCAACCACTATCTACTGTCTTCCTGACTACTCTTTCTTCTTCCTGCTCATCATTAATGTTTCTGTCCCTAATTTTTCCACACCCAGTAACCCTTTTGTGTCTTAGTGGCTTTACCGCCTTATTTGTGGAACTCCCTTCCGGCTCCATGCTTTACAACCAACTTTAATCTGCAAAAATTCAAATGCAATATCAATCGTTATCAACTGTCCTCCTGATTACTCTTTTCTCTTTCCGCTCATTATTAATGTTTCTGTTCCTAATTCTTCTACAACCACTAACCCCTTGTGTCTTAGTGGCTTTACTCTCTTACTTGTGGAACTCCCTTCTGACTCCATGCTTTCCAACCAACTTTAATCTGCAAAAAATTAAATGTAATGTCAATCGCTATCTACTGTCCTCCTGATTCTTTTTCCTCTCATTATTAATGTTTCTGTTCCTAATTCTTCAACACCCTGGAACCTCTTGCGTCTTAGTGGCTTTACTGCCTTGCATGGGGTGATGCCAATTAAAAATAAATAAAAAGAAACTGCAAAGGGTTGATAATCCATAAAAATACAAATAAATTTAGTTCCTGCTGGCCTGATCTGAGATTTTTTTATTCTGTCCATCATATTATCAGCATCCCTCATTGACGAAGCATATGTTCTCTTTGGCTTCCTCAGTTTAAAATAAAAGAAAGACAAAACCGTGTAACTGTGTGTGAGGAAAATGTCATGTCTGTTGAGGATAAGTGGGTATCATAAATCAAATTAATTACCCTAGATTATCAAAGTTCAAACTTGGAAAGTGTCTTCCTGTCTGTGTGCTTATTTATTTTTTCTATATCTGTATTAGAGCCATTTGGTAGGATTTTAAATTATTAATTTTTTTGTACATATATATATATATATATATATATATATATGAAGAAATATAGTCTTAAAGTGTGCTATATTTATGGGATAAAGTGCTCAATATCAGAGATAGAGCGTGTGTAAATATAAAAGTGAGCATAGAAGTCAACACTTAGAGGTGGCAGTCTGTTTCATGCTAGATGCAATCGTCAAGCCACAAGATATATATATATATATATATATATATATATATATAATATAATACACTCAAACACTAATATTCCATGGTTATAAATTATTACATTATACATATATATATATATATATATATATATATATATATATATATATATATATACACTTTTACACTCGTGTATATACATACACATTCACCACATACGCATCCACCCAAGCATATACATATATTGTTTTTTGCATACTCGTACATTGGACACATATACATGCTCATCAGTATATACTTGTGCTTACACACACACACACACACACACACACGCATATACACATCATAGAGGCTGATTTTTTTTTCACTGAGAGTAAATTGAAAAAGTATTTAAATTTTATTTTCTTACACCTCTTGTTAAAACATTGTCGTTCTTCTTAGTATTAATTTTAGTGGGGACACGTATTTGAGTTGCTATCCCTTATTTCTTGTTTTCTTAAACAGTGACACCGATAACAACCAGCCTAGATCAAGAATCGAACCTCTGTCTCTTTTTTCATCAGGAAAACCTGAAACGTGCTTTTACCAATTCACCATGGAGACCGTGTTGATAGAGCAAGTTTTTCTTTCCTCTGATGAAAAAGCGGATGAAATACCGATAACTTTTCAGTACCATGTTGCTTAATGACTATTTACCTGTTTAAGAATTGAACTCCAATTTCACATTCATTCATATATCTATCTATCTATCTATCTCAGACTGTTCATTATCTATCTATCTATCTATCTATCAATCTATATATCAATCAATCTATCAATCTATCTATCTATCAATCTATCTTTGCTTGTTAATGATCTATTTCAATCTTTAAACATCTATCTAAGTCTGTTCCCATCTATCTATCTATCTATCTATCAATCTATATATCAATCAATCTATCTGTCAATCTATTTTTGCTTCTTAATGATCTATTTCAATCTTTAAACATCTATCTATCCATCTATCTATCCTTCTATCTATCTATCTATCTATCTATTCAGTCTGTTCCTATCTATCTCAGTCTGTTAATATCTATCTATCTATATATATATATATATATATATATATATATATATATATATATATATATATAATATATAATCTGGTAAGATGAGAACGAATAGAGTACAATTCCAATGTTTGTAACATTTTATTTAAAAGAGGGCTCAATACAAAGTAGAGCAATATTATTTATTTTAGGATATTACACAGAAAACATGTCAAAATCGCTACACAATTGCAGTCATGTTTCGATGCATATCAAATGCATCTCATCAGGTGATTGTAAATTACTGGCGAGGGCACAATTTATTTAGATTTAAAAGCAAAATACAACCTCTGTTTATGAAAAAAGAGTGAAGGCGGGCTTATAAGGTTTGATCTGAGTAAAGCCTACAAACCTTATAACCACCCACTTTTTTATCATAAAAAGACATTTTGCTTTCAAATCTAAATAAATTGTATACTCGCCAATAATTTACAATCCCCTGATGAGATGCATTTGATACTGCAATTGTGTAGTGATTTTGACATGTTTTCGATGTAATACCCTAAAATGAATATATATATATATATATAACTTCAAGAGTGAGTCACTGTGTAATATGTATTTTTTTTTGAGGGGGGACAGCAAACATTTGATCTATGCCATTTCTTAAACCCTAAATAATACATATTATAAATCACATTTTATTTTATAAGTAATCATTATTTTCTTTGGCTAATACACTCTTTATTATCAGATCACCATTTTTATTTTAACACATTTCCTACGTACAAATTTGGTTGATTTATTCATAAATATTTTTTTTTAATTTTATTAACTGTTAATTTTTTTTTTTCAAATCAATCACAGTGTTTTTAATGAACAGGGTTTCTGTGGTAACAACTTTAGATTTTTATTTTCAGTTATTTAGATAAGGCTCATTGGAAGCAAAGCAGTAAGAAGGAAATAAAAATTTCAAACTTCCCACTGGTTTTAAATGAATTCCATTTCATATATATTGCTTAATGTTATCAGCCTGTTACCATTGTCTGAAAGATCCTGTCCAAAACCAGTCACAGTAAGCAATTTTTTTTTATTTATGTGTGGGGTCTGCATCTGCTTATTTGAATTTTGACTGTACTTTTATTTTTTTCTGAATTTTTCCAACATGTAATGATGATTTTTCATTCTATTTTTTTAAATGTAATTTATGAAACAATTTTAGTAAATAATCAATTTATTTTTCAATTTTTTAATTTTTTAAAAATATTTTTTTGTTCATATGTTTGGATCTTTTCGGCTAATTCACCCCAAAATATTAATTCACCCCCGAAATAAAAAGAATTTATATTTACTAAAATTCACACCAAAATTCAGAAATGTCCTTTTAAAATTTGTTCAAATTCAGAAATGTCCTATAAAATTTGTGTAAAAATGCATTCATTATTATTTTTTGCTTTATGTCTCCAAAGGAACTCACACAAATAAGATGAATCTATCATCCTGTGGTCACTCCTGAACATGGATTTATTCATTTTGGCATTCCTTCAAGTACTTTTGATTGTTTGCATGTCAGCTGAAGTTTCTGGCTTAACAAAATTCGGATCTAGGTAAATTGCTTGAAATCAATTGGTCGACAGTAAATTGCTTGAAATCAGTAGCTCGACATTAAATTGCTTGAAATCAGTAGCTCGACAGTAAATTGCTTGAAATCAATTGCTCAAAAAATAATTTCTTGAACTATCAATTGCTCAAAAGGCAGATTGCTCGAAGTAATTTTGAAGCTCGAAGCACCACATAAACTGCGCCGTCTCACGACATGCCAACGGAGCTGAATATAAAAGGAGCCACGACACTCAACTTTAGCAGTCCTGATATTTTTTTTTTCTATATTTGTTTTCTATTTCTATTTCAGTCATTTTGGAGATCTCGAACCCTAGTGATGGACATAATTTTTGTTGAGAGCGAAAAAGGAAAGAAGAAGAAGTTGTGTTTGGATGGATATCTATATATTAAGGACAAAACAGTGAACAATAAGATTTACTGGAAATGTGAAATGTGCAAAAAAAGGAAATGCTTAGCACGTGTTTTTATTTTTTTAACCACAGGTTTCAAGCAAACTGCCTTTCGAGAAAAACAATAAGACCTGCTATATAAATGTACTCGTTCTTTAATTTTAAATGTTCAGTTAATAACAATAAAGTTGTATTATTTTATCTTATAGTAAATATTAGAAACAATGTAGTTTTATTTTTTTTAACCACAGGTTTCGAGCAAACTGCCTTTCGAGCAATTGATAGTTTGAGAAATTATTTTTTGAGCAATTTACTGTCGAGCAATTGATTTCGAGCAATTTACCGGATACCTCAAAATTCATACTGGGATTTACATTTATATGAATAGAATTGGGATCATCCTTAAAAGATGTCTATCCTTTCCAACAATCCAACATAATTGTAGTCCTAGGTAAAATACAGCCATGGATTGTGTCCAATAATGTGGAGGCTGTTATGTCAGACACACAGTCCATAATTCTTTTGTTTCATGATATATCCCCCTCACTCAAATACCCATAAGAAACTTTGATTTAAAATTTATAATTTCAAAAGAGTTCCAAAAATTTAATAAAAAAAAACAAAAACAAAAATACTTTGATTTAAAATTTATAATTTCTTGAAGGTGAATTAATATTTAGGATAGGTAACTTTACATTATTTGGGTGAATCAACAGAAAAGATCCAAATGTTTTTCACATTTTATAAATGGCACAAAATCATTATATGTTTTTTAAATTTCATAAATGGCACGTAGAATTTGGTCATGCTTTCCAATGTATTTTTTTCTTTTTTTAAAAAAAACAGACAACAAACTAAAAATCATTTTTTTTGCCATACCTTTTCTGTTTCCCATGCGTATCATCAAGCAGACGACATCGGTATCACGCACAAAACTGTCTCTATATTGTGCCATTACTTTCACCAAAAGACATCTTGAACTTTGTCCTGTCAATAATTCTCTCGAAGATTGTTGACAAAAAAAAAAGCTGAAAAAACGAAATGTTACTATGAGACCAGCGACTGTTACTGAAAATATATAAAACACAATTGTCTATAAAAACTTAAAAAAGACAGACATTGTTAAGTAATTCTCTGGAATTATACAAATGTCCAAACGTCTATGGCGCACCAAAAATCTCCAAGTTGTGGAACCAACCCAGAACTGTTAAATATCATCTCTGTAGAGATGAGATGGTCGCTACCAAGTAATTCCTCTTGCCGATATTAGAACCAAGAGAATATCTGGTCTTTTCCCGCCTTTTATTGATCATATACACAAAACGAAATGAACATTAAAACCATTAGCACTCTGTAGGTGACTATTTTTGTCAAGCAAAATGATAGTCCTGCCAATGCAAGTTGAATTTGAATTTCTTGGTTGTGTAGTCATATCCTTCTATGGCAACACTTAAAACAATCTTGACTGAAATTGAGAGCCAGGCTACTGCAATTTCAAATATATAGAATTAATATATAAAACACTATATTTTCAGGGGATTCCATATACAGTAAAAGGGGGAAGTAATATTTATACATGATACAGAGTGCTAAATGTTTTAAACAGTTCTTAAGGGGTTTTTGTTTCTTTAAAAAACATATTTTACAGAAAGAGAAGTGAGAATTGTTTGCTAATTTGTTTATTTATTTTTAATTTCGGTTTTTTGTTTTGTTTTTTATTTTATCATTTTTGTGTCTTAACTTTTTTTTTCAATTCTTGTACCCTGAAAGTGTTGTGATGTGTACCCTACCCCCGCATTTCAGACTCCAACCCCCCCGTTTGCACCTGACAAATGCAAGTATGCAGTGAATTTTTTTATTTTTTTATTTTTGCATCAGTTACAAAATTCTGAAAGTGCTTAATCAATTTTTGTTCCGTATGCATATCTTTTCTCAATATCTATGTATTTCCTTAAAAAAAAAAAATTTTGAAAAAAAAAAGGAACAGTTAGCGAAATTTATTTAATTACATTCTGATTTTTTTTTTTTTGATGTTTTCCCGTTTATCAACAAATGTCTAAAAAAAAAAAAAGTAAAAAAAAAATGCCTAGTCACTGGGATCCATCCGTCAGAAAGTACCTCCCCATAACACTAAGCGGGATATAAGGTGCATACCTTGATGATTTTGGCAAAGCACTCTTGATATTTTTGCCACTTTAAAATAAAAAAAAAACACTTTAGTTCGGGATGTAAAAAATCATGGCTCTTCACAGCTTCCTTTTCTTTAATACCTGTGAATTACCATGACTGTTCTTAAAAAAAAATAGATTGTTTACAGTTGCTTTCATCTTAGTTTTTAAATTCATAATTTTCCTTCTCCTAGGGTGGTTGCCCTACCAACGTGAGAGAGGCTAGTCTGCCTTTTCTGTTTTTACTTAGTGCTGGAAGGAGAAAAAACATATTCTTACCTTTTCCAAACGCATCAGTGCGTAGGGAATTTTAATTTAGCCTGTTGATTCTATTCTCAGTACTGATAACCAGCCGGACATGCTTTTTTGCCACCTAGATACTTAATAAAACAAAAAATGAAGATCCCTGGGGTTGTATTTTGGCATCAGTCTGTCGTAATTTAGAAATATTTATGACACAAATCCCCACCCCCAATAGCAGTATGGAATATTAGCTGTAAAAAAAACAAAAACAAACATTGATTAAAAACAAATTAGACTTTAGGCTGGGGGCAAAGTATCTTTAATAATCCTAATTGGTGTGAGTTCATAGCTGCCTCTAGCAATATATATATATATATATATATATATATATATATATATATATATATATATATATATATATAGTAAAGAAAGTAATGGATTTTTATTAATCCGCCAGATTTTTTTGTCTCTTTAAAACTTTTTTAGTAGATACTAAAATACTATATATATATATATATATATATATATATATATATATATATATATATATATATATATATATATATATATATATATATATATATATATATCCTCACGCTTTGCTGTAAACGCAAACATGGTTCGTCTCCATGTCTTTTTTTGACACATTTTAATTAAGACAATCATGAATTTTAAACTGACAACAAATATGTTAAAACTTATTTGTTGTATCGTTGAGGTGAATGATACACAGAGAAGAATGAGTGCTTAATATATTTATTCGGCACCAGTATCCGATGCTAACAGATACATTAAAAAAATACAGAACAATAAGTTACAAAACAATTAACAAGACAACTTACAAGGAATAGAGGAGGGTCAAATGCTGTATAGCCAAACGAAGTCAGATCAGTCCGAATATTAATCAGCTTAGTATCAACTTATTAATCAACTTTTGCAATCCTTAATTGTAGACTATTTAAGCCTATGAGCCTGGTCATCTGGCAGAATGCTGAACGGGTGCTAGCTACTCTAAAACCTTTTTTTAGTTACAGGTCTTCTTTTGTTCTACGTAAGCGTGAGAAGTTATATCAGACGACTTTTCAACAAAAAGGAATTTTGATTTCTTACCCTTTGTAAACGGATGCTTCAACTAGTTATATAATAATCAAGTATTTTATTTTTTTCAAAATTTCGTTCAGGCAATTTAGTTCCTTGTTTTCGTTTTTGGTCTTTACGCCAAGACATTAAGTCTTAATTTTTCGTTACCCTTTGCCATTATATAATCATCAAAGAAACGAGTTACCTCGTTAAACTTAGATCTAATCTCATATTTAAGTCTTCCTCAATTAAACATTCACTACAGCGGACCTTTTCATCTATGAATGTGACACTGAAGTCGTATTATTATTACTTGTTTTTCGGGAAACTAGTTATGTATAGTGGTCCACTTGAAAAAAAATAGGGAATTTTTTTTGGGGGGGGGGATAATTTTTCTATATTTGCATTCGTAAGACATTTCTCAAGCTACGACATTTGTCAGAATTGAAAAATATTGATTTTTTAAATTCAATTTAGAATGGCGGTCATGTTCACAATATCGATACAGGGTAAAATAGAGCCATGACTTTCTATACAGAATTATTGGACTTAGCTGTTAAATGTTCAAATTTTAAACTGTGCTTACATTATTGATATCTGCATTTGCCTTGACAAAGTCCCTCAAAGGAGAAACGCGTCGGCTAAGATAAGTTTCCCTTTTGTCTTTTTCATATTATCCTTTTACAGATATAATCTATTTTAAATTTTTACTATAAAATATATATATATACTCGACTCTCCCGTCGAATTCGACGTATGAGGGTCAAGCAGATCAGTTCCAAGAAAACCGACAGCGCGTGCAGGACCATCCACACTTTTTGAAGGGCCGAATACAGAGTTGTCCTTCTCCTAGACCAGTTACCATCCAGGGCTATAGAACCCGGTCTCTCCTGCTATTTACCCATAGGAGGGAGAAGAATAGGATTCACACCTTTCCCAAGGGTATTAGCACGTAAGTGAATGTAATGGATTCGACTGGAATTCGAACTCGGCTCTCCGATTCCTCAATTCAAGCCGATATCCATTACTGCACCGTGCCTCCTAATTAAGACAATCATGAATTATATATATATATATATATATATATATATATATATATATATATATATATATATATATATATATATATATATATATATATATATATATATATATATATATATATATATATATATATATATATATATATATATATATATATATATATATATATATATATACACAAGTATTTAAAAAGAGCGTTAAACATATTATAAATGTCTTTAAATAAATTGTCGGACTATGTCCAATTCAAATAAATATATATATATATATATATATATATATATATATATATATATATATCATGAATTTAAATAGAGCAATGGATAAATTGTCGTCAAAATTACGCTAAAATGAAAATAACACTGACATCTCATTTAAAAATGTATTTACCAAAATTACACAAAAATATCTTCAAATACTCATCCATTAAAATCGCCATTATTATAAAACACAGCATTTACTTATATATTTGTATCTATAAAAAATAATGTATAAACATAAAAATGTCTTTATATATATATATATATATATGACCTATGGAGCTATGTGAAGTACCAGGTTTAAAACTGGCGCCGGCTCGCTGCCCTTGATGTGGGTGAAAGGAGTCTCTCTGAGCTTTGGTTAGAAATCCTTTTAGTGTTGGTTTCACGATAAAAAGACTGCAGATGGAAAGGAAAACTCATGAAAGCTTAACCCGGTCATCATTTTGCATTGGTCTGTCGAGAGGCGTGTACTGGATGTTATTGACTGTGATCCGGAGAGGTTAATCTCCACGATAATGACACACGAGGACTGTCGTTCGGAGTTTCCGTGGCAAGTCTTTTGCACCGTTACTTTTTTATCGACAGATCCAAAAAGTGTGAATAGCCCGACACAAGCCTTCATCACTTGAAACAAATCATTGTGTTGGTTTTCTGACAACTACGTCTAATTAGTTCCACACATATCCAGCTACTGTAAAAAAAAAACTCTACGAAACAACATCAACTTCATCTTGGCACTTGGCAATGTACGAACTCTCCAGGACAACAACTCAGCACCAAAAAGAAAAACAGCTCTGGTCGCATTGGAGCTAAAGAAGTACAACATTGATATAGCTGCACTGAGAAGTAACCATCAGTCGACTACATGGAACGAGAAAGCAAAATAAGATATCTAACAGTGTTCCTGTTGCACTTGGATACAATACATTCTCCTGTACTGTTTGTGGTCTTTTATGCAATTCTCAAGCCGGTCTCAAAAGTCATGCCCATCATAGGCGTGCAGATAATTAGTTTGTGGTCGTCGGAACCTCATACGTCGAACTCGACGGGAGAGAATCCATCATATATATATATATATATATATATATATATATATATATATATATATATATATATATATATATGAAGATTGTTGATAAGACGTAGAAAACAAACTACTTAATCTTTTCTCTTTTAATCATTTCATCCCAAACAAGGCAATAAAGCCACTAAGACCCAAGGGGTTACTGAGTGTTAGTGAATATGAGTATAAAAGACTATTAAGCAGAGAGGACAATAAAAGAAGAGGAATTAAGAAGACAGAAGATAACGATTGACATTGCATTGAAATTTTGGAAGATCAAAGTTGACTGGAAAGTAAGAAGAGTGAAAGAGAATTAGAAGACTTTAGTGAGGGGAAAGGACAATAAAAGAAGAGGAATTAAGAAGACAGAAGATAACGATTGACATTGCATTGAAATTTTTGAAATTCAAAGTTGACTGGAAAGTAAGAAGAGTGAAAGAGAATTAGAAGACTTTAGTGAGGGGAAAGGACAATAAAAGAAGAGGAATTAAAAAGACAGAAGATAACGATTGACATTGCATTTATATTTTTGAAGGTCATGGTTGACTGGAAAACAAGAAGCCGGAAGAGAGTTCAACAAGGGAGGGGTGCGATAGAAGAAACTGTTAGCATAGAACTTACGGTTGCATTTAGCCAATTCAATTGCTAATTGATGAAACCTTGTTGCTACCCTAGCACTGCGTTTAATTTCATAAAGTCAATTACCATGAAAGTATTTATAGAAAATACACAGGGAAGCTACATTACGTCGGTGGGAAAGGAACTGAAGCCGAGATGCCGGGTCAGCACTAGTAACATTGCAAATTCTTCTTTGGATTTTATCAAGAATCTCCCAATATATAGCAGGAGTACCAGACCATATGTGGCAGCAGTATTCAAAAGCAAGGACGAATTGTATACTTATAAATATGTAAGATAGATTCTAGCGAGAAATGTTGGCCAGCAGAACACAGGGAACTTTATTTTCTTAGCAGCGGATTTAGCAATCAATTCGATATAATCTTTCGACTTCTGTCAGCGGAAAACTTTAGTACCAGACGACGCAATCCATCAATTTCCTGGAGGTTAACATCAGCCATACTGATGGAAGGATAAAAAGCGTTCTCTCAGACGATTAAAAGAGAGCGTTTTGGAGGCGTTAAAATTAACAAGCCATTCCTTGCCCCAGTTAACAACGGAAAGGTCAGCTGCTAAATTTAACCTTATCTGGAACTGCCCAAACTTACTATTAAAACAGGAATAAATAGTTGTGTCATCAATGTAGATTTCGAGTTATATATATATATATATATATATATATATATATATATATATATATATATATATATATATATATATATATATATATACGTTTGTTTTTTATTTAAAGGAAATCTTTCTGGAGAAAAGCTATGTTCCGATAACGCTGAAAAAGTCAGGGGTCGATTTTGAACTGTATCGATATTATGGACAGGACCTCCTTTTAAATAAAAAAAAAAAATCAATATTTTTCGATTCTGATAAAAGTCATGCATTGAGGAAAGTCTAATGTGTGCTAATCTACAAAATTACCCCCCCCCACACACACACACCAAATTTACCCTATTTTTATGAGTGGACCACTATACTTAAATAGTTCAAATTTCTTTTTTTAAATCTATACTTTCCACTTACATTTCGTAATAGGTGTGTGAAGAAGTTTCCAGCACTTTTTAAAAACAAAACAAAACAAAACAAAACAAAAAAAACAGGACCTTGAACTGAAAGTATAATGGTACTGTTAATATTAGCCGTTTCCCTATAAGGAAACATTTGACATTCATTGACCGAGCTGCCAGTACTGCTTTCGTTTGAAATTCATAAAATCTTTCTCTATTTCAAAAAATAATAATAATAATATCATGGTAGATGCTCTCCATCCCCGCAGCAGATTACGTAACTCACGTGACTTAAGGATTTAGGTGATTTAGGTATTTTTTTTTTTTTTTTATCGAGACACTATCGCTGCTAACCAAGGTTATAGAGTTCGGTCTGATTCACTATTCAATCCATAGCTGCAAGAAGAAAAGATGTGCTTTTGCTTTTCGCCAAGGATATCCGTGTAAAAGTCAGTGTAACGAACCCGACTGGAATTCGAACTCCGTTCTTTCCTAGCCGCTAAGCGTTGCACCACCCGCACATCCAACACACAAGAGAGAGAGAGAGATATTATTATTATTATTATTATTATTATTATTATTATTATTATTAATATTTAAAATAAAAAAGAAGTCGGAAATTTTTACGCACACATCATTTCTTTGAATTCATAACTGCAATTAAATTTGAGTCGTCCCTTTTTATACGGGCCAGCATGTCTCTTAGCACTGATGTCAAATGGCGGTTTAACACTTGACATCAGTACTAAGGGACGCCATCATGCCAGAACACCAGTCTAATAAAATTAATACTAAGTTAACTATAACGCCAATATTTGATTATCAATAATACTTACCTGGCACGTGCCGGACAGGGTCCATCATCTTTCACTTGCGTCTTCAGGCAGAGTCCGACTCAGTTGTGGCCCCGTCCGTGGAGAGAGACGAAACTGAGGAAAATAAATACTACGAAGGGCCCGGCCCAGGCGAACAGCTGCCCGAGGTTGCGCCCTCTCCTTGCACTGAGATCGGTGCTCGCCACCGAGACCAGTACAGCCGTCGGTTGCTGGGGCTCGGGAAATTTTTGTCCTTGGCCTGGGTGTGTGCGCTCGGGTTTCTCACAATAAACCTGACCTTGTGTCACATCGTGTCTCAGTGGTGTTGTGGAGTTATTTCCACAATAGAACTTGTAGTCGGACTAAATGCGTCCTAAATGGGTTAAACGTACAGAAACGTTAGGAACTTGTAATAAAGTGTGACGCAGAGTAATCGAGTTGTGGTCGCTGAATACTACTCCTCCTCTCGACTACCCCTGACTCCTACTTATAATAGGTGGGAGAGTCTATTATCTAGACAAGGTGTCTTCCACTATAACAAGTGGGGAGACCATTATAAACACAAGTAGGTCTAAAGCATTTGAAATACTTTAGCTATAACTCTAACACCAAAGTCAGTCAGTTAAGTATCATACGTTATACACAATTTGGCGATCATGTTCTCTTTCGATTCAGGACTGACTAGGCAGAAGATATTCCCGCAGTAGACTGCCGTTTCTTTCTGTGGTAGACTGGTTGCCAACCAAGGCTATAGGATCCAGTCTGTCTCGCTATTCAATCCATAGCCAGAAGAGATGGATTCGTACCTTTCCCAAAATACCAGGTGCTGTAAACTTGGATGTGCGGGTGGTGTAATGGATAACCGCCCAGAATTGATAATCTGGGAGTCGAGTACCAATTCTCGTCCGGTTCATTATATTCACTTAACGCACAGGTATCCTTGAGAAAGGTATAAATCTACCTCTTCTCTCTCCAGCTATGGGTTAATTAGTAGGACTTATATCACTAAAACTATTATTACCTCAAGATAAATAAAATAAAATTGCGTCCAAAATATTCAGATTTCGGCATTAAATAACCCATAGAGATTTTGATATGCCGCTAAACAAAATCAACCAACCAACAATACATACTTAAAGCAAAATGACCAACAATACATTTTATCAGTAGTTGAAGGCATACAATTGCCTTCAAAATATATTTAGTTGAAGCCATACAATTGTGTTCAAAATATTCACATTTTGGCATAAAATAACCCATAGAGATTTTGATATGCCGCTAAACAAAATCAACCAACCAACAATACATACTTAAAGCAAAATGACCAACAATACATTTTATCAGTAGTTGAAGGCATACAATTGCCTTCAAAATATATTTAGTTGAAGCCATAAAATTGTGTTCAAAATATTTAGATTTTGGCATTAAATAACCCATATAAATGTTGATATGCCACTAAACAAAATCAACCAACCAACAATACATATTTAAATCAAAATGACCAACAGTACATTTTATCTGTAATTGAAGGCATAGAATTGCGTTCAAAATATATTTAGCTGAAGCTATAAAATTCTGTTCAAAATATTTAGATTTCGGCATTAAATAACCCATGGAGGTGTTGATATGCCGCTAAAGAAAAATAACCAACTCACAATACATATCCCCAAGGTATTGTGTGTAAGTGAATGTAACAAACCCGACCGGAGTTTGAACTCGGCTCTCTAATTTCGAGCCGATGTCCATTACATCACAATACCAAGGCACGCATGTATATATCATTACAAATGAAATCTAATTATATTTTTTTCAAAAATGGCGACACCCATGTGAAATTTCCGTCAGCGGGTTTATTGTCATTTGTTTTCAATACATAGCAATTTACTATTTTCCCTGAAATGGGTCAGTACAGTCATGCAAGAATGCAATAATAATGTCGCATTGAAAGTCCTGTGTTTCTTTTTTTTTAAAAAAAGACAAATAGTGAAGATAAAAAATGTCTAATAAAATTATGTTAATATAAACAAATATGTCTGCTTAATATGGCTAAGAAAATAGACTGGCATGTTGGGAGACGTGAAAAGAGAAGTGACTGGATTTATATTGTTAATTATTTTTCGTTGTTAACAAGCGATGACTGAAGAGCTTGTTGCAACTTGGGGGAAACTAAATCGGCGACCATTTTGAGGTCCTGTGGCCGATTTGAATCATTTGGTGTTTTGAAGCAAGACACCATTGTCGCATTTTTCATTTCATTCACTCTATCAATTATTTTCTTTTTCTCTCCCTGGCTTTTTCCCTTTATTTCTCTTTCTTTTTTATAGAATTTCTTTCGTTTTCACTGTATTTCTTTCTTTCATTCACACTCTTTCTTTCTTTCTTTCTTTCTTTCTTCTATGTCCCACCTTATATCTCTCACTTTCTTTCTTTCTTTCTTTCTTTTACGCCCCGCATTATCTCTCTCACCCTCTTTCTGTTCTTTCTTTCTGTTCTTTCTTTCTTTCTTTCTTTAATGACTCACCTTATTTCTCTCCTTTTCTTTCTTTCTTTCTTTATCTAATTTCCTCTTTCTTTCTTTTATGACTCACCTTATTTCTCTCGCCTTCTTTCGTTCTTTTTTTCTTTTACGCTCCACCTTATTTCTCTCACCCTCTTTTTATACTTTCTTTCTTTCTTTCTTTCTTTCGTTGTTTCTTTCTTTCTTTCTTTCTTTCTAAAAGAGATCCAGATCTCTCTCCATGCGTTGCTTCTCAGGTCACATTCATAATGAGGGTAGCTCGGTGATCCAACAAAGGATACTTACCTTGGGTACCAAATCGGATAACATGGGGTATCACCAGTTGGAATATCAGTAAATGAATTCGTTCAGAATTTTAAATAATATTGATTTAAAAAGATTTTTAAAACATCTTTTCTTTTCTATCTTTTTAATTACCCAGAGTGCCATCAGCAGCATTTACACCCTTGAAATGGCTAATCTTAAAACCTAGCCTTCTCTAGAATTATTTTTCACTGGACTCTTCAGAAGAAGAAATTTAATACAATGATGTATCCTTATTTGCAGTTTTGCTTTTGTGTCAACTCTATGCAGGAAGTGAGCGATGCCAGCATAGCGAGTTGTCACGAGGACTGGACAGTCGAATACAGTGTCTCTTAATTATTCATGACTGTTACGGTAAAATATTTTGGAAAAGACCAATTTCTCGAAATTTCTTAGTAAAGACAAGCTAAATTATCGGCTAAGAGCATCCATCCTGTAGCCCGAAATCTTACTTATAAAAATGCAATGTCGAAAGTGAAATAACATTGTCTGTCAAAATGTGATTGGAATGTCGAACTGAACCCTTTATTTCGCTCACTTGGGTAAACTCGTTCCACGTGCCATGGGTGTCAGTTATCTCCTGTTAATTCTCCTCTCCAAGTTCACCACTGCCTTAACCAGGTATTGAACTCACACTCTTTGGGTCCTGTCACTGGATCTAAGTAACGCCTTTAGCTATTGTGCCATGTGTCCTTGTAGAACAGTCTATCCCAGCGAAAGAAATAAAGGGTTCAGTTCGACATTCCAACCACCTGAAAATGGTACAGCGGCCGAAACGTTGTTATAAATATGGCCACAAATATGAGGACCATAGTCCGAACAATGTAAATAGTGAAATAACATTGGTTTGTGATGAGTCGGCAAATTTTTATAACTTTATCTATTGGTATGGAAAGGTTAATTTTTGAGGGGCAAAGTTTAATATTCGTACTCGCAAAAAAAAAAAAAAACTGTGTCAAAAGGAGTTTTTTTTTTCTATTACGATAAGCTCTTTAAGCAATTTTATTGGTCTAAAAATCTGTTTTTAGAATTTTAATAAAGCAAAGAAATTAAAATTCATGTATTATCTCTATTCTCGAGAATATACGAGGGTCATTCAATAAATAAGGTGAATTTTTCGGTATAAGGACTTCTAATACAGATAGAAGCTTACTTTTATTTTTATTTTTATTTTTTAACGTAGTCTCCCAGCACTGTCACACACTTTTCCCATCTGTGCACAAGCTTCCGTATTCCCTCGGCGTAAAAATCTTTGGACTGATGTCTCAGCCGGTCGCTCACAACACTTTTGACTTCATCGTCACTTTTAAACTTCATGCCTCTCGTAAACGCTTTCAAGGGACCAAACAGGTGAAAGTCTGAAGGGGCAAGGTCTGCGCTGTAAGGGTGATGAGGGAGCAGTTCCCAGCCCAGCTCGTTGATGGTCTGCACCGTTTGAGCTGCTGTGTGAGGCCTTGCATTGTCATGATGCAAGATGACTCCTTCTGACTGATGACTCCTGCGTTTGTCCCAACAGATAAGCTCAAAGTCCTTGCAATGTCATCCACTGTCAGACTGAATGAGGTCATTGACTGATTCGATCACTTCAGGAGACCTCACTTCTGTAGGCCTCCCAGGCCTGTCTTCATCCTCAACACTGCTCCGTCCTTCTTTAAACAATTTAGCCCACCTGTAGACATTTTTTTGGCTGAAACATGTGGCACCATACACAGTTGACATTCTCCTATGAATTTCAACTGGTTTGCACCCTTCAGCAACCCAAAACTTGATAACTGACCGCTGTTCAATCCTGGAGCATGCTTCTTGGTCGGCCATCTTTGTTAATTGCCAAAACTCTCAAAGTTTTTTTTTAATCTGCAAAAGAAATTAAATCCATGTGAAAAAGAAGTAAAACAAAAAAAAAAATAAAACGGAGTAAGCTTCTATCTGTATTAGAAGTCCTTATACCGAAAAATTCATCATATTTATTGAATGACCCTCGTACAACAAAAGAATTAAGCAGTATTTTATCAGATTGTTTATTTACAAGAATAATTTTATATTTACTATTTTTATATGTGAACTAACCACAATGCAATATTTATTATTTACAATTTATAAAGAAATAACTATGAAAACTTTGTATTCATAAACTTGGAGAAATTGTAAGACAAAGTGGAAAAAGTTTACTTGTGACGCGTTTCGTCCTTCAGGACTTCGTCAGACTAAATTATGTTATGTTGGTATGTGCACGTCAAAGTGGTGCTGACAATTTCAAAATTTTTTTTTTATTTACTCAAATTCATTTAGAGTCTTTTTTTCTTTTCATCACTTTTGTAAGTAGGTATTCCACACTGTGATATTAGAATATCTGCCAGGAATGGTGAAACATTGCAAGAGCCAAGGCGCAAATTTACTGTAGATGGATGACCTTGCGATTAAGCGACGTTCTAGACATTTACGTCGTAGTGAATTATTTCTCCTTTTATCAGAGTAGCATATTTATGTCAAAATTGTAGTCAGTCTCGTTACAACCAACGCATAATATTTTGTAAAATGTTCCTTCTGTGTTCATATAATCTTTTATTTACATTTCTTGAGGTTTCTCCTATGTATTTTTTGTGACATTTATTACAAGCGATGGAGTAATCTCCTTCAGGCTTTAGCTTATTGTTGTGTTTAGTTTTGACTAAATCTTTTATTGTTTTTAATGTAGTAGTAACAAATTTTATGTAGAGTTTAGATAGATTCTTTTCAGTTATAGATGTGATAGAGTTAGTTGGTAGGATTTTTTATTTTTTGATTTATTGGGTTTTTCAGGACGTGCCGATTTTTTGTTTTGGAATATTTTATAGGCCATTTGTTTCGTATTGAATATAAAATAATTATGGTACTGGAGAAGTCTGAAAGTGGTTTCAATCGATTTCTCCTCTTCGTGTAAATAATCCGGGTTGCATATTCTTAATGCTCTTAGAATTCGATGAATCATAAACTTATAAAAATGTCTGCAAAAAAAGAGAACAAAATAACATAGTTACTGTTACAAATTTTAAAGAGATGCATTTTCCGAGCATTTCTTTTATTTGCTGTCGCTACTTAAATTAATTAGTTTGGGAGTATTTTGGTTTGGTTTGGTTTGGTTTGGTTTGTTTTACAGCATATCAAACTCAATGGGTTATTTAATGCCGAAACAAATTTTTGTTTGGTTTGGTTTGGTTTGTTTTACGGTATATGAGCCTCAATGGGTTATTTAATACCGACAAAATGTTTATTGCTGGTAATGTTTTTCTTCTAAAATCCTTTTCTGGGAATATTTTTCCTTGAAGAAATCTATAGCTGGTCATATTTTTTCTAAAGAATGTATAATTGTTTGTATTGCTTGTATCTTTTTTTTTAAGTATTGCTGATAATAATTTTTCCTTCAAAAATTATTGCTGGTAATAATTTTTTTATTATAAAGTATTTCTGGTATTAAAACCTATTTTTACACAAGTTTGGGTGTTAAGTATTTGCCCATAGCTGGGACCCTAACAAGTGTTACCACCCCGGGTCAGGGTGGACCTGGGAACACCAGCAATTAAGAGGTGGTTCCACGCTCCTCAAAGTCTCCTGATCAGAGGGCTTGCTGTTGGACGTAGTTTATCGTCTTACCCAGGACGCGGATATAGTTTATCGTCATACCCAGGACGGAGTATTTTGATTTTTCCTCGAGAATTGACAACAAAAATGTCAAACTATTTGTTTATTAGACTTTACTTACAAGAATAGTGTTTAAATAATAAAAATTACCTTGGGAATATACAGTAATGACGAGAAGAAACATTTTTTGACACACCGTTTTTTGTATTTTTTTTTTCCGGGTACAAATCTCAAACTTTACCAATTTTTTTGTAAGAAATCAAAACAAAAAAAGAAAACAACAGATTTTATAAGACTACAGACTGTGCCTTCAATCCTTCCCCAGTGCATTCTTTTTAATCCCCCCCCCCAAACTCTTTTTAAGTTCTATTTTTTTTACAGTGTCTGTCCCCTATCAATTTTTTTAAACATGTCTTTCATAATAACTGTGATATATGAAGATTTGTTGCGTCAGCCGATACACTCTCTGAAAGCCAGTGATTCCTTATGGATTATTTTCTAGGATAATTATTTTAATAATAACACATCGTGGTTATTAGATATGTGAATTGGACATTATCAGGGCATATTTTCAACGTATCCTCTCATCCAACTGTGGAATTTAAATGACTGATTACAATGTCTCTTTGGAAAGTGTCCAGACAATATTAACAAAAAAAAGGAGCCTACTTATGGTAATAGCGCCTTGGTCTCCTTAAAGTACCACCTTGCAGCTTCACGCACTTATCTCAGTGACCCTTCCTCTTTTCAAAACAACCAGCAAAATTGTCTTCGGGATTGCCATCAGCTGCATCCTTAGATAATCTCATCCACGAACCGAAATCTCCTTTTCAATAGCGTTTTTAATTTAGGGAAAAGCAAGGAAGCATCTCTGGACTTTAGAGTGGCTATAGGTGAGAGACCTGGGTGATGCAATTTTATTTTTGCCGCCACTTCCTCAGACGTGAAGAAGTGCCATGAAGAATGTGACGTTTACATAGTAGATTAGCTCTCTCATAGACGTCTCAGTGCCGGGGAAGAGTGCCCAGGAATGTCCCCTTTTTGCATGAAGGCCGCACAACCTATTCCACTGATATTTAAAGTGTCTGGATTCTTTCTAAACTTAAGACCAGCGGTAGCTATTTATTCCACATCGGCGTCAGAGGCCGGGGTTCGAGCCATGTGAAAGCAAGATATCAGAATATTGATATTCAAATCTCGCTGGGGCGAGTGTTCGAATGTATTTGTAAATGCCTAATTTTTCACGCTGATTTTAAAGGCTTTCACTACAAAAGAGATTGGCCCTTTTATCACTCCGAGTTGGTTTTGTGTCGGGTTACGTCAGCGTTTGTAACCCGATCGCGAGGTTTTCATTTGGACGTTAAAAACTCTATAAACCGCTAGAAATTCATTTGTCCAAAACTTCCGAAGAATAGAATATATTTCTTTTCTTTTTTTTCTTTTGTACACCTGTAACCTACAATAAAGGAGGAAAATGGGACCCCCTCAGGTAAGTTTGGTTTGGGTTGGGTTTCGCCAGAAATTAATTTCTCCAAAGCTTCGGAACAATAGAATTCTTTTATTTAATTAATTATTTGATGCATCTGTAAGATTCAAAAAATCAGGGCGCCTGGGTAGGTTTGGGTTCCGTCAGGTTGTTAAAATGCCCTAGATTGACCTCATGATGATTTTTCATTATCGGAAATAACGACGGTAATAACAACTGTACAATATTTTTAAAGACATTTCAAGGTTGAAAAAAAAATGTACACTTACGGGTTTAGCTCAGTGGTAAAACGACAGACGTGTAACATAAAGGTCTAAAACTCTATCCCAAGTAGCGGAGCAGTGAGATTCGTTACATAACATTAGCAAAAGAGTTGGTTCTGCTGGTAATTTCTGCTATACCTTTGTTAGCAATAATACAAGGTGGCACCTTTTTTTTTTTTTTTTTTTAAATTCGTAAACCAATTTTGTTTCAATTCTATTTATTTTTCTTTATTTTTCTATTTATTTTATTTTAATAACAATTTTTGATTGAAGTCTTCTTTGCCCTGAGGTCAGCCGCGTTTTATAAAGCAGGTAGGGGGGTCAGTGGACTACGACTGTATTAGTTCATTAAATCGAAAAAAAAAAAAATCTCTCCTCGATTTTAATCTGCGCAAGAGCGTATATAGACCAGGCCTGTATAATTAAAATAAACGAAGGGCCACGTTGCTTGCAGAGAAAATCTTTACTGATTGAAAGAACCAGCAGAGGAAGTCAAGTCTTAAGCAAAAACAAATGGCGGAATAAAGTCATGCTTCCAGAAAAATGATTCTTGTTTTTTTTGTTTTTTTTTTCGTACGCAATCAGTAGCCGAATTTATTCTGTCCATCTCGAAACAAATTTAATATTTTGAAAATCCCTCGCGGGTCGCATTAAATAGCCCCGTGGGTCAAATGCTGTCCGTGAGTTGTATTTCGTGCAGGCCTGGTTTAGACCTTACGCAAGTTGATTATTTATACCTTTTTTTAATTTTAATTTTAATTTTTTTGACCCTCAGTACCCACACTACTAAAACTGCAAAACCCTCAGGTCCCCAAAAGAGGCTTTTGACACTAGGACGGGCAAACGCCCTAACACTTGGTTGTACTACAACAAAATTATACCTACACGCACACACACACACACACACACACATACACATATATATATATATTAGTAGTATTAACGTTATTTTTAATAGGTATACGTGTTTGACTTGATATACTTGTGAGTTTGAAACGGTGAAAACCTCAAGCGGCCAAGATCACGAAGTCCTTCTAAAGAAGGGAGTGCTTCCCTTCCAGGAATCTTATCTGTACTCGTGTTTTCCCTCCTTTAGCTGAAGTGTGGTTCGATTTCTGACGAGAAGCATTTTTTTTTTTTTTTTGCGTAGAACTTCCCAATCTCAGGGCTAGGGGTTGACATGAATCCCCCCCCCTAACCATTTAAAAATAACAGGAATATCAATTCAAAAACGTGTATCCACTAAAACTACTAAAAGTAATGTTTGTAGTAATAAGACATTAACTACTCATATATATATATATATATACAGGGTGTCCATAAAGATAGTGTGCACTTTAAAAAATTAATAACTTTATTTGTATTTGCAATAGAAATAATTTGTAAAAAGGATTAGAAAGAAGTAAATCTATATTTTTTAAGGTTTTATTGAATTTTATTTAAGTTTCCACATGTCCTCCATCATTAGCAATACAAAGGGTAATACGATTTTGCAGTTCACGGAAAACATTTGCCAACTGATTTACAATAATGCCTGAAATCACATTAGTTATTTTAGCTATACTTAAAACTAGGTACATTAAACTTTTTTTACATTTTTTACAGATTATTTCTACGCAAATGCAAATAAAGTCATAAATTTTTTAAAGTGCACACGAACTTTATGGACACCCAGTATATATATGTATATATATATATATGTGTGTGTATATATATATATATATATATATATATATATATATATATATATATCTATATCAAAGTGAAGGAATACTAACCACCAAAGCTACCACGGGTAAGGTTTCTTCAGGCAGTGCAGATTAATAGTGATTTCCCGAATGCTTGACTTAAAAAAGAAACTAAATAAATAATTTGTCGGGAATCACTATTAACTTCCACTGCCTGGCCTTGGAAACATGGTACCTTAAGTGGTTTGTATTCCTACACTTTAAAATTTAATAGCTCTGTACATTTAGTATTTTCTTTTTTACATTGTGTATTGAGCACACTTTTATATAACCGTTTTCCGGACAAATCTAACTTTGACCGGAAAAAAACTGATTATATATATATATATATATATATATATATATAATGTACACCCCACACCCAAACACTCTTGGTTGGTATATCAATGACTATTCTATAAACTTGTGATTAATATTTTGTTTTAAAGTCTTTTCTTTTATATATATATATATATATATATATATATATATATATATATATATATATAAATGTGTGTGTGTATGTGTGTGAGTGTGTCTAATGCAGATACAACTAAGATTATTTCTGTAAAAGGACAATATGAATAAAGACAAAAGGAATTTTTTTTCTTTACGGTTCGTTTAGTCGTCTGATGGAATGCATCAATGCTAATGTAAGGATTTTATTTTGCAACGAGTAAAAAATATGGCGTTAGCTTCTCAGAACTTTTAATTGAAAAACATTCATAAATGTACATCAGGTTAACTGAAAATCAAAGTGAATTATATCTAATTGGATTTTTCAGATTGGTCATATATATATATATATATATATATATATATATATATATATATATATATATATAGCGATTTCCCAAGCGTAGCTTAGATGTGGCACAAGGCCGAAAGTAGGTTGCACCCAGTGAGGATCAAACTCACTACTCAGTCGTAATTGTTCTAGCGAGACAAGCTTGCTAACCATTACAATATATATCAATTATGTGGTGCGTGTTCAGTTTATATTACGCGAATCATTCATTATCTGCTTTTCGTATGAATGATTCGCGTAATATATATATATATATATATATATATATATATATATATATATATATATATATATTTTAAACATGTTGTGTTGAATGTTAAAGACAACATAGTCCTGCATATTTTCTTTTGAATTTTCTCATATTTTCTAATGAGACTTTTTATTTGAAAATTATATTGAAATAAATATTGTCCGTAAGATAACCGAGTACTTTCGAACATCATTGTTCATCTTCAGGGTCAAAATTTTTAACAATGTCTTATATATATGTAGAGTCAAATTTTTTTAAAAAACATTTGCAAATTGTCTTGTAGCGGAATCATGTTACTACATTTTATTTTTTTACAAACTAAATAAACGTTACAAAATCATTTTAATTTCAAAAGACGCGATTATGTTATCACGTGCATGGCGAAGATCTTTTATCATGTGAAGGCGTGAAAAAGATTTTTATTATACAAGCCAAAAGATCGAAGATTACGTTATAAAATTTAAAATTTTTAAAAGTTCAAAGGAAATGGTTATGTGGTGTATCTAATTATGAAGAAATATATTATAAACATTGTAGGATGTTTCCAGAAATATTGTAATCTATTCGATTAATAAGAGGTGTTTTGCTTTTAATATGTAGTGCTTCCAAGATTTTAAGGCGTCTAATGTCTGTATATATATATATATATATATATATATATATATATATATATATATATATATATATATATATATATATATATATATATGATCTTTCAGACTCAATGAATTACTTAATTGTATATATATATATATATATATATATATATATATATATATATAAAGTAATTCATTGAGTCTGAAAGATCATATACATATATATACATTATATGTATATATATATATATAAAACAGGAAACGAATGTCTTATGTTTTATCATGAGTCGTTCTAAGCCTCGTATATGTGCTTTAATTCCGCGAGAAAATAAAAACAAAAATTGTCCAACATTTGGATATTTTTTTTTATTGGATAATAAATATTTGGATATTATTATATTATGCTGTTCCTCGATCTAAGCTTTCGTTTCACATGAGCCCTCTTCAGAGTCGTTATATGGGCATTTAAACAGATATTCACCCTCAAAGATGATATTGTGTTATGAAAGCTTACACCGAGGAACAGCCTAATAAAAAAAATATCCAAATATTGGCCAGTTTTTGTCTTTATTTTCTCCCGAAATTAAAGCCACGACACGAAGCTTAAAACGGCTCATGGTCAAACATAATAGACATTCGTTGTCTGTTATATTTAATAATATATGTTTGAATATATATAATACATTATATATATATATATATATTATGCAGTGTTACATTAGAACATGCACATATCCACTACAAAATTGTACATTTTTGTTTTAACGTCAAAAAAGGGAAAACCTTTTTTAAACGCCTCATCAGGTGGGGAATCACGGTGTTACGCTGATCATCAATAATAACCTCCAGGAAAGTGAACAGTTGCGCCTTCTGAGGCTAACGTTCTCAGCTGACATGAAGTGGAAAGACTATATTAAATCGATTGCTAGGTGAGTAACACCGTGATTAAATAAATAAATATTTACGGCTCTACTTTGTGTATTGAGCACTGTTTTTAAATTAATGTTTTGAACGCTGTAATCTGACTGTTCGTTCTCCTACAATATATATATATATATATATATATATATATATATATATATATATATATATATATCAGGCTAATTGAAAGTCAAGTTAGATTTATGTATTTTTATGCGCGCTTTTAAATTTAAAAAAAATTGAAAATCTAACATTTTTACTTTTGTTTATAAATACTTGTTTCAGAATAGAATCCTTACATTTGCCATAGATATATAGGTTTTCGTTTTGTCTTTATTCATATATATATATATATATATATATATATATATATATATATATATATATATATATATATATATATGTATGTATATATATATATATATGTATGTATATATATATATATATATATATGTATGTATATATATATATATGTATGTATATATATATATATATATGTATATATGTATATATATATATATGTATGTATATATATATATATATATGTATATATATATATATATATATGTATGTATGTATATATATATATATATATGTATGTATATATATATATATATATGTATGTATATATATATGTATGTATATATATATATATATATGTATATATATATATATATATATATATATTAGGGCGGTTCTAAATTATCGTGTTTTATTTTTTTTCAAGATTTAACATATTGCGGAGTTTACGTGATAATGTATTGAGATTCATTTATTTCCTGTCCGTACAAAGTACAAAATTTGCATGTCTGCAGCATCCAGGATCAAGATTAAGTATTTTATGTTGATTTGTATTAAATAATAAAACGTACAGTATATTGGCTATTAGTATAAAAAAAAAACACCCACAACTTTAATTAAAGAAGGAATTGAAACTATCATTGTGCCGCAAGATAATTTGGTTTGATTTCCCAAATGTCCCCTTGATATAGTTAACGTGTACAACCACATCCGGTTCGGCCATTTTAAAACTTGCACAAAATCCAAGAACGGAACGCTGATATTAGAGAAAGAAAAACATGCTTCAAAGATGGAACATCCAGGACAGATCCAAAGGTGTATTGGGATGCAGAGTATTAACAGACAGAAGAATTTCGTTAGAGCTAAAGAGAAAAGAACGGTTACGTGATATTTATTCTTCTGCATGGAAGCGAATGTTGCACAATCTCCTCAAAGACGAAAAATAGACTTGAAACAACAGATATGTCTTTCTACAGAAAGATACTGCTGATACCTTGAACCGAACATTCGAGCAATGGCGAGATTTTAGAGCAAATGGAAACAAAAACGGAAATTTATACTTAACATCAATAAAAGACAGTTGAAATTTCTGGGGCACGTAATGAGGAAGGACGGCTTGGAAAATTTGATACTCATAGGACTTCCAAAACACTCTGCTACTGCCGGCTTTAGTATCATTTCATCCTAAGCAAGGCAATAAAGCCACTAACATACAATGATTTACTGAGAATAAGAAAAAAAAAACATTATTAAGCTCAATAAAAGAAGCTGAATCAAGAACGATTGACATTGCATTTAAATTTTTGAAGATCAAATTTGACTGGAAAGCAAGAGGCCGGCAAAGAGTTCCACAAGCGAGAAGTGCGATAGAAGAAACCGTTTGCATAGAAATTACGGTTTCATCTAGCCATTTCAACTGTAAATTAATGAGACCTATCCGCCAATCTAGTACTGCGCTTAAATTCCTAAAGTCTAGGTACAATGGAGGAAAGTTCATCAGAACAATTACGTTGAAAATATTTATAGAAAAGTCACTGAGAAGCTACGTTACGTCACTGTGAAAGAGACTGAAGCCGAAATGCCAGATCAGGACCAATAGCATTGCAGATTCTCTTTCGGATTTTGACCTGCAACACTTTCGTAATTTAGTACAGAACACTGGTGTTTGAAAAGGGCCGAACAAAAGGTTATTTACAAAGGTACTGATGATAAAAGAAAATCTAAGCATAGAACTTACGGCAGCATCTAGCCATTTCAACTGTAAAATGGTGAGACCTATCTGCCAATCTAGTACTGCGCTTAAATTCCTAAAGTTTAGGTAGAATAGACGAAAGTTCATCAGAAAAATTACAATGAAAATATTTATAGGAAAGGCACAAGGAAGATGGGTTAAAGGAACTGAAGCCGAGATGCCAAGTCAGGGCCAATAGCATTGCAGATTCTCTTTTGGATTTTGACCTGCAACACGTTCGTGATTTAATACAGAACACTGGTGATGGAAAAGGACCGGAAAAAAGTTATTTACAAAAGTACTGATGATAAAAAAAAATCTTAGCAAATAACTTAGGGTTTCATCTCGCCATTTTAGCTGTGAAATCAGCTGCGAAACGTTGTAAACAATGTGTGGCACAGCCCTCGTAACCGCTCAACGAACAAATGGCGGGCAATTCGAATAAGTATCGGGTTAAAGAGGTCGGCCATTTTAACAATTGCCACATCTTTCCGAATCGGATCTAGAAAAAGCGATCAATTTGATTTTAGATTTGTTTCAAATCAAGAAATGAAATGCTTAAACGTGAAACTAAATGTCAATTTGTTAAAGAAAAATAAACATATCACTAATATTATTTTTGACTTATTTAATTAACTGAATTTTAGTCCCCTAAATTGTGGGATCCACGAGAAGCTCACAGAAGCAATCTATTTGCCCCAACCCCAAAAGCACTTTTTTCTTGACCAAGGATTTCTCTGCAATATGTGAAATAATCAGTCAAAATTTGGACCCGCCCTAACTCATATATATATATATATATATATATATATATATATATATATATATATATATATATATATATATATGTATATATATATATTTCGTGATTATCGATTTTTGAATATTTTGTCGATTCAAAGGCTCTTCCTCTTATAGTCGAGGTTTTATTTTTGATTTATGATTTTGTAATATCACTGGAATAAATGCATTCTTCATGGCTGTAGTCCTAAGTATTAAACACTTGGTCTGAAAATTTGATTCTTTTCATTGTTTTATTTACATTTTTTTTTCAGCTCTGAAATGCAATCTATTTAATTGACCTCATATTGCAAGCACAACATTAAGCGTCGGAGGTGGAAACAGTAATACTTACAAATTTTTCTCCCCGGAATCGATCCTCCAAATCTATAAATCAAACATTCGCCCTTGCATGGAGTATTGCTGCCATATATGGTCTAGAGCCCCTACTGCCTCAGGGTTCTTGATAAGATCCACAGACGGATATGCAACGTAATTGGCCCTGATCTGTCATCTCGTCTGCAGTCGCTCTCTCACAGACGCGCCGTTACCTCGCTGTCTTTTTTACAAATACTTTCACGGTAATTGCTCCGATGAGCTGCTTTCGCTGGTTCCCAGGCCTCATGAATTTAAGCGTCCTACGAGGCTGGCATCCCGTTCCTACCCCTTCACCGTTGAAACTGTTAGATGTAGACGTCTCTTCTACTCCAATAGCCCTTCCTTATTCCTGTTTCCCTGACAAATATAATCCCCAACTATTTAAGTGTAACGTCAATCGACATCTCCAGTTGCCTTGATCTATCCACTTCCCTTCTCCACATCCTTTCACCTTTCATTCCTATCTGCTCTCGCTCCAAATCTTCTGTAACCCCCTTGCCTTGATCGATCCACTATCTTTCTCTACATCCTCTCCTTTACCACTCCTATCTGCTCTTCCTCCAAACCTTCTGTAACCCCTTGCGTGCTAGTGGCTTCAAGCCTTGCTTGGTGTGAAAAGCTTAAAAAAAAAATCTACAAAACGACTTATGTCAATAATTAACATTCCATGTGATCGATATAAAAAGACTGATATATATATATATATATATATATATATATATATATATATATATATATATATATATCTGATAGTTTTATATTTAGGCACCAATCCTTCATTTATGCATGTTTCATTAAAAACGACAGACAAGGTACTACGGTTAAGCTTTTTATTTAATTTGTCTTGCGTTCGAACAAGAGCTTTCTTTTCTGGACAAAGAGTGTGTAAAAACTGTCCAAATGTTTCATAGTTCCGAGCGCTTTCGGCTATACCTTTAGCCATTATCAAGGATGATTCGATTTTCCAGCTTAGTTGAATGTGTGCATTATGTATATGTCTTAGTGTGTTATAGGGATGTTTTAATTTCCGAATACGGTTAGCACATTGTGGCCTTGTTCGTAGTTAATATTGTTCAGAGTTGACATTTTTTCTTTTTTTATTATTAAAGCTTCCATATAAGTGGATGATAATATAATAACTTCATCCATAAATTATATAAACTGTCCGAATGTTCTTTTTATCTTTCGACTATACATTTAGCCATTTTCAAGGTTGAAATATATTATCTGTTAACAAGAAATAGTTTGTTGCATGTATGTATTTATATATGTTTTCATTTTTCAAAACACGGTCAAGATATTGTGTCCATGTTCATAGTTGATATTATTGAGTGTTGTTTTTTTGTTTTTATTAATAAGGCTTCCATTATTTTTAGCCTTTTTTTTGCATGTAGACGATGCTATTATATTCGTGTTGTCAACAAGTATGTTAAGGAAGCGCTCGGATAAAAAGAACATTCGGACAGTTTTTATATAATTTATCATCGGAAAAGAAAAAAAATTATTAGATCGCATGAGAAATTGTATAAAAAAACGAAATAAAAGCACCTTGTCTGTCGTATTCAATGAAATAGGCATGAAAGAAGGATTACTGCCTAAATACACACACACACACACACACACACACACATATATATATATATATAGATAGATAGATAGGTAGATAGATAGATAGATAGATATGAACAGACTTAAAAGATGAACAGACTGAAATAGATAGATAGATATGAACAGACTTAGATAGAAAATTAACAGACTGAAATAGATAGATAGATATGAACTGACTGAGATAGATGGATATGAATAGACTGAGATAGATAGATAGATAGATAGATAGATAGATAGATAGATATAAAAGTCAGAGACAGATAGATATGAACAGAATTAAATGGATATGAACGGACTGATAGATAGATATGAACTGAGATAGATGAATATGAGTAGCCTGAGATAGATAGATAGATAGATATGAATAGACTGAGATAGATAGATAGATAGAAGACAGAATGATAGATATGAACAGACTGAGATAGATAGATTGATAGGATATGAACAGATTGAGATAGATAGACAGATAGATAGATAGATATGAACAGACTGAGATAGATTGATAGATATAAAAAGACAGATAGGAACGGAGTGGGAGAGATAGATGGCTTTAAACAGACTGAGGTAGATATTAAAAAACTGATAGGTAAAAACAGACTGAGATTGATAGATACATAGATAGATATAAAAGTCAGAGATAGATATGAACAGAATTAGATGGATATGAATAGACTGAGATAGATATGAACGGACTGATAGATATGTACAGACTTAGATACGAGCAGACTGATAGATACGAACTGAGATAGTTGAATATGAATAGCCTGAGATAGATGTATTAGATAGATAGATAGATAGATAGATAGATAGATAGATAGATAGATAGATAGATAGATAGATATGAACAGACTTAGATAGAAAATTAACAGACTGAAATAGATTTGGATTTTATCAAGAATCTCTAAATATATAGCAGGGGCACCGGACCATATGTGGCAGCAATATTCAAAGCATGGATGAATGGTAGACTTATAAATATGTAAGATAGATTCTGGAGAGAAACATTGCAGATTCCTCTTTGGATTTTATCAAGAATCTCTAAATATATAGCAGGAGCACCAGACCATATGTAGCAGCAATATTCAAAGCATGGATGAATGGTAGACTTATAAATATGTATGATAGATTCTGGAGAGAAACATTGCAGATTCCTCTTTGGATTTTATAAAGAATCTCTAAATATATAGCAGGAGCACCGGGCCATATGTGGCAGCAATATTCAAAGCATGACTGAATGGTAGACTTATAAATATTATACGATAGACTTTGGAGAAAAACATTGTCAAGGACAACACAGTGAACCCACTTTCATAGCAGCAGACCTAGCAATGGACTCAATATAGTGTTTCCACTTCATGTCAGCTGAGAACGTTAAGCCGAGAATGTGTAAAAGCACTCTCCTGGAGGTTAGCATCAGCCATGCTGATGGAAGGCAGAATGGGGTCTCTCGAGGATTAATAGAGAATAGTTCTATTTTGGAGGCCTTCAAATTAACAATTTTAGCTTATCGAACAGATCACTGTCGTGACAGAAGTTGTGCCATCAGCATAGATACCAAGTTTAGACCTGATACCAACAGCTAGTAAATACAAAGTAGTAACAAGGATGGAGCCGTGGGGGACACCTGCATGAGTACAAAAGGATCTAGAAGAGTCGCCGTTCGGGATAACCTTCATTTCACGATTTGATAAGAAAGACTGAATCAGTTCAAAAATTCGCCCGGAGTTCTCATAACTGTTTAACTTGTAAAGACCTGTATGCCAAACCCTGTCGAACACTTTCGAGATGTCCAAAGCAACAGCCGGTGCTTCAGCATTCTTATCTAAAGCATAATAGACCTTTTTCCGTAATAATCGTTAATACATCAGTAATTTGACATGGAACAGAGGTGGTCAAAACGTGGCTCACGAGCCACATGCGGTTCTTTGATCTTTAATATGCGTCTCGTGGAAATATGTCCATTAGAGTCCTTTTTCATCACCGTTAATATAAAAAGTAAATTTCAAGCTTTATAATTATTTACTGGGTATAAGTGGAGACCCCATTGGATTAAAACCTAAGTTTAATGTTAATATGTATATAACAAAAACATGTGTAAATTTAAAAATAAATACAGTGTAGAAAAAGGCATCAACACTGCATGGTGACTATCAGTTTCACATTTCAAGTAATCTTCAGATCATGTGTCATTACATATTTAACAGGCTCTCTATATAGGTCACTGGTGCATTAAAGGAAGTGATAGAAAAAGGAAACTTCCCTTCCTAGCTATAAAAAAACCTAGGAGGGGCTAGTTACCCTTAATGCCTCGTGGCTCTTTGACCTTCAATATGCGTCTTTTGGAAATATGTTCACTGGAGTCCTTTTTCACCACAGTTAATATAAAAGGTAAATAAGAAAAAAATCAAGGTTTATAATTATTTACTGGGTATAAATTGAGATCCCATTGGATTAAAACTCAAGTTTAATATTAATATGTATATATATGTAATATAATTAATATTAATATGTATATATATATGTAAATTTCTTTCTTGTCTTGTGGCTCTCAAACACCTGAACTTTATTGTATGTGGCTCTTACATTAAGCAAGTTTGGCCACCCCTGACCTAGAGAAACATGGATAACTAATTCGGCATTGACTAGGGTCTCTAGTCTTTTACCAAAAAGTGGTAGATGGTTGATGGAAGCGTCTGACGGTTGAACTGAGTTCTTAAAGATTGGAACAACAGAGGTGTATTACCAACAAACAGGAAAGCAAGAGGCAGAAAGATATTTATTATACAGTTTATTATACTGTTGTGCGGGATATGAAAGATCGACCTCATTTAAAGTGAATGAAGCATACGAAAACATAAATATATGAAAAGTTCAAATAAAACAAAAGTCTTTGTATAAAAATACTTGCATATATATATATATATATATATATATATATATATATATATATATATATATATATATATATATATATTTGAAATTCTTAATACAAAGTTAGCTTTTATCTACTTTCAAAAGACTATATACCAAAAACAATATGAATTATTGTACTTATCTGTTTGCTTTGTCACGAGCCTGCATTGCATGCGTCGTGTTACCGTAACTTCACGGAGCGAAAACTGAAAGATTGACTTTTCCGCCAAGCGCTGTCTCATTGGGCCTCGTCAGGTCACGTACCCGTTTTCTATTCTCGTGAACATTTATAATCAATTTTTATTGTTATTTTTGTTTGGTCAGTTGGAGATAACTTTTTGTCTCTCGCTACAACACAATTTAGCTCAGAATTGTTTGAATACCATCGAAAGCCAGGGAAAATATTTTCATGCTAATGACTTCAAGGACGCGTTTTTTTTAATTTGCAATATTTTGATAAATAAATCAATCAACAATATTAGGTAACATAAAATGTCCCGGTGAACGCGGTGTGCTCGGTCCTAGCTGTGAATATCTGAGCCAATGGCACTAAGGAATTTGCCATAGTAATAACGATTTAGTAGTTAAAGGCTGGCGATATTTCGTCTGTGGAATAAGGGTTGAAAGGTGAATTATAATTCATCACACACAATGCCGCGCAAGCGCTGTTGAACTCTTCCGAGCCTGGACAGCGAAGACTGTGCAGCCTCAGCCCAGTTATGACAGCAATACTCCATTCTTTGTCTGATCTGACTCTTGGAAAGATAGAGCAATTGCAGTAGGAGTTAGGTATTATCTGGAGTGATACAATGAACCGGACATTTTCCCAGGATCTTTGGCGATGGCACGAATATACGCGTACCATTTAAGGTCTGATGTGAACTTCTGAACTCTACCGAGCCTGGAAAGTGCGGATTGATTACCCCCAGCCCAGATATGGCAGCAATACTTCATTCTTGGTCTGAAAAAAATATAGCCATAAGACTAAATTGTGTTATATCCCCGGTCTGTGAGGCCGCACGGTAAATTACCAAGATTTATTTCGGGAAAAATATCTTCGATCCAAGGTTATACGGTAAATATATATATATATATATATGTGGAAAAGACAAAACAAAATCCGAATATGCAAGTTTACTGTTTTAATGTTGTTTTACTGTCGACGTCAGACGTTTCGGTCTAGTAGACCATCTTCAGGACATGGTTATTAGAAACATACTTAGGATTAGACGATATTTAAGTCAACATGAAAAGACGATAGACACAAGACATGTTGACTTTTCATGTTGACTTAAATATCGTCTAATCCTAAGTATGTTTCTAATAACCATGTCCTGAAGATGGTCTACTAGACCGAAACGTCTGACGTCGACAGTAAAACAACATTAAAACAGTAAACTTGCATATTCGGATTTTGTTTTGTCTTTTCCATATTTTTCATCATACCGTCGGATCTACATCCACATATTTGCTTACACACACACACACACACACACACACACACACACACACACACACATATATATATATATATATATATATATATATATATATATATATATATATATATATATATATATGTGTGTGTCTGTGTGTCTGTGTGTGTCTTTAAACTACACCAGTGGTTGCGTTCGAATTTCTTCGACGAATTATAAAATATTTTGCCAAATAAAAATGCTGGAAACTTTTGCATCAACTTTCTAATATTTCAGAAGGAAGTGTTTGGAGCAGAGAGGCTTGTGGCACCAGGTGAGTTTACTTTTTTTTTAGCCTACACGATAATTTTTGATTTATACCGGGTGTAACAGTAATTTTTTTCTAATCGTGCAACAGCAAAATTGCTCAATCGTTAGATTAAGTGTTGAACCGTTGTATCATAGAAATGATTAAAGATATCTTACTGGAATTCTCAGGGGGTTTTATAACCCTATTCGACTCTACTTTGAACAATAAGAATGTATTTGGCTCTAAGTTGAAATGATGATCCCTCTTGCTGTTGTGACCCGCTAATCCAGTTTTTCTCTCTACTGTTCCCTCTTTTTTAAACTTATTCACCGTTCTCGTGATGATTCTTGAATTAACTTTGAAGATGAAAGCCAGAATATAAATGATGGTACCATTACTGAAGTCCTGAATGATCTTTTTCCTCTCACTATTGCTCAGTTGAGAAGACTGGGGCTGGTACAAAACGATTTTAACCTGTTCGCTTTCTAGCTGAATAGCTCAAAGGAGTACTTCAGTGATTCTTACGACAAATGGTGTCAAGGCGGCTAAACGTCTTATCTGAAAACCTGGAAAAAAAATTCAATTAGCTTAGTGGCTTTTTAGATTTAAACATTTTGTAGGGTGGACAATTATCCTGTGCTGTTACACAATTTTGCTATTATATCCGGTATATATATATATATATATATATATATATATATATATATATATATATATATATATATATATAACAACTAAAAAGTTGTAAATTAAAGAAAATATAATGTTTTTTATGAAAGTATTTATTTATATTTTTTTATATATATGTAATTTGATATTTCAGATCGACCTCGATCTTTCATCACAAATGACTGTTTTTAGAGGTTTGTTTACAAGTAGCGCCCGTCGCGAGACGCGGACGTCACGTGATATGGAATGCAACTGTGTTCGAATATTTTTAACGTAAATCTAAGTGTAATAATACTTTTAGATGTTGTGTAAAATTTTTTTTAACTATATCTAAAAAAATGTTTAAGTATTGAAATATTTATAAAGATTTAAAATACCCAAGTCTTTATTTAACCGTAGTTTATATGTGTTTAATTTTAAAATCCAGTATTTTTCTTTTTTTCTGCGTGTGTCAGTGGAACTGAAATCAGAATCTATCAATAAACATTTACAGTTGTCTAATGAGTGTCTTGATTGATTAAAGTGTTCAGCTATGGGGGAATAAGGATTGTTTTGACGTATGGATAGTTTATGATTGTTTAAGCGAAATCTAAAATTATTTCCAGATTCACCAATAAAAAATATAAATAAATACTTTCATAAAAAATACATTATATTTTTTTTCTATATATACATATTAAGAAAGTATATGTGGCTTCTCGTTATGGTATATATATATATATATATATATATATATATATATATATATATATATATATATATATATGAGAAATATATTTTAAAAAACAAGCGATACTCAAATATCGCTGCTTCCTCGGAACTTGATGTTTCATGTGGACTTATATATCGTTTTTCCATATATATATATATATATATATATATATTAATAATATTAATAATATTAACTTTGAACATGGACATAATATCTTGACCGTGTTTTGAAACAAAAAAACAAAAAATTAAAATCACTTTATAAAACATACATATAACAAACTATTTCTATTTCTAATTCTAACAGTTAAAATATAATCCTTGAAAATGGCTAAAGGTATAGCCGAAAGCGCTCGGATAAAAAGAACATTCGGACGGTTTTTATATAATTTATCCTCTGAAAAGAAAAACTTTATTAGATCGCACGAGAAATTATATAAAAAATTAAATAAAAGCACCTTGTCAGTTGTTTTTAATGAAACGTGCATGAAAGAAGGATTGCTGCCTAAATACACAAATATATATATATATATATATATATATATATATATATATATAAATAAAGAGTGTTTCATTAAGAGGGATCAAAGTCAGCAGTAAATAAATCAATGTTATTGGTGAAAATTTATTTATTTCTCTATTGGATCGTGTTATTTAAGTCATGGCAATTATGGGTGAAAAATAATATCGCCCAAATGTCCGCCAAGGCTTCGGCGGGACACTTCCACTCGATGGTCAGAATTTTTGATGACGTTGTTGACGTAGACCTTACTTTTGAGATGGCCCCAAAGGAAGAAATCTAAAGGCGTCAAGTCGCACGATCGTGGTGGCCAATTGACTTCGCTGTTTCGAGAGATGATGCAACCGGGGAACTTCTCATTCAATAAAGTCATTGTTGCATTGGCTGTGTAACATGTGGCGCCGTCCTGTTGGAACCAGAAATCTTCGACATCCATAGCATTCAATTCAGGCCATTAAAAGTTGGTTATCATGGCACGGTATCGCTCGCCTGTCAGCATAAAAGAATTTCCGGCATCATTTTCCAAGAAATACGGCCCAATGGTTCCGCTAGCAAAAAAATGCACTTATATATATATTCATATAGATACCTCCAAAGATTCATTAAAAAATGAGCATACATGATGAAAAAAATGGCCCAAAACTTAATTAAAAGAAATTTTATGGTCAAAATGTTTGTGTTATTGTTAAGAGGAAAGACCAAATGATTTTTTTATGTAATTTTTTTCAAATCTTCTTTAGAACCTTCGAAAAATTAGTTAAAATATTTGTTTTCCTGTCGTCAACGGAGGACCATAATTTAGTGCGGGGAGATTTGAGAGTCTTTTTTTTGCGATGAAAAACATAAATGTTTAATTCTTGCAAAAATAAAATAATTGTCAGATTTTAATTAAACTCTCAGGACTTTTTTTTTTTTTTTTAAGCGTATCACTCCAAGTAAGGCTGGTGGCCACTATCACGCATGGGGTTACAGAAGGGTTGGAGGAAGAGCAGATAGGAGTGGTAAAGGAGAGGATGTGGAGAAAGAGAAGGACGGAGGGTCGATCAAGGCAAGGGGGTTACAGAAGATTTGGAGCGAGAGCAGATAGGAATGAAAGATGAAAGGATGTGGAGAAGGGAAGTGGATAGATCAAGGCAACTGGAGATGACGATTGACGCTACACTTAAACCTTTGTAGATTGTATTTGTCAGGGAAACAGTAATAGGGAAGGGAGTTCCATAGGCGAGATGTGCGAGACATGAAGCTATTGGAGTAGAAGAGACGTCTACATCTAACAGTTTCAGCGGTGAAGGGGTGGGAACGGGATGCCAGACTCGTAGGACGTTTAAATTCATGAGGCCTAGGGACAAGTGAAAGCAACTCCTCGGAGCAATTACCGTGAAAGTACTTGTAGAAAAGGCAGAGCGATGCAACATCGCGTCTGTGAGAGAGCGACTGCAGACGAGATGACAGATCAGGGCCAATCACATTGCATATCCGTCTCTGGATCTTATCAAGAACCCTGAGGCAACACGCAGGGGCCCCAGGCCATAAATGGCAGCAATACTCCATGCAAGGGCGAATGGTAGATTTATAGACTTGGAGGATCGATTCCGGGGAGAAGAATTTCCTTACTCGGCACAGGGAACAAACTTTTCTTGCGGTGGATGATGCAATTGACTCGATGTATTTGTTCCATCTCAGATCAGCGGACAGCGTGAGACCGAGCAGCCGCAGAGAGGAGCTCTCGAGAAGTTGGTCCTCAGACATTCTAATGGGATGCAGGGATGGGTCCTTGTGGTGGTTAATGGAGAGCAGTTTTGTTTTAGAGGCGTTAAAGTTGACCATCCATTTCTCTCCCCAGTCCACAACCGATTGGAGGTCCTTTTCAATTTGAGCTGCCAGGTTAATTTTGTGCGCCTCACTAGATTTGTGTTTGAGGCAGGAGTAAATAGTAGTGTCATCAGCGTAGATACCGACTTGGGAGTCTATGGCGTCAGGAAGGTCGTTTATAAATATGAGGAACAGAGTAGGGCCAAGGATGGAGCCTTGAGGAACACCTGCGTTAGTGGGATAGGAGTTGGAGATGAATCCACTGAGAACAACCTTCAAATCCCGGTTTGACAGAAACGATTGAATTAGGTCAAACAATCGACCTGTGATACCATAACCCTGGAGCTTGCGAAGGAGGCCGGCATGCCAAACCCTATCGAATGCTTTGGAGATGTCAAGGGCCACGGCACGGGCTTCGCCGTTATTATGGATAGCTTGGTAGACAAATTCAGTGATGGCCGTAAACACATCGGCAGTAGATCGGGCAAAGCGGAAACCATACTGCTTGTCTGAGAGCAGATCGTGGGATATCAGGTGAGTAATCACTTCGGCGTTGATAATGGCCTCGAAGACTTTGCCGAAGAGGGGAAGGAGATTGATAGGACGGTAATTAGAAGGGTTGGAGGGGTCGCCAGAGTTCTTAAAGACAGGAACAATGGTAGAGGACTTCCAGCAGTCAGGAAAACAGGACTCCTTGAGGCAGCGGTTGTACAATTTAGAGAGGGGAGGTGCCAGTTCAGGTGCGCATTTCTTCAGGACAATGGCTGGTATTCCGTCGCCACCGGTAGCCTTGATCTAAGTTAGAAATAATGCCCAGTACCGACGACGGGGTTATGTGCAAGCCGTCCAGGAGGGCCTCAGTTCTGGGAGGGAAATCGGGCAAGGGTACCCCAGAAGAGTCAAGCGTAGAATTGGAAGAAAACTTCCGAGCGAAGCATTCGGCCTTGTCGGCAGAGGTGGTCAGGACCTCAAACTGATTGAACAGGGGAGGAATGGAGGGTTTGTTACTATTCAGAACGCTCTTGCAGAGGTGCCAATAGTCCTTGGAGCCAAATTTGCGGGATGCAATACGTTCCTTCATCCGAGCTGCAAATAGTGACTTGGCATCGTCGAGGGTACGCTTACACTCATTGCGTGCAGAGGTAAATAGACGTCTGTTGGAGTCGGACATATCACTACGAAAACGGTGGAAGAAGTGGTTCCTATGGGCAATGGCGGCTGAGCAAGCAGCTGTGAACCAGGGGGGGGGGAGCGCGGTTTGACCTTGAATTTCCTGGAGGGGATGAAAGCTTCGATACCGGCTTTAATCCAGGAAGAGAACTCAGAAGTACAATCATGAGTGGGGAGCTTAAATACAGCATCCCAGGGGACATCGCGGAGGAAGTCCCACAAATGGATGAATTTATTTTTCAAATCTTTCCTTTTTAGAAAATCCTTGTAAAAACATTTTTCTAATTCCCACACTTATTTAATCTTATGAAATTTCGAGATATTCTTTTTTGTAAGGAGAAGTCTAAGGAAAATTTATATCAATTTATTGTTTGAGTTAGCATTAGGTCTTAGCCGCGCGCTAAGCTCTTAGAACTTGTCAAACTCTCTGACTTCGGGCAGAAAGGAACCCAGACGAGGCGATGCCGAAAGGCAGGGTCTCATCGGGGGAGGTAGACAAACCTATCCCCGTTATTACGGGGTCTACGGGAAAATTTTGCCCTGGCCTATGAGCTCGGAACGCCCCACGTTAAAAAAACGGCCTTGTACCACATCCCGCCTTGTGGGGACGACTTGGGTAACATTAGGTCTTAGCCGCGCGCTAAGCTCTTAGTGCTTGCTGAACTCTCTGTCTTCGGGCACAGAGGAACCCAGACGAGGCGATGTCGAAAGGCAAAGTCTCATCTGGGGAGGTAGACAAACTCGACCTTGTTATTACGGGGTCTACGGGAAATTTCTGCCCAAGCCTACGGGCTCGAAAAGACCCACGTAAAACCAGCCTTATACCACATTCCGCTCTGCGAGGAGCTCAGGTTAATACCAAATTTGTTTGGGTAAACAAGACACCGAATTACTGAAAATCTGCCACAAATCTTATAATAAAAATGTAATAAAACTAATACATTATTTAATTTCAATTACACTGGTCACCAAAAAAAAAAAAAACTTGTGAAATGGTATCGAAACACCAAACATCATTTTTAGCTAATTTGAGGGCGTTGAATCTGAAAATGACCTTACTTTTTCTTCGTTAGCTACCGTTTTGGCTGTACAGAAATGCCTCATTTTTGGGGAAAAAAAAGCATTTTTTTTATTCTTTTTCTGTTTATAAGATATTGACCGATGGTAATATTTCTCAAAATAAAATCGTAGAAATTTCTCAATTCATATTTAAACCAATAAAATATTGGTTTGCTTATTGAAAAATACTATTTTTGCCATAACAATCAGACCCTAAGTCTTTAAAAATAACCCGATTGAATATACCAAGACCAAAAAGTATTTTCATCAAATCATTTAATAAACTAACAGCAGAAATAAAACCTTCGTGAACATAAGAAAAAAAAAAATTTTTTTCTCTTTCTTGATTGTCTGTCATATTCAATGTTATTTAAGTCCCTTTTGATACTCCAGCAGTATCATGTACAATGGAATAGGTGCATTCAATTGCGATGTCTTTAGTTGGAGTTTCTTTCCAACTGTGAAAACAAAATGCTCCGAATGTGCTTGGTTTCTTCCTGTAGTGAAGGGATAAAAGTGATGGGATAAACTTATGAGTATCAAACAAAAGATACATTTTTTTGATGTCACCTTAATTATCAGGTTTACTAAAGTGTATTACTGATAAAGTTTATCAGTTAATTTGAATTTTGGCGATGAATTGGGAAAATTCGGTACTTCTGTTTTAGAGTTTTTGACTTAAAAACATTTTTTTTCTAATAAAAATAGTTTCTACGACCGTTACTAAATTTTGCGATCAGCCAAGTTCGTAAATTGATCTTTTTTCTAAAAATGAGCAATTTTAGTAAAGCAAAAACGGTATCTAACCATGAAAAACTGAAGTCATGTTCGGAATCAGCACCATCAAATTAGCTAAAAATGTATTTTGTTTCTTGGCACCAAAATCGTGTTGACAAGTGTTATTTTTATGAATAATATGAAGATATATTATGCACACTATTGTCTTTAGAAACAAATTTTTTCGATGAATAACGAATACTTAGGACATTTTTATGTTTATGCATTCTTTTTATAGATACAAATATTTAAGTAAATGCTCTGCTTATAATAAACAGTATTAAACAACATTTACCGGCCTGAATGTCCGAGAAATGTTCATAGAAAATATTCGTCCACCGACAGGAATCGAACCTGTATCCTATACGGAACCGTCACATAGCCTGACGTGCTTTTCCCGAATTGGCCACAGAGGTGCGTTTCGGTTAGCATGGTCATAATGTGTGACGTCATTTGTTTACATTTGGATACGCATCGAGCAGATATGAATGTACGTGAGAAAATCATGGAAAATTGTAGTTTAAAAACAGTAGAATCGACCTTGCTAAGCGAAACGATCCGCTGTGGCCAAATCGGTTAAGACACGTCAGGCTATATGACGGTTCCGTATAGGATACAGGTTCGATCCCTGTCTGAGGACAAATATTTTCCATGAAAATTTCTCGGATATTCAGACCGGTAAATGTTGTTTAATACTGTTTATTATAAACAGAGCATTTACTTAAATATTTGTATATATAAAAAGAATGTATAAACATAAAAATGTCTTAAAATAATTGTCGGAGTTTGTCCATTTCATAATGTGTGACGTCATTTGTTTACATTTGGATACGCATCGAGCAGATATGAATGTACGTGAGAGAATCATGGAAGATTGTATTTTAAAAACAGTAGAATCGACCTTGCTAACCGAAACGCTCCTCTGTGGCTCAATTGGTAAAAGCACGTCAGGCTATATGACGGTTTTGTATAGGATACAGGTTCGATTCCTGTCGGAGGACGCATATTTTCTGTGAAAATTTCTCGGGCATTCAGGCCGGTAAATGTTGTTAATACTGTTTATTATAAACAGAGCATTTACTTAAATATTTGTATCTATAAAAAAGAACGTATAAACATAAAAAATGTCTTAAAATAATTGTCGGACTTTGTTCTTTTTATAATACAGATTTTTGAAAATACAAACGTCCATACACAACATACTAAAAAAATAAGAGTGATGACTATAGTGAAATTTAAATTTATTGGTAATTTTCTAGCATTTCCACGACAACTGTCTTCGTAAGTAAGACTATTATGGAAAAAGTAACTAAGATTCAATAAAATAGTAGAATGTTTAAAATATTTCATTTTTTTTATTGGTTTGGTTTGTTTGTTTTACGGTATATCAACCTATACATTTTGACTACAGTAAAAAAAAAATGGAGATAGCGTTTATTCAACGACATAGCCAGGGCCAGCAGCACATACTTTAATTTTATATCGAGATGCGACCCACTTAAAATAGCTTCAAAATTATGTCTTCAGAACTCCCATGATAGATGATTATATCCGGTATCTATCTATCTATCTATCTATCTATTTGGTTCTGTTCATATCTGTCTATCTAACTCGGTATATCTATCTATCTATTTATCTATCTATCTATCACAGTCTGTTCATTATCTATCTATCTATCTATCCATCTATCTATGTATCTATCTATCTATCTATCACAGTCTGTTCATTATCTATCTATCTATCACAGTCTGTTCATTATCTATCTATCTATCTATCCATCTATCTATGTATCTATCTATCTATCTATCTATCACAGTCTGTTCATTATCTATCTATCACAGTCTGTTCATTATCTATCTATCTATCTATCTATCTATCTATCTATCACAGTCTGTTCATTATCTATCTATCTATCTATCTATCTCGTATATATTCGCGTATCATGCATCCTTTGGAGGCCTAATTTTGAAGTTAATTTGACTACAGTAAATGGATATATAGTTTGGTTAACAGGACATATGCTAATTTATATCTCGTGAACGAAAATTAAAATTAGCTTAAAAATTAGGTCTTCAAAAGTCGCATGATATGCAAATATATACGCTACACACACGCATATATATATATATATATATATATATATATATATATATATATATATATATATATATATGATGACCTCAGGGAGTCAAGAAGTCAGGATATTTCTGTTTATTTACCAACCATAAAAAAATGATGGAATTAATTTTGGGGTTGGCGTCGGGCAGTAAGTTGGCTAGCTAAGCGTAGCCTGAATCTGAAACCGTGATGATCGTCTTATTTTTACGGTTGACTGCAAATCAATCTCTTGACAATTAGGGGCGGGGTAAAATAATCTCCACCTGCTCGTTAGAGGTCAAGGGTCACTTGGACTGGAGACAAGGATCTGGCCTTACAAGGAATGCATTTTGACCTCTACAAAAGAATGCTCCATTTATTTATTCGCTTACTTCTTTTCTCTTTCTTGCTTACGGCCATATCACACCGAAACACCGGTTCCCGTCCGACCACCCAATTTAAACAACGTCGAGCCTGGTCAGTACCTAGATGGGCGACCGCTTAGGAATACCAAGTATGGTAAATTTGGATGTGTGATTGGTCTAATGGAGAAGGCACGGTGGAGTAATGGATAGCGGCTCGGATTGCGGAATCGGAGAGCCGAGTTCGAATTCCAGTCAAATTACGAGTTACATTCACTTACGTACTAATACCCTTGGGAAAGGTATGAATCCTCTTCTTCCCGCAGAGAAAATATTTGTAGAAAAGACAGAGGGAAGCCACATCACGTATGTGAGAAAGTAGACGAGATGCCAGAACATTGCCTATCTGTCTCTGGATTTTTTCGAGGACCTCGAGATTTGAATTGTGCACCCATCTTGCATATCATCCATTCGTGTACATAATTAAGTTACAATAAAATTTGTATTTTATATATGAATACTACCTTTATTAGGATGTAGATTCAGTAGCGGTGGTGGGCAGGACACCATTGTACGATATATATATATATATATAAATAGGATTTTTTTAAATTTTTCAAACAAGCTGGGCGGGAATGCCACTAGCACGCAAGTGTTTACAGAAGACTGGGAGCAAGAGTAAAGAGGGTTGATTGAGGAAAGGATAAAAGGGAGGACGGGGATGAAGATCAAGTCATCAGAAGATATTACATTGGAATATTTGAAGATCATAGCTCTCAGGGAAGCAAGTAAGAGGAAGGGAGTTCCACTGTCTGGAAGTGCAAGATAAGAAGCTGTTGGAGTAGAAGAGGCGGTAACATTTAACTGTTTCGACAATTAAAGTGTATGACCGAAAAGCCAACCTAGTAGCAAGCTTAAATTCATGCAGTTGGGGTACCAGTGAAAGTAGCTCATCAGAGCAGTTACCATGAAAATATTTGTAGAACGATCTTCCTGATGTCATAGGTTCCCAAGTAGACATCTATGCGGACGACACTACTATTTACTCCTGCCTCAAAAACAAATCTAGTGTCGCCGACAAAACTAACCTGGCCGTTTGTCTTGAAAAGGACCTCCAATCGCTTGTGGACTGGGGCAGGAATTGGCTGGTTAACTTTAATGCCTCAAAAACAAAACTGTTCTCTATTACTCACCAGAGAGAACCGTTGCTGCCCCCCATTAGAATGTCTGACGCTCAGCTCCACGAGAGCACCTCTTTGCGACTGCTCAGTCTCACATTGTCTGCTGACCTAAGATGGAACAAATACATTGAGTCAATAGCTTCGTCCACCGCAAGGAAAGTTGGCTCCCTATGCTGCGCCAGGAAATTTTTCTCGCCGGAGTCGATCCTTCAAATCGACAAATCAACCATTCGCCCTTGCATGGAGTATTGCTGTCATATATGGTCTGGAGCCCCTTCTGTTTGTCTCAAGGTCCTTGATAAAATCCAAAGACGGATATGCAATGTAATTGGCCCTGATCTGGCATCTCGTTTGCAGTGGCACTCTCACAGACGTGCCGTTGCCTCCCTCTGTCTTTTTTACAAATACTTTCACGGTAACTGTTCCGATGAGCTGCTTTCGCTGGTTCCCAGACTTCATGAATCTAAGAGTTCAACTAGGCTGGCATCTCGCTCTCACCTTTTCACGGTCGAAACTGTTAAATGTAGCCGTCTCTTCTACTTCAATAGCTTCATGTCTCGCACCTCTCGCCTGTGGAACTCCCTCCCTTCTTCCTGTTTCCCTGATAGCTATAATCTCCAAATATTCAAATGTAATGACAATCGACGTCTCCAGATGCATTGATCTATCCCCTATCCTTCTCTTCATCCTTTCCTCTATCACTCCTCTTTGCTCTTGCTCCAACTCTCTGTAACCCCTTGCGTGCTAGTGGCTTCCCGCCTTGCTTGGGGTTGAATGCTTCAAAAAAAAAAAAAAAAGACAGAAGGAAGTCACATCACGTCAGTGACGAAGTAGACTGTAGACGAGATCCTAGATCAGGACCTATTACATAAGAAGATAAGAAGATGTTGTATTAGAAGAGGGGGTTACATTTAACTGTTTCGACAGTAAAAGGGTGGGGCCGAGATGCCAACGCTTAAATTCATGCAGTTGGGGTACCAGTGAAAGTAGCTTGTCAGAGCAGTTGCCGTGAAAATATTTGTAGAAAAGACAGAAGGAAGCCACATCTCGTCTGTAGACGAGATCCTAGATCAGTACCTATTACATTACATATATGTCTCTGGATTTTGTCGAGGACCTTTAGATTTGAATTGTTCACCTATCTTGCATTCTTGTACATAATTAGGTTACAATAAAATGTGTATTTTATATATGAATACTACCTTCATTGAAAATTAAGATGTAAAGTCGGGGGCTGTAGCATAGATTCAGTGGCGGTGGGAATACGAGACCATTGTACGAGACCTGTGTATTTATAAATAAGAAATGACTCGGCATCGAGCTGAAGGGTAGCATTTTGTGAGATTATAATGAAATTTCAGGCAGTTTCAACTGAATAATGTCAAGCTTTACTCTGTTTCACAGGCGCGCAGTTCTGAAAACGCAAACGTTCACGCCTCTTAAGAGTCTAAAAATAAACTCTCTTCAGCGGAGGCTCTCAGTGACACGTCTCCAGTTACCGTTGTTTCATGTGAGTGCGTTTCTACCGCACTTGTCGACGTCCATCTGTCTTCGACACAGTCGCTTCGAGTGCACAAACACGTGGAACCGGTGAAATCATTCCAAGAAAGAAGAGGAAGTTATGTCGAAGCGCTTGAAATTATTCTCTTGTCACGAAACCTGCGATTTAAAATTCAACTCTTTGCGACAAAAAAAACAAACAAAAAACAAAAAACAAAAACGATACTTAGATATGACAACACTGAAAGGGACGCCGAAACAAACATCTCGTTAGCACTCTTCATTCAAACATAAGCAGCAACTTAGTATGCGTAGCTTAGACGTGGCTCAAGGTCGAAAGCATGGGGCACCCTATGAGGATCGATCTCACTGTTCAGACGCAATTGATCCAGCGAGACTAGCTTGCTAACCATTACAACACGTCAAAATGTCCCTCTTTTACAAGCGTACCTTAGATGTGGCACAAGGTCGAAAGCATGGGGCACCCATTGAGGGACTAACTTACAGTTCAGACGCAAAGGCTCGAGCGAGACTAGCTTGCTAACCATTACAACACGTCAGCATGCACTCTTTTATAAGCGTACCTTAGTTGTGGCACAAGGCCGAAAGCATGGGGCACCCAGTGAGGATCGAACTCACTGTTCAGTCGCAGTTGATCGACCGAGACAAGCTTGCTAACTATTGCACAACGCCGAAGTGCCACTTCGTTCTAAGCTTAGCTTAAATGTATCACAAGTCCGAATGCATGGGGAACCTAGTGAGGATCGAAGTCACTAATCAGTTGTAAATCTACTAACGAGACAAGCTTGCTAACTATTACACTACGTGGAGGGTCCCCCGCCAAGCCAGTTCATAGTGATTTACTAAACTAAGATGTGGCACAAGGCTGAAACGAAGGAGGGCTCGGTAAGGAACGAACTCTCTACTTAGTCGTAATGGATATAGCGAGACTAGCTTCCTAAGCATTACACCACGTCGAAGTCTCCCCCCCCCCACGAACCAGGTATAGTTAAGCGTCGCTAAGATGTGGCACGAGGCCGAATGTATGGTGCACCCAGTGAGAAACAAACTCACTATTCAGCCGTAATCAATCTAACAAGATACGTTTGGTAACCATTATGCCTCGCTATGGTGACCCTCAATCGCTATAAGCGTAGCATAGGTGTGGCACAAGGCCGAAAGTGGGGAGCACCCCGTGAGGATCGAACTCACTATTCAGTCGTAACTGATCGTGCGAGAAAAACTTGCTAACCATTACACTTAAAACACGCATAGTGTTTTACTGATTTTAGCCATGTCTGGTTGAAGGTCATCAAACGGAATCAGGCGATAAATCTCTATCACAAATATTTATTGAACTCTCTCTCTCTCTCTCCCTATCTCTTTTTCTCTAGCTCTCACTATTCTTAACTTAGTCTGGCACAAGGCTATAACATGAGGGCGTTAGGCGAGGAAGCATTCTTACGAATATTTACTGAGAATTTAATCTACGCGAATAGCCTCTAACCAGGTTTCTGCACCCCCCCTCCGACTTCAGCCTTTTCACGGATACATTTACTATTCTTAGGTTAGTCTGGCACAAGGCCATAACACGAGGGCGTCAGGGGAGAAAGCATTCTTACAATTTCTGTTGCGTCAATCTTGCAAGTGTTTTAACCATTAAAATCAGGATTCGAAATGCTTCAACCCCCCCCCCCCAGTATTCGAATATGCGACAATTGGATGACTGGAACCTTCTCTCTGACCTTTCAAAATCAATTTATAACAGTAAACGTCTCTCTCAATGTTTTCCTGAGTGGATTTTGACGAGGTAAAAAATGGAAATTATAAACTGAAAATAACCACAAATCGATCTTAAAATAACACGTTTGGAAGTGGGGGGGCGTTATCAATAAAAAATCAGAAATTCCTTTTTTCACTGCAAATTATTCATTATATCATATCCATGTATTTAACAAAAAATTAGAGCCGATTACACAATATTTCTAGCTTAATTTAGGTTTCTAGTTCGTAACCTTACAATGAGATAAGGTAACATAAATAGAAGATTTGTCTGTGGAATATTACATTATTGTTACATAATTATAGGGAAATCATTAAGGTTTATTGTCAAAAGCATTTTATTTTTGGTTGTATATAAATTTAAAATATTCCTTTTTACAGGCTTTATTTTTTGAAATGGAATAAGATCATTCTAAATTTGAGAATTTCGCTATTTCCCATCAGACTTACTGAAAGAAAGCGATCTAAAAACAACAATCGAAAAGGTAACAAAGCGTAAATGAAATAACTCCAGTTTGTTCAACTGAGCAAACGTAGCATTGCAGCCAAAGTATTTTAAATGCTGCCAATAACAAAGGAGGAAATGAAAAAACAAATCGAATATAACATCAAAATTTATATTATTTTTATTTATTTGTCATGTAACTAAATACATAATTGTCAACAATGTTTCCTTAAAATTTGATATTTCCTGTAATAAATTCTTAATAAATATTATTATTATTATTATTTTACTTAAGTGTAAGTTAGTCCGACATTTACAATTCATTACGGCTAATCATGAAAGGAAATGTTGATCAAAATTGCCTAAAACCTTTTAAGCGTGAATTGCTGCAAAATTATCGAATGTCATATACGGCCCTCCCCCGCCGAAAGCGTCAAGGATTCTTGCATAGTTCTGAAGATTTGAGGGATCGGCCGCTACCCCCAACTCGGTTTCATTGATTTATTTTTTTTAATCGAATTTATTTTAAGCAAGGTAGTAAAGCCACTAAGACGCAAGGAGTTACTGGGTGCGAAAGAATTAGCAAAAAGAAGATTAGAAAGGAGCGAGAACAACAGAAGAGGAATCAAGAAGACAGAAGATAGCGATTGACATTGCATTGAAAGAGAATTAGAAGACTTTAGTGAGGGGAAAGGACAATAAAAGAAGAGGAATTAAGAAGACAGAAGATAACGATTGACATTGCATTGACATTTTTGAAGATCAAAGTTGACTGGAAAGTAAGAAGAGTGAAAGAGAATTAGAAGACTTTAGTGAGAGGAAAGGACAATAAAAGAAGAGGAATTAAGAAGACAGAAGATAACGATTGACATTGCATTGAAATGTTTGAAGATCAAAATTGACTGGAAAGTAAGAAGAGTGAAAGAGAATTAGAAGACTTTAGTGAGGGGAAAGGACAATAAAAGAAGAGGAATTAAGAAGGCAGAAGATAACGATTGACATTGCATTGAAATTTTTGAAGATCAAAGTTGAGTGGAAAGTAAGAAGAGTGAAAGAGAATTAGAAGACTTTAGTGAGGGGAAAGGACAATAAAAGAAGAGGAATTAAGTAGACAGAAGATAACGATTGACATTGCATTGAAATTTTTGAAGATCACAGTTGACTGGAAAGTAAGAAGAGTGAAAGAGAATTAGAAGACTTTAGTGAGGGGAAAGGACAATAAAAGAAGAGGAATTAAGAAGACAGAAGATAACGATTGACATTGCATTGAAATGTTTGAAGATCACAGTTGACTGGAAAGTAAGAAGAGTGAAAGAGAATTAGAAGACTTTAGTGAGAGGAAAGGACAATAAAAGAAGAGGAATTAAGAAGACAGAAGATAACGATTGACATTGCATTGAAATGTTTGAAGATCACAGTTGACTGGAAAGTAAGAAGAGTGAAAGAGAATTAGAAGACTTTAGTGAGGGGAAAGGAGAATAAAAGGAGAGGAATTAAGAAGACACAAGATAACGATTGACATTGCATTGAAATGTTTCAAGATCAAAGTTGACTGGAAAGTAAGAAGAGTGAAAGAGAATTAGAAGACTTTAGTGAGGGGAAAGGACAATAAAAGAAGAGGAATTAAGAAGACAGAAGATAACGATTGACATTGCATTGAAATGTTTGAAGATCACAGTTGACTGGAAAGTAAGAAGAGTGAAAGAGAATTAGAAGACTTTAGTGAGGGGAAAGGACAATAAAAGAAGAGGAATTAAGAAGACACAAGATAACGATTGACATTGCATTGAAATGTTTCAAGATCAAAGTTGACTGGAAAGTAAGAAGAGTGAAAGAGAATTAGAAGACTTTAGTGAGGGGAAAGGACAATAAAAGAAGTGGAATTAAGAAGACAGAAGATAACGATTGACATTGCATTGAAATGTTTGAAGATCAAAGTTGACTGGAAAGTAAGAAGAGTGAAAGAGAATTAGAAGACTTTAGTGAGGGGAAAGGACAATAAAAGAAGAGGAATTAAGAAGACAGAAGATAACGATTGACATTGCATTGAAATGTTTGAAGATCACAGTTGACTGGAAAGTAAGAAGAGTGAAAGAGAATTAGAAGACTTTAGTGAGGGGAAAGGACAATAAAAGAAGAGGAATTAAGAAGACAGAAGATAACGATTGACATTGCATTGAAATGTTTGAAGATCACAGTTGACTGGAAAGTAAGAAGAGTGAAAGAGAATTAGAAGACTTTAGTGAGGGGAGAGGACAATAAAAGAAGAGGAATTAAGAAGACACAAGATAACGATTGACATTGCATTGAAATGTTTCAAGATCAAAGTTGACTGGAAAGTAAGAAGAGTGAAAGAGAATTAGAAGACTTTAGTGAGGGGAAAGGACAATAAAAGAAGAGGAATTAAGAAGACAGAAGATAACGATTGACATTGCATTGAAATGTTTGAAGATCACAGTTGACTGGAAAGTAAGAAGAGTGAAAGAGAATTAGAAGACTTTAGTGAGGGGAAAGGACAATAAAAGAAGAGGAATTAAGAAGACAGAAGATAACGATTGACATTGCATTGAAATGTTTGAAGATCACAGTTGACTGGAAAGTAAGAAGAGTGAAAGAGAATTAGAAGACTTTAGTGAGGGGAAAGGACAATAAAAGAAGAGGAATTAAGAAGACAGAAGATAACGATTGACATTGCATTGAAATGTTTGAAGATCACAGTTGACTGGAAAGTAAGAAGAGTGAAGGAGAATTAGAAGACTTTAGTGAGGGGAAAGGACAATAAAAGAAGAGGAATTAAGAAGACACAAGATAACGATTGACATTGCATTGAAATGTTTGAAGATCACAGTTGACTGGAAAGTAAGAAGAGTGAAAGAGAATTAGAAGACTTTAGTGAGGGGAAAGGACAATAAAAGAAGAGGAATTAAGAAGACAGAAGATAACGATTGACATTGCATTGAAATGTTTGAAGATCACAGTTGACTGGAAAGTAAGAAGAGTGAAAGAGAATTAGAAGACTTTAGTGAGGGGAAAGGACAATAAAAGAAGAGGAATTAAGAAGACAGAAGATAACGATTGACATTGCATTGAAATGTTTGAAGATCACAGTTGACTGGAAAGTAAGAAGAGTGAAGGAGAATTAGAAGACTTTAGTGAGGGGAAAGGACAATAAAAGAAGAGGAATTAAGAAGACAGAAGATAACGATTGACATTGCATTGAAATGTTTGAAGATCACAGTTGACTGGAAAGTAAGAAGAGTGAAAGAGAATTAGAAGACTTTAGTGAGGGGAAAGGACAATAAAAGAAGAGGAATTAAGAAGACAGAAGATAACGATTGACATTGCATTGAAATGTTTGAAGATCACAGTTGACTGGAAAGTAAGAAGAGTGAAAGAGAATTAGAAGACTTTAGTGAGGGGAGAGGACAATAAAAGAAGAGGAATTAAGAAGACACAAGATAACGATTGACATTGCATTGAAATGTTTCAAGATCAAAGTTGACTGGAAAGTAAGAAGAGTGAAAGAGAATTAGAAGACTTTAGTGAGGGGAAAGGACAATAAAAGAAGAGGAATTAAGAAGACAGAAGATAACGATTGACATTGCATTGAAATGTTTGAAGATCACAGTTGACTGGAAAGTAAGAAGAGTGAAAGAGAATTAGAAGACTTTAGTGAGGGGAAAGGACAATAAAAGAAGAGGAATTAAGAAGACAGAAGATAACGATTGACATTGCATTGAAATGTTTGAAGATCACAGTTGACTGGAAAGTAAGAAGAGTGAAAGAGAATTAGAAGACTTTAGTGAGGGGAAAGGACAATAAAAGAAGAGGAATTAAGAAGACAGAAGATAACGATTGACATTGCATTGAAATGTTTGAAGATCACAGTTGACTGGAAAGTAAGAAGAGTGAAGGAGAATTAGAAGACTTTAGTGAGGGGAAAGGACAATAAAAGAAGAGGAATTAAGAAGACACAAGATAACGATTGACATTGCATTGAAATGTTTGAAGATCACAGTTGACTGGAAAGTAAGAAGAGTGAAAGAGAATTAGAAGACTTTAGTGAGGGGAAAGGACAATAAAAGAAGAGGAATTAAGAAGACAGAAGATAACGATTGACATTGCATTGAAATGTTTGAAGATCACAGTTGACTGGAAAGTAAGAAGAGTGAAAGAGAATTAGAAGACTTTAGTGAGGGGAAAGGACAATAAAAGAAGAGGAATTAAGAAGACAGAAGATAACGATTGACATTGCATTGAAATGTTTGAAGATCACAGTTGACTGGAAAGTAAGAAGAGTGAAGGAGAATTAGAAGACTTTAGTGAGGGGAAAGGACAATAAAAGAAGAGGAATTAAGAAGACAGAAGATAACGATTGACATTGCATTGAAATGTTTGAAGATCACAGTTGACTGGAAAGTAAGAAGAGTGAAAGAGAATTAGAAGACTTTAGTGAGGGGAAAGGACAATAAAAGAAGAGGAATTAAGAAGACAGAAGATAACGATTGACATTGCATTGAAATGTTTGAAGATCACAGTTGACTGGAAAGTAAGAAGAGTGAAAGAGAATTAGAAGACTTTAGTGAGGGGAAAGGACAATAAAAGAAGAGGAATTAAGAAGACAGAAGATAACGATTGACATTGCATTGAAATGTTTGAAGATCACAGTTGACTGGAAAGTAAGAAGAGTGAAAGAGAATTAGAAGACTTTAGTGAGGGGAAAGGACAATAAAAGAAGTGGAATTAAGAAGACAGAAGATAACGATTGACATTGCATTGAAATGTTTGAAGATCACAGTTGACTGGAAAGTAAGAAGAGTGAAAGAGAATTAGAAGACTTTAGTGAGGGGAAAGGACAATAAAAGAAGAGGAATTAAGAAGACAGAAGATAACGATTGACATTGCATTGAAATGTTTGAAGATCACAGTTGACTGGAAAGTAAGAAGAGTGAAAGAGAATTAGAAGACTTTAGTGAGGGGAAAGGACAATAAAAGAAGAGGAATTAAGAAGACAGAAGATAACGATTGACATTGCATTGAAATGTTTGAAGATCACAGTTGACTGGAAAGTAAGAAGAGTGAAAGAGAATTAGAAGACTTTAGTGAGGGGAAAGGACAATAAAAGAAGAGGAATTAAGAAGACAGAAGATAACGATTGACATTGCATTGAAATGTTTGAAGATCACAGTTGACTGGAAAGTAAGAAGAGTGAAAGAGAATTAGAAGACTTTAGTGAGGGGAAAGGACAATAAAAGAAGTGGAATTAAGAAGACAGAAGATAACGATTGACATTGCATTGAAATGTTTGAAGATCACAGTTGACTGGAAAGTAAGAAGAGTGAAAGAGAATTAGAAGACTTTAGTGAGGGGAAAGGACAATAAAAGAAGAGGAATTAAGAAGACACAAGATAACGATTGACATTGCATTGAAATGTTTCAAGATCAAAGTTGACTGGAAAGTAAGAAGAGTGAAAGAGAATTAGAAGACTTTAGTGAGGGGAAAGGACAATAAAAGAAGAGGAATTAAGAAGACAGAAGATAACGATTGACATTGCATTGACATTTTTGAAGATCAAAGTTGACTGGAAAGTAAGAAGAGTGAAAGAGAATTAGAAGACTTTAGTGAGGGGAAAGGACAATAAAAGAAGAGGAATTAAGAAGACAGAAGATAACGATTGACATTGCATTGAAATGTTTGAAGATCAAAGTTGATTGGAAAGTAAGAAGAGTGAAAGAGAATTAGAAGACTTTAGTGAGGGGAAAGGACAATAAAAGAAGAGAAATTAAGAAGACAGAAGATAACGATTGACATTGCATTGAAATGTTTCAAGATCAAAGTTGACTGGAAAGTAAGAAGAGTGAAAGAGAATTAGAAGACTTTAGTGAGGGGAAAGGACAATAAAAGAAGAGGGAGTAAGAAGACACAAGATAACGATTGACATTGCATTGAAATTTTTGAAGATCAAAGTTGAGTGGAAAGTAAGAAGAGTGAAAGAGAATTAGAAGACTTTAGTGAGGGGAATGGACAATAAAAGAAAAGGAATTAAGAAGACAGAAGATAACAAGATTTTGCTCTTGCCGATGTGACCTCCATCTTCTGGTTTTCTCCTTCTTTATTTTGGATAGGAGTCCTTCTCTTGTTCACATTTAAATTTTATTTATACTCACTGGGTGCCCCATAATTTCGGCCTTATGCCACATCTAAACTACGCTTGGAAAATCATTATATATCCCTCTTATCCTCATAATTTTCCTTCCTTATCTTCCATTCATATCACGCATATTGTATTGTGTGAATCTTAAGATAAAAATGATATCAGAGATATAAACGACTTCGAATCATTTCTAAAAAGATTGATTTTAATTTTTTCTGTAACTGTCTAATCATGTGGTATTAAAAATGTCCTCTCAAATTCTCGACGCTTTTGAGGTTTTTATAAGAAATTCCTTCACGATTTTCTCACAACATAAGGTGTGAATGACAGCAAACATTCTATTGTCCGGAATGTTGGCCGACATCTTTGATCTTAACCTAAACTTTATTCGTTGAATTACACGTGAGCGGCGCTCAGCTGTTTCTGAGACATGTGCCCCTGAATTATTAACCTTTAATAGTACATAGTACAAATAAATAGATTATAAGAAGGTACCTCTAAAGATTCGCTAAATAATGAACATATGATGATGGAAAAATGTCCCAAACTTAATAAGAAAATTTTATCGCCAAAATTTTTACGTTATTATTAAGAAAAAAGACCAAAGGATTTTTTGATAATAAAATTATATTTTAATCATTTTAAGAACGTTCGAAATTTTGTTTAAAAATCTTGTTTTTTCTTGCGTCAACGAGTGAATATAGATTCTTAGAAGAAATGTTAACGTCTTTTTTTGTTGAAAAAAAATTGATAAGGAAATTATTGCAAAAATCAGATTATTTTAGATTAAACTTTCAGAATTTATTTACAAACAAATTAATTTATTTTAGAAATGTTTCGTTTGTAGAAATTTTTGGTAGAATTATTTTTTTTACATCTGTTAGCCCCATTTATTTAATTTTATATAAAATTAGCAGAAAATTATTTTTTTACTGCTAAAAAAAACTAATTTCAATAAATTTAAGTTCTTTGTCAAATATAAATTGTAAATATTAAATTTAATCTATTATATCGAAATTAAAACAAAAATAAATACTTGAAGAATGATTTTTAATTTCTAAAAATGCATTTTAAATCTCAGGTATCACTTTTCTTTGGATGTCCTAACTATGTATATTACGACTTCATTCATAATACGCACCCCAAAATTTGTGCTGAAAGTGTGGGAAAATGCTTCTACTCACGCATAATACGCGTCCCTTTTTTGGTAATCAAACCCTATAAATTGTACCTCTCCAAATTCATTAAGGCCAGCGTTTCCTACACTTATTAAAAAATGGTTTTAAACATAGAATAATATTATTCTAATTTAGTTTTATGATAATTCTTATTTTATTTTACATTTGTAAGTATTGTTAGATACATATGATTGTATTTGACATCCTTATGGGGTCGCAATCGCCGAATGTTAGCGTCAAATTGTCATATTTTTGTGGTGAGTAGTCATTTCTCAACTGAAATCGATCTATGAAACGGCAATTTCTTAAAGATTTTTTTGTAGCTGTGCATAATACGCACCCTTAATTTTGCTTGTTATTTTTTTAGAAAAAATGCGTATTATACAAAGGGAATTGCGGTAGTTATAATTATGCAAAAAGCAGAAGTAAAATAATAAACAACTAATATATATATATATATATATATATATATATATATATATATATATATATATATATGTTATGGTCCAATATCCTCGCACCACTGTTATGGTCCAAGGTTAGGACAAAGGACGAACAACACGAACACAAAAGTAGGAATAACAAAGTTATATTAAACAAAATAATAATACAAGAAGTTGAAGGTGTTAGTATGAGTGTCAGTCTGGTTTAGAGTGAACTACTATTGTCTAGACTCGTTACAATTCCATTCTATCGTCTCTCTTGAGAGGCGCAGTCTTTATAGTGTCATGAAAAGTTCATTATCGTTACAGGTAAGATCCCATAACAATATATATATCCAGTTGTATGGATATGAGTTTGTGACTCTGGGTTCCACGCACGGAATCTGTTTATGCAGAGAATTCCCCACTCCTACCAACAAACAAAATCAAACGCAAACAAGCATAAATAGATTCAGTTTTTAAAAAATAAACCAGTTTGTCTGATGATCGCAAAAGCGTGAAACTCAGGGTCACAAACTCATATCCATAGAACTGAAATCCGAAAAATGAAAAGCTTTTCACTTTTCGTTTCAACCTTTGGAAGTAAAGTCTGATGATCCGCGGTCCTTTAAAAGGGCTGTGGTGAAATAATTTATTACATGGAACCTTAAAGTGGTCTGTTTTTATTTTTATTTAAATTATTAGCTCTGATTTACATTGAGCTCTCTGGATTTTATCCTCCTTGGGTCTACCCATACGGATTACCTAGTTTTTCGTAAACTATATATATATATATATAGTGCTCGATTCAACATCATCACTTGATAAGACACCGGACGTGTTGAAACAAAATGGCTATTTTTGTAGTGATTTTATAAAATATTTATGTTATAATTTTTAAATAAATAATTATATATATATATATATATATATATATATATATATATATATATATATATATATATATATATAACGAAATGGACTAAGCCCGACAATTATTTTCATATATTTTTATTGTTATACGTTATTTATATAGATACACATATTTAATTAATATGCTCTGTTTATAATAAACAGTATTAACGACATTTACCGGCCTGAATGTCGGAGGAATTTCATAAAAAATACGTGTCCTCCGACAGGAATCGAAGAAGATATGGATGTTCGAATGAAATCATGGGAAATTTGTAGTTTAAAAACAGTAAAATCGATCTTGCTAACGAAACGCTCCTTCGTAGCTAAACGGGTATGGCAAGTCAGGCTACATGTCGGTTCCGTGTATGATACGGGTTCGAATTCTCTGTGTAAACAGATTCAGTTTTTAAAAAATAAACCAATTTGTCTGATGATCGCAAAAGCGTGAAACCCAGGATCACAATCTCATATCCATACAACTGAAGGGAGAAACGGTGTCGAACATTGGCCCGTTGCTTGGCTTAAGTCGTTCGACTATCGTCTAATGCACATGTGTGTATGTTGCAGAGGGTAATGGTCACCCTTGAAATATTAACAATTGTAGTAGTATAGAATTTTGTTTATAGAGGAGGAAAATAATCGTCGGTGAAGTTTGTGCCCAGAGAATCTGTGCTTCGTCAGAATTATTAATAAAAAATGTCAAAACAATAGTATTTATATGAACTATGAAATACCAATTGAGAAGAAGAGACTGTTCATTTAGTTATGAAGGGGGAGAGGTCAGTAATCAGGTTGTATTCTAAGTTACCAACACCCCGGGGTTTTGTTGCTACCACTGCGTTTATTTAAGTGCGTGTTTGGGCGAAAACAGTCGAGTCAGGTCGGAGTCGAAGCCGACGAGAGACAGAGAGAGAGAGAGAGAGAGAGAGACGGTGGAAAAGTGGATAGAAGAATCGGAGAGCCGATTTCGAATTCTAGTCGAATCCATTGCATTCACTTAAGTGCTAATATCCTTGCGAAAGATATTAATCGTCTTCTTCTTCCTCCAGCTTCTTCTCCCTCCAGCTATGGGTAAATAACTGGACAGACTGGCTTCTATAGCAACTGGTCTAGGAGAAGGGCAACTCT
>OZ038515.1:39746228-39758728 GCA_964036315.1 Acanthosepion esculentum
CTGAACTGTTATGTAATATCAGTCCTCCTCTTTGGCAGTGAATGCTGGACAATCTCCTCACAGATGAAGAAGAGACTTGAAGCAAGAGAAACAAAGAAAAAAGTACTGAACTGTTATGTAATATCAGTCCTCCTATATGACAGTAAATGCAGGACAATCTCCTCACAGATGAAGAAGAGACTTGAAGCAAGAGAAACAAAGAAAAGAGGACTGAACTGTCACATAATATCAGTCCTCCTATATGGCAGTGAATGCTGGACAATCTCCTCACAGATGAAGAAGAGACTTGAAGCAAGAGAAACAAAGAAAAGAGTACTGAACTGTTATGTAATATCCGTCCTCCTATATGGCAGTGAATGCTGGACAATCTCCTCACAGATGAAGAAGAGACTTGAAGCAAGACAAACAATGAAAATCGTACTGAACTGTTATGTAATATCAGTCCTCCTATATGGCAGTGAATGCTGAGAAAGAAGAGACTTGAAGCAGCATGTTTTTTCTACCTAAATTTATATACGTTACAAATTAAACTAAACCCTACTGGCCATTAAATGTTGACAAATTTTCACTGATTTTCACGTCATTCTGGGTTCTTTTCGCGTCCAACTTCGTGAATTTGTTTTTCACATGTTAAGTTTTGAAAAAAAAAAAAAATAATATTCACTATTTTTATCCATAATGTTGAATTTTTATCCATAATGTTGAATTTTTATCCATAATGTTGAATGTTAAAATTATTCAATATTTTAGCAAGAAAAATCTCGAATGGATGTTGAAATTGCCCCAAAACACTGTTGATTTATTTAATATAGTATGATTTATTATGAAGTCTCGTATTTAGATATTTATTTATTTTCAATTTTTCCAGTTGAATTGTTCACTTTTATTACATCTGATCCATTATTTCACATAATTAGGTTAGAATAAAATTTGTATTTTATATGAACGCTGTAGGAATATTTATGTACGTTACAAATTGAACTAAGTACATCTGATTATTAGTATCAAGGGATGAAAGATCTCCGCGGATTTTAATTTCATTCTTGTTTCTTTTTTCGTCCAAATCTGTGAATTTGTTTTGCTCATGATAAGTCTCGAAATAATATATATATATAATAATATATAAATAATATATAAATAATATATATATATATATATATATATATATATATATATATATATATATATATATATATATATATATATATATATATATATATATATGTATATATAAAGAAAGAACAGTAAGATATGTAATCCGGTGTTCTTATAGATATTTTTATTTTTACACAATAGTGCTCAATGTAAATTTACAGAGCATTAATATTATAAATTAACTGATTTAAAATGTTTTTTTCGCTACACAGCAATAACCATGTTTCAAAAATGGAAGCTAAAAGCTTCGAATTTAATTTTGCTATTAAATTAAAGACATTACTTCCATTTCCTCGTCAAGCTTGACGAGGAAATGGAACTATTGTCTTTGTGTAGCGAAAAAACCATATTTTAAATTAGTTAATTTATAATATATATATATATATATATATATATATATATATATATATATATATATATATATATATATATATATATATATTTGGACTTTATTTCAATCCTTCATTAACTTCCCATCGTTAGCTATGATTATTAATGATGAACATGACATTTTCGTTTATGATCGAATTCATCACGATTTTTTTACATGTTTTTTGCTCAACGTAGAGTCCAATAGTGTTATAAAAATCTCGGAGAATTCCAGTAAGATATCTTTAACCATTTCTAAGATACAACGATTGAAAGTTTAATCTAACAATTGGACAATTTTGCTGTTACACGATTTGGACAATTTTGCCATCATACCCGGTATAAAATTCACTATTTTTTTTTATATCCATAATGTTGAATGTGTTCAGATTATTTAACTTTTTAACAAGAAAAATCTCGAGTTGATGTTAAAAACTACCTCAAGATATTGTTGATTTATTTAACATCGAACAATCTATTATGACGTCTCTAATTGGAGTTTAGATACATTGTATCTATTTTCGATTTTTCTAGTTGCATAGGATCCATTATTTTACATAATTACAATAAAATTTGTGTTTTATGTGAACATTATCTTATGAAAATTGAGATGTAAGAGAGTGTGTGTATGTGTGTAAGTAGGCTGTATCGTATATTCGGGAAGAGGGGTCTAGACCACGAGACCATTGTACCGGCCCTGTATCTATAAATAGAAATGGGCTTGACATCGAACTTATGGGAAGCCTATTGTGGCACTTAAGTAAGATTACAGCCTAATTTGCACCAGACTTAAAACAGTATTAAATAACATTTACCGGCCTGAATGTCCAAGAAATTTTCATAGAAAATATCTGTCCTCGACAGGATTCGAACCTGTATCCTATACGGAACAGTCATATAGCCTGACGTACCTTAACCGATTCGGCCTCTAAGAATCAATCGGTTGGCAAGGTCGAATTTACTGCTTATAAACTTCAATCTTCCATGAATCTCTCACGTACATTCATAACTGCTCATGGCGTATCAAATGTAAACAAATGACGTCACACATTATGAAATGGACAAATTCCGGCAATTATTTAAAGACATTTTTATGTTTAACATTCTTTTTATAGATACAAATATTTAAGTAAATGCTCTGTTTATAATAAACAGTATTAAATAACATTTACCCGCCTGAATGTCCGAGAAATTTTCATAGAAAATTTTCATAGATCGGAGGACGAATATTTTCTTTGAAAATTACTCGGACATTCAGGCTGGTAAATGTTATTTAATACTGTTTATTATAAACAGAGCATTTACTTAAATACTTGTATCTTAAATACTTGTATCTTAAATACTTGTGTGTGTGTATATATATATATATATATATATATATATACATATATATATATATATATATATATATATATATATATACCCAAGTCTAGGATTGGTGTATACGGAATAAATTCCAATAAACAACAAATCCTATTATTAAAAGTGTGCTCAATACAGAGTAGAGCAGATATAATTGTTTATTAGAAAATTATAACATAAATATGTTATAAAATCAATACAAAAATAGCCATTTTCTTTCAACACGTTTGGTGTCTTATCAAGTGATGGTGTTGATTCAACACCATCACTTGATAAAACACCAGAAGTGTTGAAAGAAAATGGCTATAATATATTTATGTGATAATTGTCGAATAAATAATTATATATATATATATATATATATATATATATATATATATATATATATATATATATATATATATATATATATGTATGTATATATATATATATGTAATATTAGTGGTCAATGTATATATATATATATATATATATATATATATATATAATATTAGTGGTCAATGTGTATATATATATATATATATATATATATATATATATATATATATATATATAAATTCCCAAGAGGATAGAATCCAGGACAGAGTAAGAATATAATATAAAAGGCTCAAACACTAATATTTCATGGTTTTAATTTATTGCATTGGAATCGTAATCACGATCCATTTCATCAGACCTCACTTGTTGTGTGTGTGCGTACATATATATATATATATATATATATATATATATATATATATATATAAGCAACAAGATCATCAACAAGTTCAAGCCCATAATTAATTCATTGCATAAATAGGTACCGCCAAATTCTCCTTACCATAAACGACATATATAGCCAGTTACGCCCCTTGATTTTCATGTTTTGCATTTGTTCAAAATATAAGCATCAACACGTGGAGATAGAAACAGTTAAAAACTTTTTGATAAGCTAAGCGAAATCGGTTAAAGTAAAAAGTTTAAAGAAAGGAAAACAACAAAAAATATACTGAAAATCCAATTGTAAATAACAAAGTTTTAATTCTTCTCTGTAAGAAATCATAGATTATAAATAAATATCACTATATTAAATATTAAGTGCCTTTTTTCCACTCCTCATTTTAGTCTCTCTCTCTCTCTCTCTCTCTCTCTCTCTCTCTCTATATATATATATATATATATATATATATATATATATATATATATATATATATATATATATATATATATATATATATATATGTATGTATGTATGTATATATATATATATAGGCAATTTAAATCTTTCTCTGTTTGCACTATTTATATTTACACTATTGTCCTCATCTTTTTCCCAATTCTCATTTTCGTCTATACAATAAGTTTTTGTACAGAATCTTTCTTACAAGTTTAGATATATATATATATTATTACACAACAGAATCCAAAATGACCTCATATGGGGGATAGATCTATTTCAACCGAGAAAAACTTCCTCAGTTTTATTCAACCCCGGTGTATAGGTGAAGTCTATACTTCGAGTTGTAATACTATTGATATTCTCTGTTATAATGGATCAGTTTTAATATTTTAGATTACTTGGATTATATACCAACATATTTATTACCTATATATATATATATATATATATATATATATATATATATATATATATATATATATATATATATATATATAGTTGAATGGATATGAGTTTGTAACTCTGGCTCTCACGCTTCTCCAATTGTCAGACAAACTCTTTTGTTTGTCTCTGATGATCGCATAAGCGTGAAACCTAGGCTCCCAAACTCATATCCATTCAACTAAATATGTTACCTCTATCACTGATATTGAATGCTTTCCAATAAGCACCGTGGATATATATATATATATATATATATATATATATATATATATATATATATATATATATATATATATATATATATAAAAGCAATGGAATAGTTGCATGATCCATTGCAGGATGCATGTAGAATTCTTGCTTCACGAGTTGTTTTTTGACGAAGCACTTTGGTCTAAACCTCATAACGAATTTGCTTAAGGTATTTCTATCACAGCGTCAGGGCCACGTACTGTTTTACAATTCAGAGTTGTCCTAGTCTGATTACCTATCGCGGCTAGAGAGTCCAGTCTACTCTGATAATTAATCCATAGCTAAGGAGAGAGAAGTAATGGCTTCTTACCTGTCCAAAGGTATTTGCGCAAAAGTTAATGTGACCAACTCGTACTCGCTTGTCCGAATTTCTATTTCCGAGTCGCCATCTTTCGGGTTGATGCTGACAATTTGAACTGAAATCAGTCAGTTATGTGCCATGCGTGATACACGCTTAGGCGATCATGTATCTTTCGATACATGACTGACGAGGCAGATTTTTTCCCTCAGTAGGTTGCCATTTCTTTCTGCAGTAGACCAGTTACCATCCAAGGCTATAGAACCCAGTCTGTCCTGCTATTTACGCATAGCTGGGGGAAGAAGAAGAGGATTCATACCTTTCCCAAGGGTACTTGCACGTCAGTGAATGTAATGGATTCGACTGGAATTCGAACTCGGCTCTCCGATTTCCCAATTCGAGCCGCTATCCAATACTCACCATGCTTCATATATATATATGGACTCCCTAGGAACCGACAGACCGTACAGAAGCACAAGGAGGAAACGCCGTCAGAAATCGTCCGAAGTTCATTTTGGAAGAAAAGTATTACATTACAAGAAATACGGTCCGAGTTTTCGACTTTTCACAAGTCATCATCAGGGTAGGTAGAAACATTTGCCGCTTAATACTATTATTGTTATTATTCTATGGAGTAGGCGATCATGGCTCTCCGCAACTTCCTGTCGTTTGTAGCTCTTGGCAGTTCTCGAAACCCTTTTGCCTTCGATAAGTAGAGACAAATGGCGACAAAAAAAAAGTATGTTGTTTTTAATATTGGTCTTAAATAATTAGCTTCCGAAATACATATTTGATGGTGGACTCCCGACATATTCGACGACTGAGCGTCAAGCAGATCAGTTCGTCCGACAGCCCAGACACCAGTACATGATTTGATTATAGTGGTGAAGGCTTTGTGAAGAACCAACAACACTTTTTGAAGGCCCGAATACAGAAACCTGATGCACTAGGTGCCACAAGGTCCCCAAACGAACCTCCGCAGGTTTTCAATTCAGAGTTGCCCTTCTTCTAGACCAGTTGCTATAGAAGCCAGTCTGTCCAGTTATTTACCCATAGCTGGAGGGAGAAGAAGGTGGAGGGAGAAGAAGAGGATTAATATCTTTCCCAAGGGTATGAGCACTTAAGTGAATGCAATGGATTCGACTAGAATTCGAAATCCGCTCTCCGATTCTTCTATCCACTTTTCCACCCTGCCTCTCTCCTAGACCAGTTGCCATCCAAGGCTATAAAACCCGGTCTGTCCTTCTATTCACCCATAGCAGGAGGGAGAAGAAGAGGATTCTTACCTTTCCCAAGGGTATTAGTACGTAAGTGAATGTAATGCAATCGACTGGAGTTCGAACTCGGCTCTCCGATTCCTCAATCCGAGCCACTATCCATTACTCTAGCGTGCCTCCTAGCTGAACTGAATTAGCCCACACTTTACACGGGGATCGTTATCCTTATCTTTGTTATCATAGCATTTTAGTCAGTGAGCTCTCCGGCCTTCCTCAAGTGTATTTTGATCCGGCTAATCTATAGGCAATTCTGAACTTCCTCATGAAGGTCGGAGAGCATCAGGGTCGAAATGATGTGATAATAACAACAAAGATGAGGACAACAGTTTGCATGTAAATATGGTAAAAGAATGATAACGCATCATTTCAGAAATTCAAATGTGTATGCGTATGTGCATGTGTGCCTGTGTGATGGTATGTGTGTGTGGGTGTGTATATGTATGTGTGTGCTTTTATGTGTGTGTGGGTGTGAGGGAAAGTGAGAGAGAATGTAACTTTGATTTGTGTGTATATTGGATGTGTGTGTGTGTTGGATGTGTGTATTAGTATTGTGTCTGTGTGTGTGTATGTATGTGATATGTGTATATCTGTTGTTGTTGTTGTTGCTTTGCGTGTGTGCGTGTTGAGTGTGTGTACCAGTGTTGCGTTCGGATGAATGTGTGTGGAAATTTTTGTGCGTATGTGTGTGTGTGTGTGTGTGAGAGAGAGAGAGAGTGAGGGGGAGACAGAGAGAATGTAACTTTGATTTGTGTGTGTATGTTGGATGTGTGTATCAGTGTTGTGTGTGTGTCTGTGTTGGGTGTGTGGGTGTGTCGTTGTTGTGCGTGCGTGTTGTGTGTGTCTGTGTTGGTATGTGTGTGAGTATGAAATTTGTGTGTGTGTTGGGTTATGTTTTTGTGTGTGTCTCTCAGTGCGTGTGTATTTGTATGTGTGTGTGTTGAAGTCATTGTGTGTGTGTGTGATTTTTTTGTGTGTGGGAGGAGAGAAAGAGAGTGATAGAGAGCGTGATCTTTGTGCGTGTGTGTGTGAAATGTACGTGTCTGTTTAGGTGAGTATGTGAGTGTATGTGCGTGAATTGTGTGTGCGTGAGAGAAAGAGAGTGTGTGACTGATTCATGTATATGTGTGTATATGTGTGTGTGTGTATATGTGTTGATAGGATTTTGATGTACCTATATGTATAAATTGTGTTTCGTTGATGGTTTTTTAGCGTCGCCTCTTCACGCGCCGGTGCTTGTTCTATGATTTAAAAAAAGAAAAGAAAAGAAGAAAAAAACCCAAACAAACTCCTTAATTAGCTGAAAATAGGTAAGAGAGCTGAACCATTTATAATTACTTATATATATATATATATATATATGTGTGTGTGTGTGTGTGTGTGTGTGTGTGTGTGTGTGTGTGTGTGTGTATGCGTGTGCGTTGTGTATTTAGGCAGCAATCCTTTACTTATACATGTTTCATTAAAGACGACAGACAAGGTGCTACGACTAAGCTTTTTATTTAATTTTTCTTGTCTTCGAACAAGTGTTTTCTTTTCTGGGCAAATGTTCTGTAATTCCGAGCGCTTTCGACTATACTTTTGGCTATTATCAAGAATGGTTTTAATTTTGATTTCAATTGGGTGTATGGGACGTGTGTATGTTTCTAGATTTATAGAATGTGTTCTTCGCGGTTTTCCTCGATCCATACTTTTTGGTGACACGGATTCTGTCTCAGCAACAGAAGCAAAGGCTGAATGACTCGGTTGTCTTCGGCCTGGAAACGCAACCTGAGACAGCCGTGCAGCCTCACGTCCATTACTATTCGCGCAGCCGTATGTAAAAATCATATCTGCCTGCTCACAATATGACTGTCCTGTCATTGTTACACGGAACACTTCTCAGTTAACTCACTACTACACATGTTAAACCTTGAAAACAGGAATGACAAATGTAACCTAGTCTACATAATAACACAACGCCATCTACTGTAAATTTTCTTTAAGCTAAAAAAATATGTTTATATAGACTTTTGACCTTATTTTACTGTGAGGAAGCCGCCCCCAAAGTTTATAAAAGTATTTTTGATACACGCTGAATATATTAATCAATTCACCCCAAGCAAGGCGATAGTACCACTAAGACGCAATTGGCTACTGGTAGTGAAAGAGAACGAAAAGAATTTATTAGGAATCGGAAACCCAATCCTAAACAGGAAACAAGAGATAAACCTCTGCTCTTGTTCAAAACACCGATCTGTTTTGTTTTGTTTTACGACATATCAACATTTCAATGGGTTATTTATAGGATAGGTTCGTTTGAGTAGAATAAGTATTCTTTGTAAGGTTTTATTGACGTATTTTTGTGTAGAGGTTTTTTTGTCGAGAGTCAAATGTATTGCTGGTAATATTTTATTTTTCGAAAAATGCATTTATGGTATTATTTTTAATAAAAATCTATAGTTATACTTTCATAGTGATTTGACTCCAGTTTGGGGGTTAACTATTTGACCATAGCTGGGACCTTAACAGGTGCTACCACCACGGGTCAGGGTAGACCTGTGAACAACAGCAATTAAAAGGTGGTTCTACGCTCCTCAAAACCTCCTGATCAGAGGCCTTGCTGCCGGATGTAGTTTTGGTAAAACTGCTGGGCCATCGTATGATTTTTTTTGCGGGTAGAACTGTTGGGGCCTCATACGACTTTTTGGGAGAGAACAGTTGGGATCTCATATGTCTTTTTTTGGTAGAATTGTAGGTCCCACATACGTCTTTTCTGTGTAGAATTATTAAGCCCTCATACTTCTTTTTTGGGTAGAACTGTTGGGCCCTCATACGACTTTTTGTAGGTGAACTGTTGGGCCTTCATACGACTTTTTGGTACAACTGAACGAAACAGCTGCACTTTCTTGGGCTATAAATTCGCGTACCATTGAAACAGCCGAGAAATTTCCCAAAACTCCAAAACCTACGCCATTTTGGATGGCAATTTAAAACATTGAGGCTGAATGGAATCAAAATTAGGATTATTCAACTGGTTTGTTGAATCTTCCATTCACGATTAAGAAACCAAAATAGAAGCGAAAAAATTCTTAACACTGATAAACTTTCGAACCATCTCCAAAATAATCAATTTTCGCTTGAATATATATATATATATCAATTATGTGGTGCAACAACTGAAAAACAATAAATAATAACAATAAATAATAATGTTGATTATTTTGTTTTCTTTTTGGTTATTTCAAGCCGAGACATACTTCAGATTTTAGAAGTTTACTTACACCCAGTGTTCTCAATTGATATCGCATCTTAGTACAGAAACGGCCTTTAGGGTGCTTAACTTCAGTGATCGAACGGAAACATGTTTTCAGGTTCCTTTGAGAGTAGCCATATTAGGTGGGATATCTAGGATAAAGATGGAAACATTTTAACTTCAACGGGAGAGGTTTCTAGAAAGATGGGAAACTTTTTATGTTAACTTAATGCCCCATGAACGAAATTGGCGAAAATAAAAGAACTATTTTACCTATATGTTGAATCTTTATATACAGGATACGATGGGTTAGCTCTCGCCATTTTATATTTTTTAACTTCGCGCATGCGCGTTGTTTGTTTTTGATTTTGTCGAGTGCACAGAAAAGTAGATTTAGTTGAGCACCGTCTGTGAGACAATTCACTCTGCTAGAAATATGGAAATGGCATGATGTACTGTTTAGCATTCGCTCCCGAAGCTCCATTACAAACATTTCAGAGTGTTTGGGTGTCAATCTGAGGATAGTGCAGAGAATTTGGAAAGAGTCGGATGAGTCTAATGGTGATTACGAAGGTGTTTGGGGTGATCACTAGTGATGGCTACGTTATACATCCATCCATTCATCTTAACAAATAGCTCCAGACTCAACACTGTCTACCCGTGTGACTATGTCCCCATGATTATTATGTGTGGGGTGCAGTTGTGCGAGAAGCCAACAAAACTCCAACAAAGTTGAACGGAAGACAAGGATTATGGCAGCATTCACCAAGTTAAACAAGGAGACCGTCCTGAAGAGATTCCGAAGCCATGGCTGAAGCCAATGACGATTTTATTGAATAAATTTACTTTTAGTATTTCAAGATATTTTTGTGTAATTTTGGTAAGTATATCTGTTAAAATGAGATGTCAGTGTTATTTTCATTTTTGCATAATTTAGATGACAATTCATCCATTGTACCCTGCATATATATATATATATATATATTACGCGAATCATTCATACGAAAAGCAGATAATTAGTAACATTTACCGGCCTGAATATCCGAGAAATTTTCATAGAAAATAAAAATGTCTTAAAATAATTGTCGGACCATTTCATAATGTGTGACGTCATTTGTTTACATTTGAGTACGCCATGAGTAGATATGAATGTACGTGAGAGAATCATGGAAGATTGAAGTTTAAAGGCAGTAAATTCGACTCTGCTAATCGAACGATCCTCTGTGGCCGGTTCCGTATAGGATAAAGGTTCGATTCCTCTCGGAGGACGAATATTTTCTATGAAAGTTTCTCGGACATTCAGGCCGGTAAATGTTACTGATACTGTTTATTATAAAACAGAGCACTTACTTAAATATTTGTATCTATAGGCGAATTTTTCGGTATAAGGACTTCTAATAGAGATAGAAGCTTACTTTTTTTTCAACGTAGTCTCCCAGCACTGTCACACAGTTTTCCCATCTGTGCACAAGCTTCCGTATTCCCTCAGCGGAAAAATCTTTGGACTGATGTCTCAGCCAGTCGCTCACAATACTTTTGACTTCATCGTCACTTTTAAAATTCGTGCCTCTCGTGAACGCTTTCAAGGGACCAAACAGGTGAAAGTCTGAATGGGCAAGATCTGGGCTGTAAGGGGGATGAGGGAGCAGTTCCCAGCCCGTTGATGGTCTGCACCGTTTGGGCTGCTGTTGTCATGATGCAAGATGACTCCTTCTGACTGATGACCCCTGCGTTTGTCCCAACAGATAATCTCAAAGTCATTGCAATGTCATCTACTGTCACCCTTCTGTCAGACTGAATGAGGTCATTGACTGATTCGATCACTTCAGGAGACCTCACTTCTGTAGGCCTCCCAGGCCTGTCTTCATCCTCAATACTGCTCCGTCCTTCTTTAAGCAATTTAGCCGACTTGTAGACATTTTTTTTTGCTGAAACATGTGGCACCATACACAGTTGACATTCTCCTATGAATTTCAACTGGTTTGCACCCTTCAGCAACCAAAAACTTGATAACTGACCGCTGTTCAATCCTGGAGCATGCTTCTTGGTCGGCCATCTTTGTTAATCGCCAAAACTCTCAAAGTTTTTTTTTAATCTGCAAAAGAAATTAAATCCATGTGAAAAAGAAGTAAAACCAAAATAAAAATAAAAAAGAGTAAGCTTCTATCTGTATTAGAAGTCCTTATACCGACAAATTCAACTTATTTATTGAATGACCCACGTATATATATATATATATATATATATATATATATATATATATATATATATATATATATATATATATATATATTACAATGAATCATTCATACAAAAAATAGATTAGTAAATCTGCTGCTAAAATATCTATCTATCTATCTATCTATCTATCCCAGTCTGTTCATTATCTATCTATCTATCTATCTATCTATCTATCTATCTATCCCAGTCTGTTCATTATCTATCTATCTATCTATCTATTTATTTTGCTTAGTCTTTTCATTACCTATCAATCCATGTTCATTATCTATCTATCTATTTATCTATATATCAATCTATCTATCTATCTATCTATCTATCTATCTATCTATCTATCTATCTATCTATCTATCTATCTATCCCAGTCTCTTCATTATCTATCTATCTATCTATCTATCTATCTATCTATCTATCTATTTATTTTGCTTAGTCTTTTCATTACCTATCAATCCATGTTCATTATCTACTATCTATCTATCTATCTATCTATCTATCTATCTATCTGTCTATCTTTCAGTATATATATATATATATATTATGAAATGGACAAAGTCCGACAATTATTTTTTTAAGACATTTTTTATGTTTATACGTTCTTTTTTATAGCTACAAATATTTAAGGAAATGCTCTGTTTATAATAAACAATATTCACATTTACCGGCCTGAATTTTCTATGAAAATGTTATTTTATTGATATATATATATATATATATATA
>OZ038515.1:39768728-39818728 GCA_964036315.1 Acanthosepion esculentum
TGGAAAGCAATATCATATACTAAGCCACTGTAAAATCTGCAGATAACGAAGACATACATAGAAATATCTGAAGGAGACCAAAAACAGTGAAATTACGCACACAAAACATCATTTACAATTAATAAATACGCGAATAGCAGAAAACTTTCTAAACATATTTTGGATATGTGTATTTCAAAGAGAAAAAAATATTATGGTGTATTTCAAACAGAATATATTGACCAGAATAGATTTTTTCAATAAAATCGTTAAAAACGGCCATTTTGACACATTTGTAAATAAAAGTTATTTCCCGATTTTAAAAACGTTGATAAAATAAAGTATATATTTCTGAAACGTTATGCGAGGAAAATTAGCAAATGTAAAGTTAAATTAATCTGATTTGAAACAAATATTACTTACTTATATCATAAAATGTTGTATACAAGCATTTTTTTGTTTTTCTGACGTGTTAATTGATTTATTTACAGTCGAATGAGCGCCGAACGTGTTCATAGTTAAGCATGGTGGAACAGACAAAAAATTTACATGAGGATTTTTTTTCCCGTAAGTGGGGACAACCCTCAAAACATGTGACATTTTAATAATAATATTATAGGTTTAAACATATATACTTAGAAATTTTGCACGTATATCATTATACAAAAACAAATCGAAATTCTTTTAAAAATATTAGGTGTCGTGAGATTGTAATAATCTTTACAATATATGATTAGTAAATATAGTTTTACTTAATAAAAATATTTCCTAAAGGATATCATATTGAAACTGAAGTTTGAAAGATTTAAAAACGATAAATTATTCAGTTTGATATTGTAAAAAATAAAAACATCTTTTAAAAATTTATTTTTATCGAAATATTTTCCTTTAGACAATTTTGTTTTTAATATATATTATTCATAAAAGCTTCTCTAATTAAATAATATCTTAGTTTTATAGCGTTTTTTTTTTTATTTTTCGATTCAGAATAGATTTTCGGTAAGTATTCGGCTTTTAACTAATACAATAACTAAAAATTATCACGTTGAATTTCTCAAGTTTTCATAAATTTAAGTAAGGGGATGAAACATATGTAAAAAGAATATGCTTATCAAGATTTTCTAATAAAAGAAATAAAAAATAATTTCATTCATTTGTGTATTAGTACTGAAAATTTCATTAAAATCCGACAATTATTTGATTTTTGCAAGAATTTCCAAATTAATGTGTCTGTCACCGCAAAAAAAGAGGCTACAATTTGCGACGCTAAAAGTTAGCACAACCGCTGATCCAAGAAAAACAAGTTTTTTCATTAAAATTTCGAATGTTTTAAAAAGGAACAAAAAATTTAATTAAACATTAAAAAAATACTTTGATCTTTGGTCTTAATAATAACAAGGATTTGTGACGACAAAACTATTTTCATTTTACTTTTGGAGCAGGTTTTCGTCACGGTGTGCTGATTTTTAGCGATTTCGTGGAGGTACCTAAGTAAAAGTAAACAAACTATAAATTAGCTTCAAATGACTGCGTTCGGTCCCACAATTATTTCCACTCAATAATCTGTAGAATAATTTAAAATATAATCGACAGCAATAATTGTTTCGATAATAAAATAGACCTTGCTACACATAATGCACTATTGGCCAGCATATATAAAGAGTCGAATCAATGCACACGCACATAGCATTTGAAGATGAAAGTGTCAGTCGTCCGTTGGGTGTTGTTCGCAGTGTTCATATACGCTCTGTCCCTGGTATTGAGTGCTTTTACACATAAAGGTAGCACACATTAAAACTATATTTTATCATATATATATATATATATATATATATATATATATATATATATAAACCTAAAGAGCCAGGTAAATCTACCTAGGTTTTCATCTATACGGAACGTCAGGGTATACTGGTCAAAGAGTTGGCTCTTCTTAGTGTATTGAGCACTTTACGTAGTTTTTTTTTTACTCGTTTAGGATTCTGGGCTTAAAGTCTGGACGATTGTTTACATGTTCTTAGTTCTTTCTTTTTTTATCCCTTATTTTTCCTTGGCTATTGGTTTGTTCAATTACAACCCAAAATACCTAAGTTTTTTCCAAACGAGTATATATATATATATATATATATATATATATATATATATATATATATATATATATATATATATATATATATATATATATATATATATATATATATATATATATATATATATATATATATATATATATATATATATATATATTTCACCCTCATCCCGTACCGTACGCTGACGGCTTAGTGGGAGAAGTTCCGACTGACGCAAATTCAGTCGGGTTTCGATCCTAGCTAGAGGCAACCAGACGTCTAGCCACACTGATGAGCTGTGAAACAGCGAAACGGTCTGTCTGTGGATGACAAAAATGTTAGCACCTGAAAAATTAATTTCGGTTGAGCCCTCTGGTTTGAGGTGTGAATTTGTAAACAGTGACTATTTAAGCTAATACTGCACGACTCTTCGACGGAATTGAGTCACTGTCAGTCACTGTGTGTTTATCTGAATCTAAAAATAAACACGCTAAAATTCACCCTCATCCCGTACCGTACGCTGACGGCTTAGTGGGAGAAGTTCCGACTGACGCAAATTCAGTCGGGTTTCGATCCTAGCTAGACGCAACCGGACGTCTAGCCACACTGATGAGCTGTGAAACAGCGAAACAGTCTGTCTGTGGATGACAAATATATATATATATATATATATATATATATATATATATATATATATATATATATATAATCCGAAGCCGTCCACATTAAGTGTCAGCAACCCAGTCTTTGCAGACAGAAGGAACATTTTCTACGTTCCTTACGTCTGTTGGAGGGTCTGTGAGTTTCCCCTTTTTCTATTTTAAAACTCTTGTGGAACTATTTATTTACATACCTCGTTGTTAAATTTTAATTAATATAATTAAAATTTGTCTTTTAGTCCAGTTCCACCTTTCCCTCCTCATTTGCTTCATATAGTGATAACGAATATCTTTGAAAAAGTGTTGGCCGAAAGGTTACCTTAGGTATGACGTCTGTTCTGTTCAAAGCTATATATCAATTCTTTGGGTACAAATCTTTGTTTATATATATATATATATATATATATATATATATATATATATATATATATATATATATATATATTCATACATGTTTCATTAAATAATATAGACAAGTGTTGTCTGCTTATTTTTTGTAAATTCTTTTCATATCGTCTAATAAGCTTAATAACATTATCATTAAACGAAGAAAGAAAATCACAATATTGATACATATTTTTTAATCCAATCTAAGCTTTCGGCTTGCATAAGCCATTATCAAAGATGACAATTACATTACAATATATTAAGCAATACACGGACGAGAAATTGAAGATCATAAATACACACACAATATATATATATATATATATATATATATATATGTATGTAGTAAAACCTCGAAATAACGGTCCCGGAACCAACGGACTCACTCCAGAGGAAATGGTAGTGTCAGGCTTGAATTCAAAACGCCCGCGAGAAGCGAACAATGTCCGTTATTCCCAGAACTGGCTCTTATTGTTTGCTGTCGACATTCAAGCAGGTAAATGCTGTTAAGACAGATTATAATGAACAAAGCATTTACTTAAATATTTGTATCTATAAAACTAACGCATAAGCTATATATATATATATATATATATATATATATTGCTAAGAAAAAATAAAATTTATTTCTTATAGGCATTATGAAAAATAAAATATAAGAGATGAAAACACAAACAAGAGAGACCAACCGGTTTCGTTCCCAAGTTCATCAGGGTCGACTGGGAACATGATAATAATTTATTTCAAATGACTTTTAATCACACAAACACTCTACATACAATTAAAACATTAAAAAATGAAATGATTAATGGTATGAGGGAAGACAAAATTAAAAAAAAAATAAATTAAAACCCAAATTTGAGCAGCGAAAGAAAAAAAAACAGGAAAGAAGTGGGAGGAAGAAGAGGAGGAGAAAGGAAGGGGGTATGGGGAAAATGTATGAGTGACAAGGACTAGAGTATAATAACGTGAAGTCCAAGGAGACAGTCTTTTTGCTTTCAAAGAGACGGTTCCCTGGACCGTATGTACATAGACTCCAGTGCCCGTAATTGAAAAGGAGAGTGCGAACTAGCCAGAACAGTGAACCAGTTCGAACTGAAATTTCTTGCTCAATCGCTGCTATTTATGACATCCCTGCTATATACATATATATATATATATATATATATATATATATATATATATATATATATATATATATATATATATATATATATATATATATATATATATATATATATATAGTGAAGCAAGGTAGGTTTGTCTGGTTCTCTAGGTTTAATTAGGTCTGCTCTACTTAATGCATTGAGCACTTTATTTAGTTAGTTGCGTACTCGTATCGGTTTTTTTTCTTTGGGCTTTGGACCTGCATGCTGAACGATTGTTTTCGACAGGCGTTCATGTTCTCGGCTCTTTCTTTTTTTTATACCTTTTTTTCCTTCGATATTGATTTGATTTTTTGCAAATCAAGAAACCGAATGTTTTCCGAAACGAGTGTAGTTACTTATACTTATAAGATTACTACTACTACTAATAATATTATATATATATAATATATGTATATATATATATATTTATATATATATATATGTATGTATTGAGCACTCTTTTAAGCTATATATATATATGTGTGTGTGTGTGTGTGTGTGTGTGTGTGTGTGTGTGTGTGTGTGTGTGTATAGAGCAATCTTTTAAGAATAGTAATTATTGGTTATTGGAATTTATTCCGTATACACCAATCCTATACTTGCATATATATATATATATATATATATATATATATATATATATATATATTGATACACACGGTCGGTGCAAATAAAATGCCGCAGGCGAAGCAAACAATAATATTCAGGCTTTTCTTGTAAGAGTTTTCCATTTTCGCCAAAATAGACTACCCACAATGCACCATAGTCCAGTGGGCTGACGATTGCGTCTCGCATGAAACAGTCTGTCGCCTCTAAATGTTGACTTCAATGTTCAATGTTTAATTTTATAAAACTTCTTCTGTTTAAGGCTAATACTTTCCACCCTCCCCTAACCACGGTTTCGGGCATTTAGTCGAAATGGATAAATTCTGTATCAATTTTTCTACGGCTGTCAGAGTTAAATTTCTAATTCCGACACGAACTCAGTTTATACAGCGGGTTTGAATAAGACTGACATAGTTTTCATCGGTTGAAATAGATCTATCCCCACCTCTGTGAGGTAATTTGGGATTTCGTTGTGTAATATGATACTATTGGCTCTGTTATAATAAATACACTGAGCTCTTTTTGTGGATTACTTTTAATATTTTATATTACTAGAATCCACTTGGATTATATACCAACGGATGTATTACCTTTAGTGTATATATATATATATATATATATATATATATATATATATATATATATATATATATACACTAAAAGTAATAAATCCGTTGGTATATATATATATATATATATATATATATATATATATATATATAAATTACAATAGGAAAACAGTAATTGCTGACGCGTTTCGTCCAATGTGGACTTTTTCAAAGCAAAAAACGAAATGAATTTAATTAAACAAAGAAAATTAATAAAAACAAAAAACAGATTACTGTTTTCCTATTGTCATTTATTTATAAATATTGTCTTCTCTAAAAGTTAACTTTGAGAAATTTTCATATATATATATATATATATATAAAGACATTTTTATGTTTATACATTCTTTCTTATAGATACAAATATTTAAGTAAATGCTCTATTTATAATAAACAGTATTAACAACATTTACCGGCTTGGATGTCCGAGAAGTTTTCATAGAAAATATGCGGCCTCCGACAGGAATCGAACCTGTTTCCCATACGGAACCGTCATATAGCCTGACGTGTTTTTACCTATTTCGCCACAGACGAGCGTTTCGGCTAGCAAGGTCGATTTTACTGTTTTTAAACTACAATTTTCCATGATTTTCTCACGTACATTCATATCTGCTCCAGGCGTGTCCAAATGTAATCTATAAAAAAAATGTATAAACATAAAAATGTCTTAAAATAATTGTCAGACTTTGCCCATTTCATAATGTATGACGGAAAAGTGACTGAGTTGACTGATTACGCATGCGTAACGCGTTGTTAAACACGGATCTGAATCTATCGCACAAGGAGGGCAAGGGTCGGCCCAAGGCGGCAGTTTACGTCGACCAGGTTGTGAAATTTTAGATGTGCTTTTTTACCCAAATCTCGGCGGGCCGCAGAAAACTCCGCACCGGGCCGCAGAAAACTTCGCACCCGGCCGCAGAAAACACCGCACCCGGCCACAGAAAACTTCGCACTGGGCCGCAGAAATCGCTGCACCGGGCCGCAGAAATCGCTGCACCGGGACGCAGAAAACTTCGCGCCGGGCCGCAGAAAACTCCGCACCGGCCACAGAAAACCCCGTACCGGGCCGCAGAAAACTCCGCACTGGGCCGCAGAAATCGCTGCACCGGGCCGCAGAAAACTCCGAGCCGGGCCGCAGAAATCGCTGCACCGGGCCGCAGAAAACTCCGTACTGGGCCGCAGAAAACTCCGCACTGGGCCGCAGAAATCGCTGCACCGGTCCGCAGAAAACTCCGCACCGGGCCACAGAAAACTCCGCACCGGGCCGCAGAAAACTCCGTACCGGGCCCCAGTTTGCGCAGGCCTGGTCTAGATGGACAATTTTAACCTATTCAGTAATGCGATTCTAACAAAATTAGAAGTCCTACCAGGATTGATTATTGGCGGCCACAATCATAACAACATAAGATATGCAGATGACAGTGTTGATTACAGACACCGAAAGGAAACTACGAGAAACTCTTACTGAAGGCAGTGAAGGAAAGCGTGAAGAAAGGACTAAGCATCAAAATTGCAAGAAGACAGAATGCAAGGATGTTAGCAAAAGGAAGCAGCCCAACATGCAAATTACAAATTGGAGATGCCAATATCACTTAAGTACAATAATTTACATTTCTGTGTAGAGTTTTAAAAGCGGGCTGAAAGTGCGGCACCGAAATCCGAAGGCGCATTGTGATAGCGAAAGATGCCTTCCAAAAGCTAAGTAAAGTATTATGAAACAGGAAAATTTCGTTAGAAAATTTGAAAGGATTACTGAATGCTGGACAATCTCCTCACAGATGAAGAAGAGACTTGAAGCAAGAGAAATGTAGTTCTACAGAAGGATGCTGAGAATACCATGGACCGAATATGTGAGCAACGTCGGAGCTTTAAGTAAGATGCAAAAAGGATGATTCAGGAAGAGAGAGCGAAAAAGGGACATAATGTGGAAAGAGGGCTTCGAGAAATTGATACTCACGGGACAGGGTGAAGGAAAGAGGAAAACTACATATAACCTAAGTAGCGGGCTTGAGTAAATGGATGACGGAACAAGGTATAGGAAAGATAACAAAAAGACAAAATTTATTAAGAGCTACAAAGGAGAAGAAATTGTGGAGAGCCATGGTCGCCTATTTCCTGAAAGGACACGGTACATAGAAGGAGAAGTGTGAGCTCGAGTAAATGGATAGAGGAACAAGGTTTAGAAGAAATTAAAAAAACAGTATTTATTAAGAGGTACGAAGGTCAGGAAATTGTGGAGTGCCATGATCACCTACGTCCTGAAGGGACACGGCACACAGAACAAAAACAATGAGCTTGAATAAATGGATGGCATTACAAGGTTTAGGAGAGATAAGAAAAATATTTATTAAGTACTATAAAGGACAGGAAATTGTGGAGAGCCATGATCGCTTATGTCCTGAAGGGACACGGCACATAGCAGAAGAAGAAGAAGAAGAAGCTTGAGTAAATGGATGGCGGAACAAGGTTTAGGAAAGAAAACGAAGGACAGTATTTATTAAGAGATACGAAGGTCAGGACATTGTGGAGAGCCGTGATCACCTACGTCCTGAAGGGACACAGAACATAAAGAAGGATGAACTTGAAGAACTGGATGGTGGAACAAGGTTTGGGAGATAGAGTAAAAAGACAAAATTTATGAAGAGCTACAAAGGACTGGAAATTGTGGAGAGCCATGATCGTCTACGTCCTGAAGGCAAGAAAAAGAATGAGCTTGAGTAAATGGATGGTAGAACAGGGTTTAGGAGCGATAACAATAAGAATATTTATTAAGAGTTACGAAGTTCAGGACATTGTGGAGAACCATGATCGCCGACCCCATGAAGGGACACGGCAAATGGCAAAAAAGAGAAATGAACTTGTGTAATTTAATCAGTGAACTTTTATTTCAAGTTTAACAAAAGATGCTGAAAATATGTCCTGAATCAGAAAATTAAATTGCAAAATAAACTATTTTTTTCATTTTTTTCACACACTTGGGCGGGGTGGGCAGATTTTAGTAGCATTTTTTTTGTTTAATTATATTTTAAAGATATGTACTGTAAAATTTAGGTTATGAAAGAAAAAAAAAACAGCTGGGAAATTATATTTTCTATGAAAGAAATCTATATTTTTTTTTCTTTTGCTTTCTTCATTTTTTTTTCTATAGACACGTTTCAAAATTCAGTCGTTATTTTTATAGATAAGCAGAAATAAAGGCCAGAGCCCACATTCGCACACACACACACACACACACACACACACACACACACACACGCACATATATATATATATATATTTTTAAGCGTATCACCCCAAGCAAGGCTGGAGGCCACTATCACGCAAGGGGTTAAAGAAGGGTTGGAGGAAGAGCAGATAGGAGTGGTAAAGGAGAGGATGTGGAGAAAGAGAAAGACAGTGGGTCGATCAAGGCAAGGGGGTTACAGAAGATTTGGAGCGAGAGCAGATAGGAATGAAAAATGAAAGGATGTGAAGAAGGGAAGTGGATAGATCAAGGCAACTGCAGATGTCGATTGACGCTACACTTAAACCGTTGGAGATTGTATTTGTCAGGGAAACAGTAATAGAGAAGGGAGTTCCACAGGCGAGATGTGCGAGACATGAAGCTATTGGAGTAGAAGAGACGTCTACATCTAACAGTTTCAACGGTGAAGGGGTGGGAACGGGATGCCAGCCTCGTAGGACGTTTAAATTCACGAGGCCTAGGGACAAGCGAAAGCAGCTCCTCGGAGCAATTACCGTGAAAGTACTTGTAAAAAAGGCAGAGCGAGGCAACATCGCGTCTGTGAGAGAGCGACTGCAGACGAGATGACAGATCAGGGCCAATCACATTGCATATCCGTCTCTGGATCTTATCAAGAACCCTGAGTCAAACAGCAGGGGCCCCATACCATATACACCCCCCAGTCCTCACAATCAGGGGCTCCTGAAGATTTGAGAAATGGTTTCCTTATATAGAGAGCAAGTAATTGCCGGCATATCGACATAGCGTAATGGTTAACAAACGTGTCTCCCTAGATGAGTGACGAGTTAGTTGTTAGTTCGAAGGAGGCGCGGATTGAGGAATCGGAGCGCTGAGTTCGAATTCCAGTCGAATCCATTACATTCACTTAACGTGCTAATACCCTTGGGAAAGTTATGAATCCTCTTCTTCTCCCCCCAGCTATGGGTAAATAGCAGGACAGACTGGGTTCTATAGCCTTGGATGGCAACTGGTCTACCACAGAAAGAAATGACAACCTACTGTATCCGTGATATGGTGGAACTAGGAAATATAGCTCTCCATAAGCTTGTGTCTGGATGGAACTTCTTCCTTACCAATGGAATACGAAGGGAATGACGGTGATTCGACCCCGTGTCTGTGACATGGTGGAACTAGGAAATATAGCTCTCCATAAGCTTGTGTCTGGATGGAACTTCTTCCTTACCAATGGAATACGAAGGGAATGAGGGTGATTCGACACCGGTCAGTGACATGGTGGAACTAGGAAATATATCTCTTGATAAGTATGTATCTGGATGGAACTTCTTCCTTACCAATGGAATACGAAGGGAATGAGGGTGATTCGCCTCCGTATCTGTGATATGGTGGAATTAGGAAACGGAGTTCCTCAGATCATTTTCCATGGAAATAGCGATAGAATAAGAATTGACTTGCCAAGTTGCATCTGTGGGAAAAGTATTGCAGAATGGAAAATAATTCATCACCCACAAGGCCGCGTCTAAAAACGCTTTTGAACTCTGTCAAGGCTTGAAAGTGAGGTTTAATCAGCTCCAGCACAGATATGTAAGAAATACACTTTTTGTTAATTTTCTCTAGCTCTTGTCAAGATAGAGCATAAAAATATCGGCGAGACAAGGGAAACTGTGTGAATATGAAAAATGATCAAACGGATCAATTGACTTAAATTGCTCTAAAACTTTGAGGTAACACCTAATATATATATATATGCGTATTTATGTGTATGTATGTCTGTGAGGGTCCTAGGACAACTGCCCGACTGGCAAGCGCTGGACGGACAACTGCCCGACTGGTAAGTGCCCGACGAGCAACTGCCCGATAAGGATAATTGCCTGACGGAAAAATGCTCGATGTTTTTATATATGTAGAATATTTCAATATTTTTGCTGTTATTCGAAAAGGAAAGTTATGTAGGTATAGCTGGCCACTCGTATTCGATGTTACCCGTCTACCAGGGCGGCCAGCCAATCCCGATTGCTTTCTCGGGCGCATTTGTGTTTGTTCAACACCCACAGAACCCACCTGTGGTTTATACTGCAACTATGTTGATCAGACCTTAGTTATAGTTTCTGGGAAAGAGCGTGATCAACAATTTGAACAAGGCCAACACGCTCAAGCCCTCGGCCAAGATGACTTTTGACTTCGTGCTAGCACAGCTATCGACGGCCCCCCAAGGGATCCGTCTACCCAAATTCACTCACAAGGCTTGGGTTAACCTGTGGTATGGTTTTCAGGCACGTTCCAAAGGTGCCCCTTCCAGTCCGATAACATCAGGAAGTCTACTTCTTGACAAATAGACCATGGTGAGATTCGAACCTGGTTCCCATCGTCAGAATACGAACGTTCTAACCACTCGGCCACGTTATAGATAATAGCGAACCGTTCGACCCCACTTCTCATGGAGGTGAAGACCCTCTGCTGAGGCGATGCTTACTATTTGTCGGATAAAAGATATTTTTGAGAACGAAAAATTATGTAGTGATTCTGCAAGAGTTGGTTTGTTACATTCTCCTTATTAAGTGCTATTATTGCTTTCTTAACCACTATTTAAGGTTATTAATATGTGCATTATTTATATTATTAATAACATTATTATTCTTACTGGAACATTATTATTATTGTAACACCCCGCCCCTCCAAAAAAATCCCTGCGAAATCATAAAGAATACATGAAAGGTTTAAAGCTCTTGAAATCAAGAGTCCTCCACAGGAGCTAGCTTAATAGGGCGGCTTTTAAGCTTTTAAAACGTGCACTGCAAATTTGGATACAAAAGGAAAGTAAGAGTTATTCCCCTTAACCCATGAAAGCAACGATAATGGATAGTATAATGTATTAATATATATATTTAACCTTGCCTAATCTGGACCTGGAGATCGAGATTAACAGGATGTGGGGAATGAAGACTGAGACTGTATTACAATAGTAATCGGAGCTCTGGGTCTCGTAAGAAAACTTGTTTGTTCGTTTGGGGTTTTATGGCATATCAACCACTATGGGTTATTTAATGCCAGATCCAGTATTTATTAAATATACCAAAAACGTATAGCTGGCAACATCATTGTTTCAAAAACATATAGCTGGCAACATCATAGTTTCAAAAAAGTGTAGTTGGCAACATCATTGTTTCAATGTGTTGGAAAAGACCTGGAAGTTCACTATTTTCCCATAGCTGGGACCCCAACAGGTGCCACCACCCCGGGTCAGGGTGGACCTGGGAACACCAGCAATTAAGAGGTGGTTCCAGCTTCCTCAAAACCTCCTGATCAGAGGCCTTGCTGTTGGATGCAGTTTAAAGTCGTACCCAGGACGTTCGTAAGAAAAGGAATGGACAATTTTACTAATAGTGTCCCAGGTAACAACAACATACAAATTGCCCAGAAGATTGCCTTACTAGGAACATCCCTTATGCTAAGAAATGTGCTATCAATTAAATGACAATTATCATATAGGGCCTAAGGACCATAGTTTGGATCCAGCTCTATAAGATATAAAGCAGGAAATATAACATTCAAATAATAATAATAATAATAATAATAATAATAATATTTATTCAAATCGGGACCTGGAAAGAAATGTGTAAACGGCAGATATCAAAGGAAATAATAATAATAATAATAATAATAATAATAATAATAATAATAATAATAATAATAATAATAATAATTTTACTATATTATACGCCCGGAATTTTTGTTCCTTTTTTGTCTATAAGGTCTGTGATGTTTCGCTGTAGGGATTTATCTCCCTTGCACTAGTGTGGCATGAACGGTAGGAATTTGGCTTTAGAATTTGTTTTGCACCTCTTCTGTTAATCTAGGTCTCGTTCATAGCACCGTACCGATCCTTTTTTTAACGATTGTTTTTAAGTTGAGAGGAAAGTGTTTGTATCTTTCCCAGTCGTTTTTGTAGCCTTGAGAGGCATTAAAAGTTTTCGGAGAAACAAACCAGTAACGTCAACACCACACCTCATCAGGCCATCCCATAATTATCTTACGACTTTAATATCTGTTTCTTTTTTTCTTTTTTCCTTCCTCGTTACTGGAAAAAATCTCAAAGTTTATTGATTGCCTTGCCTGCCGTTTTACAAGCAGCAAGAGTTCCGTTTCTTTCAACAACAAAAAAATAAATTAATTAATTAATAAAATAAAAATAAAACAAATAAATAGGTACGGACAATGTTTCGTGCATTTTCGTTATTTTGAGAACTAGGGGTCTGCGTCCTGTCATAAAAACGGTTACCGGAGACTCCTGATGTGGCTTTCTGCTCGGGTTTCTTGTTACGCAGCTTTCGCATAAAGCCGAGTGATTTTAAAGGCTGACCGGAGTCTAGCTTTCAAGACGCTATTTTGAATTAAAGAAACGCCGTAACAGTTCTTCTTCTTCTTTATGTGCCGTGTTCCTTCAGGATTTTGCGATCATGGCTCTCCACAATTTCCTGTACTTTGTAGATCTTAATAAATTTTGTCTTTTTGTTATCTCTCTTAAACCTTGTTCCGCAATCCATTTACTCAAGCTCATTCTTCTTCTTCTTCTTCTTCTTTGTGCCGTGTCCCTTCAGGACGTAGGCGGTCATGGCTCTCCACAATTTCCTGTATTTGTAGCTCTTAATAAATTTTGTCTTTTACTCATCTCTCCCAAACCTTGTTCCGCCATCCATTTACTCAAGCTCATTCTTCTTCTTCTTCTTCTTCTTCTTTGTGCCGTGTCCCTTTAGGACGTGGACGGTCATGGCTCTCCACAATTTCCTGTATTTGTAGCTTTTAATAAATTTTTTCTTTTACTCATCTCTCCCAAAACTTGTTCCGCCATCCATTTACTCAAGTTCATTTTTTCTTCTATGTACCGTGTCCATTCTGGACGTAGGTGATCATGGCTCTCCACGATTTCTATTTACTCAAGCTAAGTAAGTATGTTATGCATTGTTTTCCTCTGTCCCTATTGTCCACAGTGTTTCCTATGCGTATCTCTTCTTTTGGTTTCCATTTTCTCTAAAACTTCATCGTTTCTGTCTATATCTCTGAGATGAGGTATTATGTACACTATTTACATTATTCGGACTATTGTCCTCATCTTTGTTGCCATATTTATCACCCTTCAGTATCTGTCTATATTTCTGAGATGAGGTATTATGTACACTATTTACATTATTCGGACTATTGTCCTCATCTTTGTTGCCATATTTATCACCCTTCAGTATCTGTCTATATTTCTGAGATGAGGTATTATGTACACTATTTACATTATTCGGACTATTGTCCTCATCTTTGTTGCCATATTTATCACCCTTCAGTATCTGTCTATATTTCTGAGATGAGGTATTATGTACACTATTTACATTATTCGGACTATTGTCCTCATCTTTGTTGCCATATTTATCACCCTTCAGTATCTGTCTATATTTCTGAGATGAGGTATTATGTACACTATTTACATTATTCGGACTATTGTCCTCATCTTTGTCGCCATGTTCATTTAACGTTTCGGCCGTTGTACACTCCGGCCTTCTTCAGATGGTTGGAATGTCGAACTGAACCCATAATTTCACTCATTGGGGTAGACTGTTCTAGTCCCACGTGTCATGTATAATCAGTTAATTCCTTTCTGAAAGTTCTCCACTACCGTAACCAGGTATTGAATTCACACTCTTTGGTCTTGTCACTGGATCTAAATAACGCTTTATCCACTGTGCCATGTGTCCTTGAGGACATCTGTGTATGAATTTCTGGGTATTATAAACATAATGTCTTCAGCATCATTTTTTTTACCAGTGCTCATATTAAGTGTGCCAGAGAAAACGACAATAACAACAAAAAATGCAATATGAGCATTATATATATATATATATATATATATATATATATATATATATATATATATATATATATGTGAGATAGATAGATAGATAGATAGATAGATAGATAGATAGATAGATAGATAGATTCTTCTCCCGCAGCTATTTTTAAATACTAGGACAGACCGGGTTCTATACCCATGGATGGCAACTGGTCTATCGCAAAAAAAGAAATGGCAATCTACTGCGGGAAAAAATCTGCTTCGTCAGTCATGTATCGAAAGATACATGATAGCCTAAACGTGTATCACGCATGACACATAACTGACTGACTGACTTTCCAGTCGAATCCATTACATTCACTTACGTGTTAATACCCTTGGGAAAGGTATGAATCCTCTTCTTCTCCCCTCAGCTATGGGTAAATAGCAGGAAAGACCGGGTTCTATAGCCTTGGATGGCAACTGGCCTATCGCAGAAAAAAAATCTGCCTCGTCAGTCATCTATCGAAAGATATGATCGCCTAAGCGTGTACCACGTATGGCAGATCCACTGACCCTTCTTCTCGATAACAACCAGAATTCTATTATCCATCGATTTTATTGGGTTTTTTTTCAGCAGGTTCAATTTCTGACATGGTAGTTTTAATTTCTTCCCATAGGTCTGCTTTGCTGTCATATTGTTTGCCACCTTCATATAATTTCATCTTCACAATTGACCATAGATTTTCGATTGGATTCAGAACAGGACTTGATTCAGGATTCCATTCTCTTCTCTCCGGTGAATCTTTTAGGCGTAAAAATTTATGAGTGACCTTAGTATTGAGGGGTCTCCCCTTTTTACATAAATGGACTCACCCAAGGTATACATATACTACTACCAGTGAATACTCGGAGCACGTTAAGTACGTTGAGTCAAGTCGAGTAGTAGTGGAGTCGAGTCGGTCGAGTAGAACAGTAGAATAACGTAGCGGCAAGAGTCACAGTAACGAGCACTTAGACTCAGTAAGAGGTCATACAGCGATACGTCGATACCAAAGACTTTATATATATATTTGTCTACTAACCCCGCATTCCTGGAACTACTAACCTGTATTACCAGTTTGTATTATTACGTTAATACATTTATTTCCTATATTCATTCTTGGCGTTTGTTATTATTTGATACCAGATTTCATCCCGGAATCCACAACACTTAGATACACGAGAAGGAGCATTGTCTTGCGTAAATACACACTTCACTTTGAAACTGCGAGGCTGAGATTTGTACCACACAAAGGAGGTCTTGTCAATGGAATCACGATAGTTAGCACTGTTCAGTTTAATTCCTTCATCGACTTTGAATGGTCCAAGTATAGTTTGTTCGAAAATAGCAGCCCATATCATCACAGTGCCGCCTCCTTGCTGTCTTGTCTTAGCCACAAACACATCTGCATCGGATAAAATCCATCATTTTGAACTATCCATCCTATATTCGTCCGTGAAATTTACCTTAGAAAAGTCAATTTTCATGTATTGGACCATTTTTGATACTTTAAAATATTTGCTTTACTGGAAAGAGTTTGCTGAGGCGATTTCTAGACAGATCTCAATTTGTGAAGTATTCTACATATTTTGTCCTTGTTGACTTACTTAATTTCAACCTGTTTAAAGTTCTAATTTCTGGTCAGAAGTGTTTGTTTTCGCTGTAACTCGCTTTAGTTTATGTTCCCCTCAAGAAGACAAGTTCTAAAAACCTTTAACTTTGCTTCTAGCTCTCAGATTAATTATATTTTGAAACAGCCCTCTTTATCGTTCGAACAAAACCCTGTCACACCAGTGGGTCTACAACTGACCGTATGCTGAAAGAAAGGAAACTAAAGCGGTTGTTTCAATTAATTTTCACTAGGGTGTAGGTGTTTACCAATTGTTGAGGATTTTATTACCTGGTTATTGAAGTAAAAAGTGGTTTTCTCCAGACTTAAAATTTTTATGATAAATTCAATACAAGTTGAAATTACAAAAAAGAGAAAACAAAACAAAACTCAAGCTTTGTTTAACGTCTAAATTAATCGTATAAAATTTGTCAAAAATTAATAAAAAAAACATTCGAATTATTGACGTTTATATGATTTGCATAATAGCTTCAGACGGATTATATTTTGTTGAATTAAACAGACAAGGTCGACCTATTTTGTCTTTTATTGTATTTTCATCTTTCGAATAAAATATATATCACGATTGAAATGAATTAATTATATAAAATAAAAGAATCGCAATCTTTTTGTGCAGCCTCGTTTCCAATCGCCGTTATACATGACGTCACACTAGAGCCTTTCAAGCGTTCGACTTTTCAAAGAATACAACGATGCAGGCAAAAGAATTCTAACTACCACACAGACATCATATGGGTTCTTGATAATGACTGCGAAAGTCGAAAGTACTTGAACAAAAATAACAAAATATGAACAGTTTATCCGGAACTTCGAGCACAAAATTGGAAAAATGCAATAAAAAATTAAACAAACGGACCTTGTCGATTCTTTTTAATCAAACGTATTTGGATGAATACTTGCTGCCTATACATATATATATATATATATATATATATATATATATATATATATATATATATATATATATATATATATATATATATATGTATATATATATATATATATATATATATATATATGTTTCATGTTTTAACGCTATATATATATATATATATATATATATATATATATATATATATATATATGAAGTATATTTTTATAAAATTTTTTTTTCGGATTTCTTCCTTCAAAACAAGTTGGAATTACAAAAAAAAAATTAAGCTTTGTTTTAACGTCTAAATTAATCGTATAAAATTTGTCAAAATTGATCAAAAGACATTCGAATTATTGACATTCGAATAAATTCAGACGGACTATATTTTGTTAGATTAAATTTTATTTTTTATTGTATTTTCAAACTTTCGAATAAAATGTTGTATATCACGATCGAAATGAATTAATTATATAAAATAAAAAAGCGCAATATTTTCGTGAAGCCTCGTTTCCAATCGTCGTTATACATGACGTCACACTATACCATCTCAAACGTTCTACTTTCCAAAGTTAAAAAACAATTCTATTTATTTCCGAGTACTTTCGACATAGCATAATGTCATTATCAGGGTATTGTTAATTATAGAGTAAGAATTTAGAATTCCAAAGCATACCTATTTACCTCCCCTTAAACGGTGTCCGCGTTACCCAAGCGATGACACTGTGTTCTTGACTCTACATATAAAAATGGTAATTTTCGGATGACCACAACAATTTTTGTCCTTTACAACCATGAACACTAAATTCGGTTGTTTCAAATAATTTGCACAGGGATGTAGGTTTTGATCAATTGTTGATGATTGAAGTAAAAAGTAATTTTCTGGGTTAGCATAACTCCAGACTTTTATTATAAATTCAATACCTTAAATAAAACAAGTTGAAACTACCTAGAGACTTAACAAAGCTTTGTTTTGACGACTAAATAAACTGTGTTTACAATTTGGCAAAAAAGTTCGAGTTATTGAGGTTTATGTGATTTGTATAATAACTTCAAGGCCTTATTATCTCAAACGTCAGCTGTTGAATTGCTAGCTTGTTGGCATAGACCTTACTTTTGAGATGACCCCAAAGGAAGAAATCTAAAGCCGTAGTCGCCCGATCGTCGTACCAAATGAAATATTAATATAGTAATTCGAGATATTTCGAGATATGATGCAACCTGGGAACATCTCATTGCATTTCTGTTTGAACGTCCATTTTCGTAATAGACTTCGATAACTTTAACACATTGATTGATTGTTAATCTTTCAATGTTTGAAATTGCCAAGGACTTAAGTTAAATCTAAAAGACCTCCAATCGATGGTCAAAATTTTTGACGACGTCTCTGCATAGTTGCTCCTCGATCTCACCAATATGCTTTATTATCTCATCCTTCAGCTGTTGAATTGTTGTTGATTTGTTGGCATAGACCTTACTTTTGAGATGGCCCCCAAAGGAAGAAATCTAAAGGCGTCAAGTCGCACGATCGTGGTGGCCAATTGACTTCGCTGTTTCGAGAGATGATGCAACCTGGGAACTTCTCATTCAAATTCTGTTTGAACGTCCATTTTCGTAATAGGCTTCGATAACTTTAACACGTTGTTTGATTGTTAATCTTTCCATGGCTGAAATTGCCAAAGATTTAAGTTGTTAAATCTGAAAGAAAAAGAAAAAAATCATTAGACGCTTAAATTTAATTCACATTTAAAATCGGTCCAAGTTATTGGAACGCCCTTCATAATAACTTCACAATGACTGTTAATAATGGGACAAATCGATCCCTGACTATTTACAGAGTTATCTGAACATTGTTATTATTTACAAATGTCAAGTTTCAAACTGTGCTCACGTCATTGAAAACTGCGGAACGTTTTCACCTTCAGTCCTTCTTGACTCCTTCAATTCCAGCACTGATGAGAAGTGGTTGTTTTGGCTTTAACTCGCTTTAGTTTACGTTTCCCTCAAGATGACAAGTTCTAAAAGCCTTTTTGCTTTACTTCGAGCTCTCAGATTAATTATATTTTGAAACATTATCATTCGATGATCACTGCAAAGCTCCTTGTCTCACTCAATAACTTTGTTATTTTCTGTTTTTCAACATTTCAACAAGATCCTTTTCATTCTCCATGTTTCAATATGTATGATGGAAAAAAAAATAAAAAAGGTGTTTATTAGTTTGGTTTGGTTTCGTTTGTTTTACGGCATATCAACACCTCAATGGGTTATTTTATGCCGACAAGATTTTTATTGCTGGTAATGTTTTTTTCACAAATGTATCGCTGGTAATATTTTTGTTTCTTTAAAATTGTATTACTGGCAATTTTTCTCCTTCAAAAATGTATTGCTGGTATTAAAACCCATTTTTACACTTTCATTGTGCATTGGCTCCAGTTATTTTTTGGGGGGAGGGTACTATTTGCCAATAGTTGGGACCCTAACAGGTGCTACCACACCGGGTCAGGGTGAACCTGGGAACACCAGCAATTAAGAGGTGGTTCCACGCTATTCCAGACCTCCTGATCAGAGGCCTTGCTGTTGGATGTAGTTTATCGTCTCATCCAGGAAGCGATTTTTTATTAGATTTCAGAGGCCTTAAACTAATATTACTCTAATTTGACAGAAATTGTTCAAAGCAAATTCGATTTATTGAGGTTTATGTGATTTGTATAGGGTGTTTCATTAAGACGGATCAAAGTCAGCAGTAAATAAATCAGTGTTATTGGTGAAAATTTATTTATTTCTCTATTGGATCATGTTATTTAAGTCATGGCAATTATGTGTGAAAAATAATATCGCCCAAATGTCCGCCAATGCTTCGGCGGGACACTTCCACTCGATGGTCAAAATTTTTGACGACGTCTCTGCATAGTTGCTCCTTGATCTCACCAATATGCCTTATTGTCTCATTCTTCAGCTGTTGAATTGTTGTTGATTTGTTGGCATAGACCTTACTTTTGAGATGACCCCCAAAGGAAGAAATCTAAAGGCGTCAAGTCGCACGATCGTGATGGCCTATTAACTTTGCTGTTTCGAGAGATGATGCAACCTGGGAACTTCTCATTCAAATTCTGTTTTGACACGTTGCTTAATTGTTAATTTTTCTATGATTGAAATTGTCAAAGACTTAAGTTGTTAAATCTGAAAGAAAGAGAGAAAAAAGTCATTAGAGGCTTAAACTTAATTCATATTTAAAATCGGTCCAAGTTATTGGAGGGCCCTTTATAATAACTTCAGATGGACTGTTAATAATGGGATAAATCGTCCCCTGATTATTTACAGAGTTATCTGAACATTGTTATTATTTACAAATGGCAAATTTCAGACTGTGCTTACGTCACTGAAAACTGCTAACTATTACGAATTGGGGAAAAAGAACTGCAACCGTAATATGCATTTATCGATGACGACTCGAACTTGAACTTTGTAAATAAACAGTAAGTACAGGTAACGCTTTATGAAGTCAGGGATCGGTTTGTGACTGTATGAAAAGGGCCCCTTTTTAAAAGGATAAAAATAGTAATTTTGGATTTTGACAAATGTCGAAAAAGGTCGAGTTAATCTTAAAAAATGACTCCACCTAATTGAAGCCTGTGTTTTTATTTTTATTTTTATGAGCGGACGTGAATTTAAGAGCTGCTCCGTTTGCAGAGTAGATATGAAGTCCCTTGACACAGAAAAGCATGTTTGACAGGTAGGAAGAGTGAGAGAGACCGAGAGACATAGGTGAGAAAAAAGAATGACAATTGTAAATAAAGGTTAAAATATAGGTTGCGAGACAAAAAAATAGTAAACAAGTAGAATAAGCATGATAAACACAGGTAAATAGACGTTTACGCTAAGCAAGCAGGTAGATAGATGTAAAGGTCGGTGGAGGCGAAACAAGGCTGGACAAATTACTACTACACTATCCACTCTCTTCCGTCAACTCTTATAGACCAGAATGTTTTGAAATTTACTAATTACTATATGAATCTGCCACTAGAGATTTTCGGTTCGATTTCATAAAGTGATTTAGACTAGGGGTCGGCAACCCACGGTCTCCAGGCCTCATCCGGGACGAGAAGGATTTTTGTCCGGCCCGTCAACTTAATAACTGGACACTAATTATCTAATTAATTTGTTGAGTAAGCGACAGAAAAAATGTCAGTTGGTGTTAAGTAACTTACAATACGACGGATTTTTTAAATCGAAATTTCATTCCGAATCCACTGCTGAAATGTGTTTTGCCAAATGGAAAATCTAAAAGCCTATTGAATGATACGAACATGATGGTATCATTATTTGGAAGTACATATTCTTGTGAACAATTTTCTTTTTGAAAATGAAACCTACTAAAAGTCGTTTAAGATCAAGTTTGGGTGATGACCACCTGGATGATGTTTTGCTCCTGTCATTGACAAATAATTCACCTGATGTGGAGAAATTATCAAACAATAAGCAAAAACAAGTGCCTCGTTAAATAATTTGCCATTTCTAACTGTATTTCGTTTGTCATAAGGAATTTGCATTTTTTGTAGATTGTGTAAATTACTATGTGAATCTGCCACTAGAGATATTCGGTTCGATTTCATAAAGTGATTTAGACCAGGGGTCGGCAACCCCCAGTCCCCGAGCCGCATCCGGGCCGCATCCGGGCCGCATCCGGGCCGCATCCGGGCCGCATCCGGGCCGCATCCGGGCCGCGAAGGATTTTTGTCCAGCCCGCCAACTTAACAACTCGGCATTAATTATCTAATTAATTTGTTGAGTAAGCAGCAGAAAAATATCCGTTGGGGTTAAGTAACTTACAATACGACGGATTTTTTAAATCGAAATTTCATTCCGAATTCACTACTGACCTCGACGAGAAATATGTTTTGCCAAACGGAAAATATAAATGTCTGTTGAATAATGCGAAAATTATAGTATCATTATTTTCACAATGTAATGTCTATTACTATATTAATTAATTTATATTACTATATTAATATTTCATTTTATTTGCCAGTTCAGAACTACATTCCTTATACCAGGGCACGGCAGCTAAAGGCCGCCGGGCCACATCCAAATCCACTGCTGACTTTTACAAGAAATGTTTTGCCAAACGGAAAATAGAAAAGCCTATTGAATAATGCGAAAATGACGGTATCTTTATTTTGAACTACATACGCTTGGGAACAACTTTTTTTCAAAAATAAAATATACTAGAAGTTGTTTTTGAGGCATTAAAGTTAACCAGCCATTTCCCGCCCCAGTCAACAACCGATTAGAGGTCCTTTTCGACCAGCGGCTGCGTTAGTTTTGTTAGCGATACCAGATTTGCTATTTAGACGGGAGTAAATAGTGGTGTCGTCTGCATAGATGCCTACTTGGGAACTGATGACATCGGGAAGATCGTTAATGAAGATAAGGAACAGTGTAGGACCCAGGATAGAGCCTTGGGGGACACCTGCGTTCGTGAGAATGGAACTGGATGAGAATCCGTTAATTCATTTGTGGAATAAGTGACAGAGAAAATGCGAAGAATTTTCGAAATCAAAATTTCCTTCCGAATCCTCTGCCGACTTCTACAAGAAATATGTTTTGTCAAACGGAAAATCTATTTAATAATGCGAAAATGACGGTATCATTATTTGTAAGAACATATGCCTGTGAAGAACTTTTTTCAAAAATTGAAAGTAAGAGTCGTTTAAGGACAACGTTCGGTGATGACAACCAAGATGATGCTTTGATCTTGTCATTGATTAATAATTCACCTGATGTGGAGAAGTTATCAAACAATAAACAAAAACAAATGTCTCATTAAATAACGCTGGTCAACACGATTTTTGGTGCCAAGAATCAAAACAAACTTTTTAGCTAATTTGATGGTGCTGATTCCGAAAAATGACCTTAGCTTTTCATGGTTAGCTACCGTTTTTACTGTATCGAAATTGCTCATTTTTGGGAAAAAAAGATCAATTTACGATCTTGGCAGACTGCAAAATTTAGTTATTAAAGGTCATAGGAACCCATCAATTTCCAGGTAGGCCGATCAATTTATGTCAGCCACATGAAATAAACTATTTGTATATAAAAAAAATGTTTTTGAGTCAAAAATTTTAAAATAGAAGTACCGAAGTTTTCCAATTTATCGCCAAAATTCAAATTAACTGATAAACTTTATCAGTAATACACTTTAGTGAAAATGATAATTAAGATTACTTCAAAACAATGAAACCCTAAAATTTTCTGTTTGATATTTATAATCTGAATTCACTGCCAACTTCTACAAGAAATATATTTTGCCAAATGGAAAATCTAAATGCCTATTAAATAATGCGAAAATGACGATATTATTATTTGTAAGAACATATGCCTGTGAACAACTGTTTTCAAAACTGAACTATACCAATAAACCTTTAAGAACGAGGTTCGGCGATGACCACTTGGATGATGCTTTGCTCCTGTCATCAACAAATATTTCACCTGATGTGGAGAAGTTATCAAACGATAAACAAAAATAAATGTCTCATTAAATAACGCCGGTCAACATGATTTTTGGTGCCAATAAACAAAACAAATTTTTTAGATAATTTCATGGTGCTAATATAAAAGGAACTTAGCTTTTCATGGTTAGCTACCGTTTTTCTGTATCGAAATTGCTCATTTTTTGGAAAAAGGAAAAGATCAATTCACGATCTTGGCTGGTCGCAAAATTTAGTTATTAAAGACCGTAGAAACCTATTAGTTTCCAGGTAGGCCGATCAATTTATGTCAGCCACCCGAGATAAACTATTTTAAAAATCGAAATTTCATTCCGAATCCGTTGACCTCTACGAGAAATGTGTTTTGCCAAGATTTAAGTTTGGGGGTTCACTATTTGCCCTTATCTGGGACCGTAACAGGTGCTACCACCCCGGGTTAGGGTCGACCTGGGAACAACAGCAATTAAGAGGTGTGTCCGCTCCCCACAAAACCTCCAGTCGCCCGAAAACAGAGATTGTTTCTCTAGCAGGATGTTCAGAATATATGATTAACAAGTACGTTTAAAAGAAAATGGAAACAAAAGGAACACATATGCTTAGAATCCTAAAGAGACAATTGGAATCTCTGGTACTCATAGTGAGGAAAGACGGCTTGGAGAATTTGACACCCACAGAACATATTCAAGGAAAGTGGGGCAAAAGGAAAAAGGCAAAACAAGCGTTGAACTACTGTATGATATCAATACACCTATATGACAGTGAAAGCTGGACAATCTCACAAATGAAGAAGAGACTTGAAACAACAGAAACAAAGAAAAGAGGGCTGAACTGTTATGTAATATCAGTCCTCCTATATGGCAGTGAATGCTGGACAATCTCCTCACAGATGAAGAAGAGACTTGAAGCAAGAGAAACAAAGAAAAGAGTACTGAACTGTTATGTCATATCAGTCCTCCTATATGAGAGTGAATTCTGGACAATCTCCTCACAGATGAAGAAGAGACTTGAAGCAAGAGAAACAAAGAAAAGAGTACTGAACTGTTATGTCATATCAGTCCTCCTCTATGGCAGTGAATGCTAGACAATCTCCTCACAGATGAAGAAGAGACTTGAAGCAAGAGAAACAAAGAAAAGAATACTGAACGGTTATGTAATATCAGTCCTCCTATATGGCAGTGAATGCTGGACAATCTCCTCACAGATGAAGAAGAGACTTGAAGCAAGAGAAACAAAGAAAAGAATACTGAACGGTTATGTCATATCAGTCCTCCTATATGAGAGTGAATTCTGGACAATCTTTTCACAGATGAAGAAGAGACTTGAAGCAAGAGAAACAAAGAAAAGAGTACTGAACTGTTATGTCATATCAGTCCTCCTATATGAGAGTGAATTCTGGACAATCTTCTCACAGATGAAGAAGTGGTAACAGAGACGCTGTTATACGGAAGGATACTGAGAATATCCTAGACTGAGAATTGAATTACATTGAATCAGCTGCTAAGAAAGTCGGTTCATGGTGTCCGGCGAAACAAATGTTCTCTCCGAAATCTATCTTGCATATCTATAAATTTACCATTCGTCCATGATTAGAATATTGCTGCTATATATGATCCAGTGCTCTTTCTATTTACCTGAAGCTCTTTGATAAAATCCAAAGAAGAATCAGCAATATTATTGGGCCTGATCTGGTGGTTCGGCCTCAGTCACTTGCCCACCGCCGTAAGGTTCACCTCTCTGTGCCTTTTTTACAAATAATTTCATGGCAATTGTTCGGATGAGCTCTTCCCTATGGTACCTAGACTTTATGAATTTATTTAATACTAGACTGTCGGCGAGATCTCATAAATTTACAATTGAGCTAGCTAGGTGTAGCCGTAACTTCTATGCTAACAATTTCTTATCCCTTCCATGCTTTCAAGCCAACTTTAATCTGTAAAAATGTAAATGCAATGTCAATCGTTATCCACTGTCCTCCTGGTTACTCTTCCTCTTCCCGCTCATTATTAATGTTTCTGTTCCTAATTCTTCTACACCCTGTAACCCCTTGTGTCTTAGTGGCTTTACTCTCTTACTTGTGGAACTCCCTTCCGACTCCATGCTTTCCAGCCAATTTTATTCTGCAAAAATTTAAATGCAATGTCAATAACTGTCTACTGTCCTCTTGATTACTCTTTCCTCTTCTGCTCTTTATTGATACTTCGATTAATAATTCTTCCAAACTAGGCACACAATTGCGCGCCGGTGGCTATACTGGTGGCTGTACGGCCTTGCTTAGGGTGATACAAATTAAAAAATAATCAACAAGAAGGTTGTTCATCACCTGAATAAGAATCAAGTAGTACGGATCTCCATCAACCTGATCCACTGCTGATGGCCTACCTACCATTACATACAGAAAAAAGTGTGTCAGACAGAATATGACTATTACGTACGATGTAAATGCATCGCGAATAATTGTTATAGAAATTAAAATGGTAATGATTTTACTCTAAAAATATATTTCAAAATCAGGAAGAACGGGTTTGTCAGTGGTCAGGAATGAATACAAGCGTTACTGATAGAATAGGGCTATTATATGTTTAAAGTAAATGCATTGGGAATGATTTTATTATAAAAATGCATTGAAAATCAGGAAGAAAGGGATTGTCAGTGGTCAGGAATGAATGCAAGCATTACTGATAGAATAGGGCTATTATAGGTATAATGTAAATGCATTGCTAATGATTTTACTATAAAATGCATTGAAAATAAGGAAGAAAGGGAGTGTCAGTGGTCAGGAATTAATGCAAGCATTACTGATAGAATACGGCTATTATATGTATAATGAAAATGCATTGCTAATGATTTTATTATAAAAATGCATTGAAAATCAGGAAGAAAGGGATTGTCAGTGGTCAGGAATGAATGCAAGCATTACTGATAGAATAGGGGTATTATATGTATAATGTAAATGCATTGCTTGTAATTTTATTATAAAAATGCATCGAAAATCAGGAAGAAAGGGATTGTCACTGGTCAGTAATGAATGCAAACATTACTGATAGAATAGGGCTATTATATGTATAATGTAAATGCATTGCTAATGATTTTACTATAAAAATGCATTAAAAATCAGGAAGAAAGGGATTGTCACTGGTCAGGAATGAATGCGAACATTACTGATAGAATAGGGATATTATATGTATAATGTAAATGCATTGCTAATGTTTTGACTATAAAAATGCCTAGAAAATCACGAAGAAAGGGATTGTCAGTGGTCAGGAATTAATGCAAGCATTACTGATATAATAGGACTATATATATATATATATATATATATATATATATATATATATATATATATATATATATATATATATATATATATATATATATAGGGCGTTAGTAATCTAATACATTAGTCCAGTCTGTCAACTTTTGACTTTCATTTCTGAAAATAGTTCCCATAGTTTACAGTATCCGACTTGTAAAATCTCGACACATTGTGACCAGAGTACAAACTGAGAACCTGTTTCAACACACCGCCCCACGCACCCATTTTGGTAATTTTTAACCAATCGTTTTTAAGATCCATTACGACGATAATGATGGTCTTGGTTTTCTTCCAACCGGTGATAGATATTCTCACCACCACTCTTAATTTTCTTCCGATGTAATCTCAAAGTGGCCCTCACAGGATTTCACTCTGTGTATTTTTCCGCCCAGAAAGGACGGGAAAGGTTTTGTGTTGGCAATCCCCATCTAATTGACCTGTTTCCTTAAAGCTCTAGTTTTCCATACAAACCGGTGGATTGCGAAGGGGGTTGGGATCTGGCAACAATTACAAAGAACTTTAAACTTGCACTCGCTAGTTTAGTTCGATTAGCATAGGAGAGGTTTCAAATCTGTGAGGCCCACATTTGGTAAGAAACTTTTTGGAACTCAAATTAAGCAGGCGAATCCAATCGTAAAATTCTGGATATTTTTGTAGATTAATTTTCTTAAGATTTTTTCTCAGAATCGAAAAATGATTATTTTTATCATTTTTGCAGTTGGGGTCTTTTTCATCAGGGCCGGTGCGTACTACCCTCGTAACTCCCGACCGTAGGAGGAAAACTTGACTGAGGGTAGTGTTTTGTGACCCTTGCTCTCTTATTAACATGTTTTAACCTACAGTTGTGCAGGTTACAAATTAACCTAAGTACAACTGACTATTAAAAGGGTGAACAATTTCATCAGATTTTGAACCGTCCTGGGTCTGACGATTAACTACATCCGCATCTTGGGTAAAACGATAAACTACGTCCACGTCCTGGGTAAGACGATAAACTACATCCGCGTCCTGGGTAAGACGATAAACTACGTCCACGTCCTGGGTAAGACGATAAACTACATCCGCGTCCTGGGTAAGACGATAAACTACGTCCAACAGAAAGGCCTCTGATCAGGAGGTTTTGAGGAGCTTGGAACCACCTTATTATTGCTTGTGTTCCCAGGTCTACCGAGACCCGGGGTGGTAGCACCTGTCAGGGTCCCAGTTGTGGACAAATAGTCAACCCCACAAAAGGGGTCTAAACACTATGAAAGTATAAAAATAGCTTTTAATACCAGCAATACATTTTTGTAAAAAAATAATTCCAGCTATATATTTTTTGAAATAAACATTACCAGCTATATATTTAAAAAAAAAATATTACCAGCTATATATTTTTTGAAAAAAATATTAAGACACAATAGATTTTTGAAGGAAAATATATTACCAGAAATACATTTTTGAATATATATTTTTTAAGACATTTTTATGTTTATACATTCTTCTTATAGATACAAATATTTCAGTAAATGCTCCGTTTTATAATAAAAAGTATTAACGACATTTACCGGCCTGAATGTCCGAGAAATTTTCATAGAAAATATTCGTCCTCCGACAGGAATCGAACCTGTATCCTATATGGAACCGTCATATAGCCTGACGTGATTTACCGATTGAGAATCAGAGGAGCGTTTCGGTTTGCAAGGTCGATTTTACTGTTTTTAAACAACAATTCTCCATGATTTTATCGTACATTCATATCTGCTCGATGCATATCCAAATGTAAACAAATGACGTCACACATTATGAAATGGACAAAGTCCGACAATTATTCTAAGACATTTTTTTATGTTAATACGTTCTTTTTATAGATAAAAACATATAAAAAATGTCTTAAAATAAGTGTCGGCTCGTTGGGGGAAGCTGTCTTAAAGGAACATCCTTCTTACCAATAGAAGATTCGATTTAGTGTAAGTGGCATATTGTGTCATTATTGTAAAGGTTTGAAATGGTGGAACAAAGGAAAATAGTTCGTCTGAACATTTGCCATGGAAATAGCGTCAGAGTGGCGATAGGCTTGCCATATTTCATCTGTAAAAAAGGAACTGTGAGGTGGAAGTAAATTCATCACCCACAATGCCGCATAAACACTTTTCAACTCTCTCAATGCTGGGTGCTAAGGATTGATGGTGGAGTAATGGATAGCGGAGAGTCGAGTTCAAATTCCAGTCGTATCCATTGCATTCACTTACGTGCTAATACCCTTGTGAAAGGTATGATTCCTCGTTTTCTCCCTCCAGCTATGGGTAAATAGCAGGACAGACCGGGTTCTATAGCCTTGGATGACAGAAAGAAATGCCAATTTACTGCGGGAAAAAAATCTGCCTCGTCAATCATGTATCGAAAGACACATGATCGCCTAAGCGATAAAAAATACAGAGTATGAAAGGAGGAGTCGAGTACTCTCTGGTGGTTCCCAAGGAAGCTATCATTTTTCCAGCTCTGAATCAGGGTGCGATGGATGTATTGTCATCTACATTACGCAAGATGCAAATAACGGCGACATCTGATTTTAACAGATATATTTACCAAAATTGCACAAAAATACCTTGAAATTCGAAAGAATAAATTTATTCAATACCATCGCCATTGGCTTCAACCATAGTCTGGCCAGGACTTCGGAATCTCCTACAATATTTCTGGACGGTCTCCTTGTTTAACTTGGGGATGCTGCCATAATCCTTGCCTTCATTTCATCTTTGGTGTTACAAGGAGTTTTGTTGGTCTCTCTCTCAACTGCGCCCACATATAATAATCAAGGGGGGGGGTGTTGTAGTCTGGGGAGTTAGGGGGCCAGATTTAAAGGATGATGTGGTCGTAGAAATCGTCTGACAGCCATGACTGAATTCTCCTGCATTTGTGGAATGATACAGAATACTTTTGCTAGATACGGCCATCACTGAATTTGTCTACCAAACTATTCATAATAACGGTGAAGCTCGTGTCGTGGCCCTAGACATCTCCAAAGCGTTTGATAGATTTTGGCATGCCGGCCTTCTCCGCCAGGGTTATGGTATTACAGGTCGATTGTTTGACCTAATACAATCATTCCTGTCAAACCGTGAATTGAAGGTCGTTCTCAATGGATTCATCTCCAGCTCCTATCCCACTAACGCAGGTGTTCCTCAAGGCTCCATCCTAGGCCCTACTCTGTTCCTCATATTCATAAACGACCTTCCTGACACCATAGATATCCAAGTCGGCATCTATGCGGACGACACCACAATTTACTCCTGCCTCAAACACAAATCTAGTGATGCTGGCAGTTCGATTAGAAAAGGACCTCCAATCGGTTGTGAACTGGGGCAAGAAATGGTTGGTTAACTTTAACGCCTCTAAAACAAAACTGCTCTATTAACCACCACAGGGATCCATCCCTGCATCCCATGAGAATGTCTGAAGACCAACTTCTCGAGAGCTCCTCTCTGCGTCTGCTCGGTCTCACGCTGTCCGCTGCTCTGAAATGGAACAAATACATCGAGTCAATTGCATCATCCACCGCAAGGAAGTTTGCTCCCTGTGCCGAGCCAGGAAATTTTTCTCCCCGGAATCGATCCTCCAAATCTATAAATCGACCATTCGCCCTTGCATGGAGTATTGCTGCCATATATGGTCTGGAGCCCCTGCTGTTTGCCTCAGGGTTCTTGATAAGATCCAGAGACGGATATGCAATGTAATTGGCCCTGATCTGTCATCTCGTCTGCAGTCGCTCTCTCACAGACGCGACGTTGCCTTGCTCTGTCTTTTTTACAAATACTTTCACAGTAATTGCTCCGATGAGCTGGTTCCTAGGCCTGATGAATTTAAACGTCCTACGAGGCTGGCATCCCGTTCCCACCCTTTCACCGTTGAAAATGTTAGATGTAGCTGTCTCTTCTACTCCAATAGCTTCATGTCTCGCACATCTCGCCTATGGAACTCCCTTCCTTATTCCTGTTTCCCTGACAAATACAATCTCCAACTATTTAAGTATATACAATCTCCAACTATTTAAGTATATACTATATCAATCGACATCTCCAGTTGCCTCGAGTTGCCTTGATCTATCCACTTCCCTTCTCCACATCCTTTCACCTTTCATTCCTATCTGTTCTCGCTCCAAATCTTCTGTAACCCCCTTGCCTTGATCGACCCACTGTCTTTCTCCACATCCTCTACTTTACCACTCCTATCTGCTCTTCCTCCAAACCTTCTGTAACCCCTTGCGTACTAGTGGCTTCCAGCCTTGCTTGGGGTGATAAGCTTAAAAAAAAAAAAAAAAAATATAGGGTCTCCCAGCAGTCACTCTCTTGATCTTGGGCAGCAGTACCTCCTCAAGGTACTTAATGTAGGACTCCATGTTGAGTCTTGGACCCTCAGCAACAAATTATGGTGTTGTTCTTATCAGAACAATCAAAGTGAGTTTTCCGAAATCATTGTAATCACCATTAGACTCATCCAACTCTTTCCGAAACCCCTGCACTCTCCTCAGATTGACACTCAAACATTCTGAAATGTTCGTATTAGAGCTTCCGGCGCAAATGCCAAGCAGTACAGAGTGAAATGCATCGTCTTTTTTTCTCACAAACGCTGCCAAGCTGACCTACTATATTGTGCAGTCCACAAAATCAAAAACAAACAACGCGCATGCGCGAAATAAAAAATACAAAATGGCGTCAATTTACCCATAGCACCCTATATGATCGATAAATAAAAACTCTATACCTATATATATATATATATATATATATATATATATATATAATATAGAAAAAACAACTGAAAAGTTGCAAATTTTAAAAAAATTGAATTTTTTTTTGTGAAAGTATTTATATATATATATATATATATATATATATATTTGATATTTCACATCTGCCCCGATCACAAAAAAAAAGTTCAATTTTTTTAATTTGCAACTTTTCAGTTGTTTTTTTCTATATTATATGCATATTAAAAAAGTATACGTGACTTCTCATTATGCTATATATATATATATATATATATATATATATATATATATATATATATAGTAAATCGTTGGTGGTTCTAGAGTGTTTCGTTTTCAGTGGTATGGGGGCACATCACGTGATGTATCCGGGAAAGTTAATTTGTTCTCTTCGGTATAACATTTGCAGGAGTCGGGGGAGATCGAGCGAGAAAGCAATGCATTGTCTACGAGGAGGGCCATGATATCAAATGTACTATAATAAATTATCTCATCCTCAGACCGCTCCGTCCAGAAGGCTGTCTTAGTCTGGAGTTTTAAAGAATAAACAAGGAAGTTAACGTTATATTATTCAAACAATGTTCCTTATTTTACTGCAGGATTAACAGGATAACAATTAACGCAATAAAAAAGAATGGCAAATTCCTTACTACGGTTAATTTAACGGGCCGGACAAAATTCATTCACGAGCCGGATGTGGCTCGGTGGCCGGATGTGGCCTTGTGGCAGGATGTGGCCTGATGGCCGGGGTTTGCCGAACCCTGATTTAGAACACAGGGAAAACCACTTTCCCGTCTCTCACTTCTGATAAACACTTAACCTTAAAATAAATATAGTTTTCTGAAACTTTATTTGAGAACGATTAATTGATTTAAAGTTAACTTAATCTGAATTAAAACAAATATTACTTTAAAATATCGCAGAAAATCATTTTTTTGACAAGAAGGTGGGTATGTGTATGAGGTGCTGACAGATTTATCAATAGCTTAATGTTTGGTTAATTTAAGTAAACTGTAAAAATTACTTGACTAATACAACGTGAACGCTTTTTTATACAATTTCATAATTATCCAGAAATCTAAAAAATTTCTAACTAATATAATATTTTATTGAATTTTGTGTATTTTATAGTTTTGCGAAGACACTTGTTGAGGAAATGTTATAAAATCGCCAATAAATTTAAAATCTATAATAGTTACTTCTTTTATTTTGTGATAATGTCATGTATGGACCTCCGTATTTACAAAAGTCGGAACGTTTATACACACTAAAAATAATTTTAAATTAGTTTAAAAATATGATTATTTTAAAATAAAATAAATTTAAAAATCTATAGCACATTTCTCTCATCCTTTAACATCAATACATGGAAGGTTCTTCGTTAGTATGTACGGATTTTGTTAAAATAATGTCTGTAATTTATTCAGTCAGATAAATATATATATATATATATTTATTTAATCATTTTCAAGGATTAAAAAAAAATGAATCACTTTATAAAACATACATATAACAAACTATTTCTATTTCTAATTCTAACAATTGAATCCTTGAAAATGGCTAAATGTATAGCCGAAAGCGCTCGGATAAAAAGAACATTCGGACAGTTTTTATATAATTTATCCTCTGAAAAGAAAAACTTTATTAGATCGCATGAGAAATTATATAAAAAACTAAATAAAAGCACCTTGTCAGCCGTTTTTAATGAAATGTGCATATATATATATATATATATATATATATATATATATATATATATATATATATATAGTGGATACGACGTTTAAAAACACACTATCCAGCCGGGCTAAACCATAAATTTAACAATATAGATTGTAGAAATACATAACCCTACAAATCAAAACCTACCCACATTTCTCACCCACGCAAGACAGACATGCTTACGGAGGTGTTGAGGCCTCACACTTATACACACACCCACACGAATAGACACACTTACACACATCATACTCACTCACTTTCCTAATGAGACAAATGATAACAAACACCCACAGCAATATACACGCTTACACATATCATACTCACTCACTCCCTAAGAACTAAATTACACACACACACACATTTAACAGAGACACCCCCTCTCCAGGTAGCAATAAAACTGCCAAACTGACCAAGGGAATTCAAAGCAGCATGGATCCATCCAGCTCTTATCTCAAATAACAACTTAAAAGAAACTGTTTGACCAACACAAGGAATGTTAATAAACTCATGTTAAAAAGATAAAAAAAAAATATAAAAGAAATGAAAACTAGGGACACAAGTTCATTTTCTCCATCAAGACATTTATTTCTGTAGTTCACTGCTACCAGCAAGCAGAAATATTTTTCTCCTGATGATGGCCATGTTGACTGAAACTAGTCGAGGAATCTAAATGAAATAATAATAAAAAAAACATAAGAATATTAATCTACAACCCAGTGTGTCTGAAGATTTCAATTTTTTTAATAATTTTTATCGTTCAATATATATATATATATATATATATATATATATATATATATACGTAATTATATTTGAGAAAATGATGAGAAAAAAAACTGCAAGAAAGTGGCGAACAAAGGAAAGATTTGAAGAGATGATGGGGGGACAGGCAAATATGGCAAACAAAAGATATATGTATGTGGGGTTGTTGATGAGAGGCTTATCATCTTCAGGGAGAGTCGGGTGGGGTCATTTGACAAGTTGTCTAATGTGAACACATTCTAGCTGCTTCGTAAGTGGTGACCTTGAGAACCAACGCTGGAGTACGAAGCGGCCCCTACGCATTCTCGGCAAAGTGAAAGAGAGAGAGAGAGAGAGAGAGAGAGAGAGAGAGAGGGGGGAGGGAGAGAGGGGGGGAGGGAGATAGATCCCGTTTGGATTAGGCTACATCACCCCAGCCCAGCATCCCTTAAATAATCTTATCTACTTATTGTATACTTATTGTTTATCATATCAGAACATCTTTTTCTCACCCTTCCATCCCCGCCCTATCCTTGGCTCTCTAACCGATCGCAAAAGCGCCCTCTACTAACCCAATTACTCTGGCTTTAATAAGCGTAACGATTTACGTTATCTTGTCCTCCACTTTGCTTAGGACAATAAAAATAGAATGGATTATACCGAATCAACCCCTTTTCCCCCTCTAATTACAGGAAGAAAAATAAAAGTATAAATATGAGGGTAAGTCAAAAATTATCCGCTCATTCACCATAACATATCTACAGCCTTGTCACAGTGCCTTCTGCTTATGTGTCCTTATAGTTGGTACAATTGTGGTCACGTGATCGAAAATTGAGTTTGATCGCGCCATTTTTCTTGCTGCTGTTACAGTGCAAAAATGTCCGCTCCACTAGCAGTGTGCACCAAAAAGAACAGTGGTCCAATTTATCTGGTCGAAAAGAGTGCCAGGGCTGAAATTCATCGGAGTCTTTTAAGACTACGGCGACAGTCCATTACCACTAGTAAACTTGCGGGATCAAGCTCAAACTTCTGTCACATAACCAAAATATGACCAACTCTAAGCAGAAGAGATGGATTCATACCTAGAGGGTTCGTGTAAAACCCCGTATAAAACTGGAAGGGTTGAAAAAAAAAAGAAAAACGTTAAGGTGAAAAACATGAATTGAAATACGAATCAAAGGAAAAAAAAGATAACTGTTTTTCTTTCTTTCTGATAAACTGAAAAAGGAAATAAATTATGATATGAATACGAAGGCAGAATGTAAAACAGAAAAATTCTTTGCCGATTTTAAATAAATAATTTTGTTTAGAAAAGTTGACTGTTTGGTATTTGAAGGTCATTGTCGGCCGGGAGGCAAATTTTGGTAATGAAATTCTATAGAAATAATTTTAAAATATTGTTGGCGGGAAAAAATATTGTTTTGATAAAAACAACCGATTGTCGCAAGGAATATGGAGAAAAAGTTTTTGTTTTGAAATGGCTGAGCGATTTGTTTGAGGGTCAATGTCATGTTTCAACGGCTGAAGAAAATAATTAACTCAAGAGTACGTAATGAGCTGTGAGGGGCGGTAAGAGTTGGTTGGGATGCATATAATCCGAACGTTTAGTTGAAACCAGCATTTGCCGTTGAAGAGAGCGGAGATGAATCATCAGCGGACTAGGAGGCTGTTGAACCCCACGTGACCTGTCGCCGAAAATTCCCGACCTAATATCTCTTATGAATGTTTAACCTGCTCCAAATTTTAGAAGCAAGAGATAGTGTTGCGATAGAGAATGAAAGGGAAGGGTTAATTTTGCTGTATCAACGATTATATAAACCCACTGAAAATTAACCCAGAGTCTTTCTTCGTTATTTGTTATGATGTTTGTGTTTCTCAGTCGGAAACTTTCTTGTCTTTTTTCATAGCATGGTTCCGCCAATTCGATTCAGCGCTTAAAGTACAGACGAAAATTCGAACTTCACTATACTTTGATCAAAGAACACAACGTGGGCAGAGCCGATGAAGGAACGAAGCGGTCAACAGATAACCATCAGATGACCGGCGCCAGTGCTTACCAGCGTGGGAAGAACCCAGATCGAACCGGGCCGGCCGTGTTATAGTAGCATGTTCTCTGCAGATTAGGATTATTGATCATAAATGGTTTATATGTTTAACGGCACAACTCATTATGGGTCATTTAACACCGAAATTTAATTTTCTTGTGAGTTGTGATGTAATAAAAATATGATATATGTCATTCTGCTTTCACATTTGAATACATGGTAGATGATACTCAGCTTTTATGCATATACATCTCTGTGTGGACATAATTACTAGAAGCGGTGATGTGTGTGTTTTATGTTGTAGTTTTGTTGAAGTTTTATTTTGGAATATAGTTTGTTATCTTTAATATATTGTAGGATATTATATGGATTAATGTCATGAAAGACTTTTTTCATATTACAGTATTTACATTAGTCGGACTATTGTCCTCATCTTTGTCGCCATATTTGTCACAACGTTTCGGCCTTTGTACGCCCCGGCCTTCTTCAGGTGGTTGGAATTTCGAACTGAACCCTTTATTTCGATCACTGGGGTAGACTGTTCTAGTTCCACGTGCCATGTTTGATGGATGTCAGTTATCAGTTATCTCCTGCCAATCTTCCCTCTGAAAGTTCTCCACTGCCTTAACCGGGCACTGAACCCACACTCTTTGGGTCTGTCACTGGATCTAACCAAAGCCTTTATCCACTGTGCCATGTGTCCTTGAGGACACATGGCACAGGGTTCAGTTCGAAATTCCAACCACCTGAAGAATTGTGACAAATATGGCGACAAAGATGAGGACAATAGTCCGACTAATGTAAATACTGTACATAATACATCATCTCAGAAATATAGACAGATTCTTTCATATTAGTTGGTTGATTTTGTTTAACGGCATATACCCATACCTGTATGGGTCATTTAATGCCGAAATCTAAATATTTTGAATCATTTATTGGCTTCAACTAAATATATCTTGAACTCAACTGCATGCCTTCAACTACAGATAAAATGTGTTTGTTGCATTGCTTAGCTCCAGTGACAGGACCCAAAAAGTGTCAGTTCAATACCTGATTAAGGCAGTGGGGAACTTGGAGAGGGGAATTAACAGGAGATAACTGATAACTGACATCCATTAAAACATAGCACATGGAACTAGAACAGTCTACCCCAGTGAGCGAAATAAAGGATTCAGTTCGACATTCCAACCATCTGAAGAAGCCGGAGTGTACAACGGCCGAAACATTGTAATAAACATGGCGACAAAGATGAGGTCAATAGTCCGAATAATGTAAATAGTCTATAGAATGTGTTGTTTGTTAATTTTCCAATAAAAAGTATTGTTGGTAATTTTACTATAAAAATATATCTTTATACTTTCATAGTGTTATGTTTTTGTGTGGGATTTCACTATTTGCCCATAGATAGGACCCTAACAGGTGCTACCACCCGGGTCAGGGTCGAGCTGGGAACAACAGCAATTAAGAGGTGGTTCCACGCTCCTCAAAACCTCCAATCTCCCGAAAATATTAAGAAATAACGGGATATGAGCATATTTTATGGCTTCTGTAAGGGGGATCAATTTACAACGAATTTGTGAAGCAAACTGGTCCCTCTTTCAATTTAGAAAAAATTAATTATCCTTTATATTATTGATTTGGGGGGGGGCTTAATCTATAGTAATATGAAAAAAAAATAGATTTTTTACAAAAATTCAAGGCTCGAGCGTCACTCAATGTAGAGATTTAAAATGGTAATGATGAATGAGGTGTGTGATATGGATGAAAGAGGAGGTGGTAGGAAGTAAAGATTATTCAACCCTAGGCTTGAAGAAGTTGAGTTTGCAGTGTTGTGGGCATTGGAGATTATATCGGCGCGCGAACGGCATGTCCCTCGTCTTCTATTTTTGTCTAGCATCGAGTTTCCCGCCGAAACAACTCGAAATGATAAAAGGTTGAAGTGGTCTGCCGTTTCAGGAAAAAACGGGTCGAGTCGGCTATTTAAATTATTATTTTTTCCAACCTATCCACTGTTGTTCCAGACGCCCACGTATATTCTATTTCCACTTTCTTTTCCATCCTCTTCGTTTATACTAATTCCTTTATTTTATTCCGAAAACAAATTAATTTATAAACCTATCCTTTTCTTCCGGATTAAGTATCTATCTATCTATCTATCTATCTATCTATCTATCTATCTATCTATCTATCTCTCTCTCTCTCTCTCTCTCTCTCTCCATATATATATATATATATATATATATATATATATATATATATGAATATCTATCTATCTATATATATATATATATATATATATATATATATATATATATAGATAGATATAGATAGATATAGATAGATAGAGAGAGAGAGAGAAATAGATCGATATAGATATTTATTTTTGATATTACACCGAAATCATGTAAAAATCGCAAAACATAATCGGTATATATATATATATATATATATATATATATATATATATATATATATATATATATATATATATATCCAGGTAAGGTGAGAACAATTAGAGTACAATTCCAACGTTCGTAACGTTCAATTTAAAAGAGGGCTAAATACAAAGTAGAGAAATATTATCCTAATATATATATATATATATATATATGAGTGTGTGTGTGTGTGTGTGTGTCTCTGTGTGTGTGTGTCTCTGTGATTGTGTGTATGTTTGTCTAAGTCTCTCTGTCTCAGTCTGTTCATATCTATCTATCTATCTATCTATCTATCTATCTATCGCACTCTGTTCATATCTATCTATCTATCTATCTCATTCTCATCATATCTTTCAATCTGCCCCCCCCTCACTTTTCGTTTCTATGAAAGTAAATGAACTCTTAATAAATGTTCTAACCTTCTCTCTCTATTCCAACCTACCCTTCTATTCCGGACTCATGTTTAGTTGACGCCTTTATTAATAATCATAGATTACTCTCACACAGTTAATTCTTCTAAAATGTTTGTCCTCTTCGTCAGCTGACATTAGCCATATTAAAAAAAAAGGATTTTCCAAGGGCAGAATATCATAATAACTAAAACTAAAAAAAAAAAGACAAAAAAAGGAATAAAATAAAAATAAAAATACAAAAATTTGGATAGGATTACTGACAAATTCTGAGAAATTCTATGACCAGTAAAGTCTGAGAAATATGCATTGGTATCAAGTGAAAGTTGAAAGAAGTGACTTTTTTTTCTTTTTTTTTTCTTTTAAGCATTCAACCTCAAGTAAGGCGGGAAGCCACTAGCACACAAGGGGTTACAGAGAGTTGGAGCGAGAGCAAATATGAGTGATAGAGGAAAGGATGAAGAGAAGGATAGGGGATAGATCAAGGCATCTGGAGACGTCGATTGACGTTACATTTGAATAGTTGGAGATTATAGCTATCAGGAAAACAAGAAATGGCGAGGGAGTTCCACAGGCGAGAAGTGCGAGACATGAAGCTATTAATAATCCCAAAATTAAAATTGAAATTTGCCACTGAACACGTCATTTGGACAGAAGAACAGTGGGATTTGGTTCATTTCAGCGATGTGTCAAAGTTTAACATGTTCAGTTGGGAAGGGAGAAAGTTTGTTCGATGCAGTCCTAAGGAATGATATTCGCCTCAAGGCATTAAAAGCAGCGTTGAATTTGGAGGAGGAAGTGTGATGGTGTTTGGCAGGATTTCATCTGCTGGTACGGGACCTCTTGTTAGGCTAAACGGTAAAATTAACGCAACTGTATACAAAGAGATACTGAAGAAACATGTTGTACATAATTTGAGAACTGCAGCTGTATTTATGCAAGATTAGGCGCCGTGGCACACAGCGAAGTCTGTTAAGACATTTCTTTCTGAGGAGTGGCCTGCTCAAAGCCCAAACATGAATCCTATTGAGAATGTTTGGAAGTTACTAAATGAAAGAGCTAAGGAAAAGAATCCAACGAACGTCGAAGAACTATGGACTAATTTGAAAGGAGAATTTGAGAAAATATACGATGATGAATACAAGACATTAATTTACTCATGTAGCAAGCGATGAAAAGCTGTTATTGAAACTAAAGGTCTACACATCAAGTACTAATGAATTATGAACGCTATTTTCATTTGGATATGATGTATCCATTATAATAGTATGATTTTGTTAATCGTTCGGATGTTTTTGATCATCTATTTTTATCGAATGTTATATAATTATTCTTATAAAATTATCAAAATAAGTTTATTGAGCTTTATATTTTAGAATTATATAATTTACCTTCATATCCTTATTTTTCCTTGACAATATCTTTCTATGAAGCTTTAAAATAAAATGTTATTTCACATTTAGACTTTTTCTTAACATCGTTCTGATCTTTATCCTCGCTACTGTATATATATATATATATATATATATATATATATATATATATAGAGAGAGAGAGAGAGAGAGAGAGAGAGAGAGAGAGAGAGAGAGACATAATTAAGCTCTTGAAAAATATATTTCAATTGAGAACTGTTGAGAGAGAAGCTGATTCTATAAACAACAGCCACCTGCGCTAATGCAAAGCTCTTCAATAAAATGAATTGGAGCCCTCCAGCTGATTGGCGTTTATTTACATTTGTAAAAATACGCTAGAATTAGCTGTTTCTCTCTGCTGAATGATGATAGCTCAGCGGTAGAAACTCTGACTGACACCAAATTGGTCGGGTTTCGGTCCTGGCTTGAAGCATTCGGATGCCTAGTTGCACCGAGGAGCTGTGATAAATTTGTGTGTATGTTTAAATGGGTTCTAATGGAGCTGTGATCAGATAGATGTAACGTAAGGGGTCTGGATAAGCATGTGGTTGTGTAACCGATGTAATTATTTATGAGTCCGGTTTAATCAGGAACACAGTTCCTTGAGGGGCATATATATATATATATATATATATATATATATATATATATATATATATATATATATATATATATATATATATATATTCAGTTTGATTGATGTGAGTTTGTGACCCTGGGTTTTCACGCTATTTGCGATCGTTAGACAGACTGATCCTATATGTTTATGTTTGTATGAGCCGCAATGCGTGAAGGTGTTTATATGTATGTCTGTGTACGTATGAGTGGCATTCCGACAACAATTTTTCCTCCCGCTTCAATAAAAACACCGATATCCGCAACTATATATAAACCCTAAATTTTAAAAATTAATTTGCTTGTCTGACGATCTCAAATAGCGTGAAACCCAGGTTCACCAAACTCACACCAATCCAACTAAATGTGTTAGCTCTATCACTGATACTGAGCGCTTTCCAAATAACTACCGCGCACATATAATATATAAATAATATATATATATATAATTACACACACACACACACACACACACACACATATATATATATATATATATATATATATATATATATATATATATGCCCCTCAAGGAACTGTGTTCCTGATTAAACCGGACTCATAAATAATTACATCGGTTACACAACCACATGCTTATCCAGACCCCTTACGTTACATCTATCTGATCACAGCTCCATTAGAACCCATTTAAACATACACACAAATTTACCAGATTCCATTAGAAACATACCAATAGAAAACACAAATATATTAACTGCATCCACTTGTAAAAAAAGATTAAAAATAATGGAAGCTTTAATAATAAAAAAGAAAAAGCCAACTCTTAACAATATTAACTACGAACAAGGCCACAATGTGCTAACCGTATTCGGAAATTAAAAACATCCCTACCACACACTAAGACATACACATACACTCAATTAAGCTGAAAAATCGAATCATCCTTGATAATGGCTAAACGTATAGCCGAAAGCGCTCGGAACTATAAAACATTTGGACAGTTTTTACACACTCTTTGTCCAGAAAAGCAAGCTCTTGTTCGAACACAAGAAAAATTAAATAAAAAGCTTAACCGTAGTACCTTGTCTGTCGTTTTTAATGAAACATGCATAAACGAAGGATTGCTGCCTAAATATACAACATTTATATTTATATACATACACATTTTATTTATATATATATATATATATATATATATATATATATATATATATATATATATATTAGAATAAAGTTAATCTCATTGTATCTCTCGTTGACCAAGTGAGCCGTACCCCCACCATTACAGACAAGTCGGTTTACCAGCTTGTTCAATAATAGGGTGGGGGTAGGAATGTGCTTCTTTTTTTTCCTCCTTTCTAGAATCCCTCAAGGTTTAATGGGCATGACAGTGAATAGTGATTGTAATACTTACGGAAGAGGTAGGAGGGGGTGATGTGTTAGGGGTAGATGTTGGGTTGTGTGGGTGGTTCAGTCAATGGAGAGGTGAGGGAATTGAGGAAAAAGGGGCTTCACGGATTCTTGCAATGAGTTGGTTAGATGAATGGGGGTGGTCGGACAGCTGATAGAGAGGCTGGCTCCTTTCATTCAGTTAGGCATTCATTCATTCATTCATTCAGTCCGTCCTTACAGTTTTTACAGCTTTAGGTTATTGTCCTTCAGTGACATCGTTTCTTTCTTTCTTTCTTTCTTTCTTTCTTTCTTTCTTTCGGTCCTTCCTTCCTTCCTTCCATTCGATTTTTTGATTTTTTCTTCTTTTTCTTTGGATTTGAATTTCCCTAAGTTTTCTCTCATTCTTTACCGCTTTCTTTTTTTCTTTCTCACTTCTTTTTCTTTCTTTTCATTTTTCTTTCTTTTTTCTTTCTTTCTTTCTTTCTTTCTATTTGAATTTCCCTGAGGTTTCTTTCATTCTTTACCTCCTTCTTTTTTTTCTTTCATTCTTGTTTTCCTTCTTTTTCTTTCTGTTTTCTTTTTTCCTTTCTTTCTTTCTTTCTTTCTTTCTTTCTTCCTTCCTTCCTTCCTTCCTTCCTTCCATTCGATTTTTTGAGTTTTTCTTCTTTTTCTTTGGATTTGAATTTCCCTAAGGTTTCTCTCATTCTTTACCTATTTTTTTTTTTCACACTTCTTTTTCTTCTTTTTCTTTCTTTTCATTTTTCTTTCTTTCTTATTGAATTTCCCTAAGGTTTCTTTCATTCTTTACCTCCTTCTTTTTTTTCTTTCATTCTTGTTTCCTTTTTTTTCTTTCTGTTCTTTCTTTCTTTCTTTCTTTCTTTCTTTCTTTCTTTCTTTCCTTCCTTCCTTCCTTCCTTCCTTCGTTTCGATTTTTGTACTTTTCTTCTTTTTCTTTGGATTTGAATTTCCCTAATGTTCTTTCATTCTTTACCTCCTTCTTTTTGTCTTTAATTCTTGTTTTTCTTGTTTTTCTTGTTTTTCTTTGTTTTCTTTCTTTGTTTTCTTTCTTTCTTTCTGTCTTTCGATTTTTTGTGCTTTTTCTCCCTTTGCTTTGGATTTAAATTTCCCTAAGGCTTCTTGCATTCTTTATCTCTTTCTTTCTTTCTTGTTTTTCTTGTTTTTCTTTCTTTTCATTTTTTCTTTCTTTTTCTTCTTTCTTTCTTTCTTTCTTTCTTTCTTTCGATTTTTTGTGCTTTTTCTCTTTTGGATTTGAATTTCCCTAAGGTTTCTTACATTCTTTACCTCCTTTTTTTCTTTTGTTTTTGTTTTGCTTCTTTATCTTTCTTTCTTTCTTTCTTTCTTTCTTTCTTTCTTTCTTTCTTTCTTTCGTTTGATTTTTCTTTTGTTTATTCATTCATTGTTCTCGTTCATGTCATTCATTCCACTTTCTTAACTTATTCATTATTTCAATCTTTTATTTTCTATCTATCTGACTCATTTCAAATCTATCTCGGTCTGTCCATTATCTATCTATCTATCTATCTATCTATCTATCTATCTATCTATCTATCTATCTATCTATCTCAGTCTGTTCATTATCTATCTGTCTGTTCATTATCTATCTATCTATCTATCTATCTGGATATTTTCAAATCTATGTCAGTCTGTTCATTATCTATCTCTCTCTCTCTCTCTCTCTCTCTCTCTGTCTGTCTATCTATCTATCACAGTCTGTTTATTATCTATCTATCACAGTCAGTTCGTGGTGTATCTATCTATCTATCTATCTACCTCAGTCAGTTCATTATCTATCTATCTCAGTCAGTTCATTATCTATCTATCTATCTATCTATCTGAATATTTTCAAATCTATGTCAGTCTGTTCATTATCTATCTATCTATCTATCTATCTATCTATCTATCTATCTATCTATCTATCTATCACAGTCTGTTCATCTATCTATCTATGTCACTCTATCTCTACCCACTCTCTCTGTCTATCTATCCTAGGTCTTTTGATTATCTATCTATCTATCTATCTATCTATCTATGTCTCCCCCTCTCTCTATATCTATCTTACTTACTCCTCTCAGTCTATACTCCCAGACTTCCTGACTGTTCTTTTATTGTCCTTTCCGTTCACTAAAGTCTTCTTCTTCTTCTTCTTCTTCTTCTTCTTCTTCTTCTTCTTCTTCTTCTTCTTCTTCTTCTTCTTCTTCTTCTTCTCTTTCACTCCTTGTAAGCACCTCCGCCATATTGACATTATCACCTTCCTCATAATACCTTCTTGCATGCACACCAAATCTGTCCTAGGCACTTCAGCGTGGTACGCATGACATATCAAAACAAGATGGCAAGAACAAATAAATTACCCAAGGGCTCGTGTAAATGGATGCAGAACAAGGTTAAGGGGAGATAGCAAAATAGACAAAAGTAAGATCTACAAAAGACAGGAAGTTGTGAAGAGCCATGATCGCCAATTCTGAGTTAGCATCTCAGCTGAGATAGTTACGTTCGCATTTTGTACATATATACTTTGTAAATGTACAAAATCATTTTCTCTGTTCAGAACCGCTTGGGTATAGCTATTCTATCCTGTAAAGGCCTACTGACGAAACTGGCTTTAAAAATTCGGAGCTTTAAGGAAGTGACATAACAAAAGATTATACACCGGGTGTAACAGCAAAATTGTCCAAATCATGTAAAAGGTAAATTGTCCATTAGTTAGATTAAGCTTTGAACCGTTGTATCTTAGAAATGATTAAAGATATCTTACTGGAATTCGCCAAGGTTTTTACAATACTATTAGACTCTCCTTTGAGCAATAAGAATGTATAATTACTCTCCGAGCTTAACAGAAGAATCGTGATGAAATCGGTCTTAAACGAAAATGACATGTTTATCATTAATTAGTCGTAGCTAAGAATCAGAAGCTCATGAAATATTGAAATAGTGTTCAAATAATTATATAATATTTCAGGATCATTTTCGAACTTATTCAAAATGACCCTCGCCTCTCTGTCCTGGAATAACAAGATGCCTCACACGTTTCACGTACGATTTCATTTTCAAGTCCTTTTTCACTGCTCTTTGGACTGTCATAGCTAAAACTCCTCTCTCACGCGCCAAACGTCTTATGGATTGAGTTGGATCTTTTTCAATTGATCTCTTTAGCTCTAATTTGAAACGATGATCCCTCTTCCTGTTGTGACCTCCTGATACAGTTTCCTCTCTACTGTTCCCGCTTTTTAAAACTTGTTCACCTGGCTCTTGGTGGTTCTTGAATGAAATTTGAAGATGGAAACCAGAGTATTAATGTTGGTACCATTACTGAAGCCCTGACTTATATTTTTCCTCTCCTCATTGCTCAGTTAGTAAGACATAGTTGGTCTGACACAAACGATTTTAATCTCTTCTCTTTCTAGCCGAATAACTCAAAGGATTTTTCAGTGATTCTTACGACAAATGGTGTCAAGATTGCTAAACGAGTTCTGTGAAAATGTGGAAAAAATATATAAAAATAAATATTTAGATAATAATCATTTTGTGGAATGGATAATAACGCTGTAACACAATTTAGACAATTTTTGCTGTTATACCCGGCATATATATATATATATATATATATATATATATATATATATATATATATATATATATTATAATTTTATCATATAGACAAAACCATTTTACTCACTACAAAGATGCAACTTGGTTTCAGTGCATTTCAACTGCACTTCGACGGGTGAAAGTCGAAAATGGTTTTGAACAATCGACTCTCACCCGTCAAAGTGCAGTTGAAATGCACTGAAACCAAGTTGCATCTCTGTAGTGAGTAAAATGGTTTTGTCTATATGATAAAATTATAATAAATAAATAATTATCGCTCTACTTTCGGTATCGAGCCCTCTTTTGAATTAATGCTGTGAACGTTGGAATTTATATATTACTTTCGTTCTCATCGCATCGTATATATATATGTGTGTGTGTGTGTGTGTGCAAAGAACGGGAAAGACTGTTTATATATATATTTGCTTTAGGGTGATAGAAAAGGAGTAGATAATTCCGTCTATCGCCCGTTTCACAGTCCTCCCCGGTCTTTTGAACAAGATTAGGGGTTCATCCCTCTTCCTGTTTAGGATTGGTTCAACTCGATTAATTCAGTATTACCCTTCCTTTTCACTTCCAGTGGTGTTATCACCTTACCTGGGGTGAGCTAAAATCATTAATTCTACAATGCAGTTTTTTTAACAGGAGTAGAAGTTTATCCCTTGTTCCCTGTTTAGGATTGGGTTTCCGGTTCCTTCTAAAGTCTACTTCAACTCTATACTTCTAACGTCTCCGCCTAAACTCTGAAAAGTTATTTATTTATTTTCTTCCTTCAGTAGGACTAGATAGGTTTTTTGAATAGGAGTAGAGGTTTATCCCTTGTTTCCTGTTTAGGATTGGGTTTCCGGTTCCTTCTAAAGTCTACTTCAACTCTATACTTCTAACGTCTCCCCCTAAACTTTGAAATGTTATTTATTTATTTTCTTCCTTCAGTAGAAGTAGAGAGGTTTTTTGAATAGGAGTAGAGGTTTATCCCTTGTTTCCTGTTTAGGATTGGGTTTCCGGTTCCTTCTAAAGTCTACTTCAACTCTATACTTCTAACGTCTCCGCCTAAACTCTGAAATGTTATTTATTTATTTTCTTCCTTCAGTAGAACTAGATAGGTTTTTTGAATAGGAGTAGAGGTTTATCCCTTGTTTCCTGTTTAGGATTGGGTTTCCGGTTCCTTCTAAAGTCTACTTCAACTCTATACTTCTAACGTCTCCGCCTAAACTCTGAAATGTTATTTATTTATTTTCTTCCTTCAGTAGGAGTGGATAGGTTTTTTGAATAGGTGTAGAGGTTTATCCCTTGTTTCCTGTTTAGGATTGGGTTTCCGGTTCCTTCTAAAGTCTACTTCAACTCTATACTTCTAACGTCTCCGCCTAAACTCTGAAATGTTATTTATTTATTTTCTTCCTTCAGTAGGACTAGATAGCTATTTTGAATAGGAGTAGAGGTTTATCCCTTGTTTCCTGTTTAGGATTGGGTTTCCGGTTCCTTCTAAAGTCTACTTCAACTCTATACTTCTAACGTCTCCGCCTAAACTCTGAAATGTTATTTATTTATTTTCTTCCTTCAGTAGGACTAGATAGGTTTTTTGAATAGGAGTAGAGGTTTATCCCTTGTTTCCTGTTTAGGATTGGGTTTCCGGTTCCTTCTAAAGTCTACTTCAACTCTATACTTCTAACGTCTCCGCCTAAACTCTGAAATGTTATTTATTTATTTTCTTCCTTCAGTAGGACTAGATAGGTTTTTTGAATAGGAGTAGAGGTTTATCCCTTGTTTCCTGTTTAGGATTGGGTTTCCGGTTCCTTCTAAAGTCTACTTCAACTCTATACTTCTAACGTCTCCGCCTAAACTCTGAAATGTTATTTATTTATTTTCTTCCTTCAGTAGGACTAGATAGCTATTTTGAATAGGAGTAGAGGTTTATCTCTTGTTTCCTGTTTAGGATTGGGTTTCTGGTTCCTTCTAAAGTCTACTTCAACTCTATACTTCTAACGTCTCCGCCTAAACTCTGAAATGTTATTTATTTATTTTCTTCCTTCAGTAGGAGTGGATAGGTTTTTTGAATAGGTGTAGAGGTTTATCCCTTGTTTCCTGTTTAGGATTGGGTTTCTGGTTCCTTCTAAAGTCTACTTCAACTCTATACTTCTAACGTCTCCGCCTAAACTCTGAAATGTTATTTATTTATTTTCTTCCTTCAGTAGGACTAGATAGCTATTTTGAATAGGAGTAGAGGTTTATCCCTTGTTTCCTGTTTAGGATTGGGTTTCCGGTTCCTTCTAAAGTCTACTTCAACTCTATACTTCTAACGTCTCCGCCTAAACTCTGAAATGTTATTTATTTATTTTCTTCCTTCAGTAGGACTAGATAGGTTTTTTGAATAGGAGTAGAGGTTTATCCCTTGTTTCCTGTTTAGGATTGGGTTTCCGGTTCCTTCTAAAGTCTACTTCAACTCTATACTTCTAACGTCTCCGCCTAAACTCTGAAATGTTATTTATTTATTTTCTTCCTTCAGTAGGACTAGATAGGTTTTTTGAATAGGAGTAGAGGTTTATCCCTTGTTTCCTGTTTAGGATTGGGTTTCCGGTTCCTTCTAAAGTCTACTTCAACTCTATACTTCTAACGTCTCCGCCTAAACTCTGAAATGTTATTTATTTATTTTCTTCCTTCAGTAGGACTAGATAGGTTTTTTGAATAGGAGTAGAGGTTTATCCCTTGTTTCCTGTTTAGGATTGGGTTTCCGGTTCCTTCTAAAGTCTACTTCAACTCTATACTTCTAACGTCTCCGCCTAAACTCTGAAATGTTATTTATTTATTTTCTTCCTTCAGTAGGACTAGATAGGTTTTTTGAATAGGAGTAGAGGTTTATCCCTTGTTTCCTGTTTAGGATTGGGTTTCCGGTCCTTTCTAATTTCTACTTCAACTGCTAACGTTTCCTCCTAAACTCTGAAATGTATACTATTATTGGATTTCCTGTTCCTTCTAAAGTCTTTTAGTGGGCTGATCGACTTTGCTTGGAGTGAATTGATTTAAAAAACAAAGATGTAAGAAAAAGGACATGCAAAAACAACAACAACAACAAAAATCACACTAACGTGCCAAAAGTTCTGACGTAAAATTATGTAACGGATATGGGATGTAGCGGCACTATATTGTCGTTGACAGCAAACTGGACACTAGTCTTCGGCATAACAATAAACTACACCCGGCAGCGAAACCTGTGATCGGGAGCGTGAAACCACCTCATAATTGCTGTTGTTCCCAGGTCCACCTTCGCCCGTGTTGGGGTCACAGCTATGAGCAAAGTGTGAACGCCAAAATAAAATACTTTTTTTTATAGCAAAATTACCAACAATACATTTTATTCGAGGCATGTAATTGCGTTCAAAATATTTAGATTTCGACATTAAATAACCCATACAGGTGTTGATATTCCTCTAAACAAAGTCAACCAACAAACTGACCGCTCATCACTGAGGTTGTCATGAGTTTATAGGAACGGTGTTAAGTGCCGTGGCTGAAAAAAATCCGTATAATACTAGAAAACCTTTTCTTCGTTGTACAGAATAAAGGGTGCGATTGATAAATTGTCGTCTAAATTACGTAAAAATGAAAATAACATTGACATCTCATGACATATATTTACCAAAATTGCACAAAAATATCTTGAAATACTAAAGAGTAAATTTATTCAACAAAATCGCCATAAGCTTCAACCACGGCCTCCAGAAGACTTCGGTATCTCCTGCATCCCTTCTGGACGGTCTCCTTGTTTAAGTTGGTGAATGCTGCCATAATCCTTGCTTTCAGTTCATCTTTGGTGTTACATGGAGTTTTGTTGGTCTCTCGCTCAAATACGCCCCAAATATAATAGTAAATGGGGTTGTAGTCTGGTCACTTAGGTGGCCAGATGTAAGGAGTTATGTGGTGGCAGAAATTTTCTGACAGCCATGACTAGATTTTCCTGCTTGTGTGGCATGGTGCAGAGTCCTGTTGACAGACATACGGTCACTGGAACCAACCAACCTCAAAGACATATGGCCCAATGGATAAAAGCGTTGGGTGGATCCAAAGAGATGTGAGTTCAATACCTGGATACTGAAGT
>OZ038515.1:39823728-39891228 GCA_964036315.1 Acanthosepion esculentum
TTGTACGCTCCAGACTTCTTCAGGTGGTTGGAATGTCGAACGGAACCCTTTATTTCGCTCACTGGGGTAAACTGTTCTAGTTCCACGTGTCATGTCTAATGGATGTCAGTTATCAGTTATCTCCTGTTAATTCACAACTTCAAGTTCTCCACTGCCTTAATCAGGTATTGAACTCACACTCTTTGGGTCCAGTCACTGGATGTAACTAACGACTTTATCCACAGTGCCATATGTCCTTGAGGACAATAGTCCGAATAATGAAAATAGTGCACATAATACCTCATCTCAGAAATATAGACACGTACTGAAGGGTGATAAATATGGCAACAAAGACGAGGACAATAATCCGGATAATGTAAATAGTGTACATGATACCTCATCTCAGAAATATAGACAGGTACTGAAGGGTGATAAATATGGCAACAAAGATGAGGACAATAGTCCGAATAATGTAAATAGTGTACATAATACCTCATCTCAGAAATATAGACAAATACTGAAGGGTGATAAATATGGCAACAAAGATGAGGACAATAGTCCAAATAATGTAAATAGTGTACATAATACCTCATCTCAGAAATATAGACAGATACTGAAGGGCTGAAACGTTGTGATAAATATGGCAACAAAGATGAGGACAATAGTCCGAATAATGTAAATAGTGTACATAATACCTCATCTCAGAAATATAGACAGATACTGAAGGGTGATAAATATGGCAACAAAGATGAGGACAATAGTCCGAATAATGCAAATAATGTACATAATACCTCATCCCAGAAATATAGACAGATACTGAAGGGTGATAAATATGGCAACAGAGATGACGACAATAGTCCGAATAATGTAAATAGTGTACATAATACCTCATCTCAGAAATATAGACAGGTACTGAAGGGTGATAAATATGGCAACAAAGATGAGGACAATAGTCCGAATAATGTAAAATAGTGTACATAATACCTCATCTCAGAAATATAGACAGGTACTGAAGGGTGATAAATATGGCAACAAAGATGAGGACAATAGTCCGAATAATGTAAAATAGTGTACATAATACCTCATCTCAGAAATATAAGCAGATACTGAAGGGTGATAAATATGGCAACAAAGATGAGGACAATAGTCCGAATAATGTAAAATAGTGTACATAATACCTCATCTCAGAAATATAGACAGGTACTGAAGGGTGATAAATATGGCAACAAAGATGAGGACAATAGTCCGAATAATGTAAAATAGTGTACATAATACCTCATCTCAGAAATATAGGCAGATACTGAAGGGTGATAAATATGGCTACAAAGATGAGGACAATAGTCCGAATAATGTAAAATAGTGTACATAATACCTCATCTAAGAAATATAGACAGGTACTGAAGGGTGATAAATATGGCAACAAAGATGAGGACAATAGTCCGAATAATGTAAAATAGTGTACATAATACCTCATCTCAGAAATATAGACAGGTACTGAAGGGTGATAAATATGGCAACAAAGATGAGGACAATAGTCCGAATAATGTAAAATAGTGTACATAATACCTCATCTCAGAAATATAGGCAGATACTGAAGTGTGATAAATATGGCGACAAAGATGAGGACAATAGTCCGAATAATGTAAAATAGTGTACATAATACCTCATCTAAGAAATATAGACAGGTACTGAAGGGTGATAAATATGGCAAAAAAGATGAGGACAATAGTCCGAATAATGTAAAATAGTGTACATAATACCTCTTCTCAGAAATATAGACAGATACTGAAGGGTGATAAATATGGCAACAAAGATGAGGACAATAGTCCGAATAATGTAAAATAGTGTACATAATACCTCATCTCAGAAATATAGACAGGTACTGAAGGGTGATAAATATGGCGACAAAGATGAGGACAATAGTCCGAATAATGTAAAATAGTGTACATAATACCTCATCTAAGAAATATAGACAGGTACTGAAGGGTGATAAATATGGCAACAAAGATGAGGACAATAGTCCGAATAATGTAAAATAGTGTACATAATACCTCATCTCAGAAATATAGACAGGTACTGAAGGGTGATAAATATGGCGACAAAGATGAGGACAATAGTCCGAATAATGTAAAATAGTGTACATAATACCTCATCTAAGAAATATAGACAGATACTGAAGGGTGATAAATATGGCAACAAAGATGAGGACAATAGTCCGAATAATGTAAAATAGTGTACATAATACCTCATCTCAGAAATATAGACAGGTACTGAAGGGTGATAAATATGGCGACAAAGATGAGGACAATAGTCCGAATAATGTAAAATAGTGTACATAATACCTCATCTCAGAAATATAGACAGATACTGAAGGGTGATAAATATGGCGACAAAGATGAGGACAATAGTCCGAATAATGTAAAATAGTGTACATAATACCTCATCTAAGAAATATAGACAGGTACTGAAGGGTGATAAATATGGCAACAAAGATGAGGACAATAGTCCGAATAATGTAAAATAGTGTACATAATACCTCTTCTCAGAAATATAGACAGATACTGAAGGGTGATAAATATGCAACAAAGATGAGGACAATAGTCCGAATAATGTAAAATAGTGTACATAATACCTCTTCTCAGAAATATAGACAGATACTGAAGGGTGATAAATATGGCAATAAAGATGAGGACAATAGTCCGAATAATGTAAAATAGTGTACATAATACCTCTTCTCAGAAATATAGACAGGTACTGAAGGGTGATAAATATGGCAACAAAGACGAGGACAATAGTCCGAATAATGTAAAATAGTGTACATAATACCTGATCTCAGAAATATAGACAGATACTGAAGGGTGATAAATATGGCAAAAAAGATGAGGACAATAGTCCGAATAATGTAAAATAGTGTACATAATACCTCTTCTCAGAAATATAGACAGGTACTGAAGGGTGATAAATATGGCAAAAAAGATGAGGACAATAGTCCGAATAATGTAAAATAGTGTACATAATACCTCTTCTCAGAAATATAGACAGGTACTGAAGGGTGATAAATATGGCGACAAAGATGAGGACAATAGTCCGAATAATGTAAAATAGTGTACATAATACCTCATCTCAGAAATATAGACAGGTACTGAAGGGTGATAAATATGGCAACAAAGATGAGGACAATAGTCCGAATAATGTAAAATAGTGTACATAATACCTGATCTCAGAAATATAGACAGATACTGAAGGGTGATAAATATGGCAATAAAGATGAGGACAATAGTCCGAATAATGTAAAATAGTGTACATAATACCTCTTCTCAGAAATATAGACAGGTACTGAAGGGTGATAAATATGGCAACAAAGATGAGGACAATAATCCGAATAATGTAAAATAGTGTACATAATACCTCTTCTCAGAAATATAGACAGGTACTGAAGGGTGATAAATATGGCAACAAAGATGAGGACAATAGTCCGAATAATGTAAAATAGTGTACATAATACCTCTTCTCAGAAATATAGACAGATACTGAAGGGTGATAAATATGGCAACAAAGATGAGGACAATAGTCCGAATAATGTAAAATAGTGTACATAATACCTGATCTCAGAAATATAGACAGATACTGAAGGGTGATAAATATGGCAAAAAAGATGAGGACAATAGTCCGAATAATGTAAAATAGTGTACATAATACCTCATCTCAGAAATATAGACAGATACTGAAGGGTTATAAATATGGCAAAAAAGATGAGGACAATAGTCCGAATAATGTAAAATAGTGTACATAATACCTCATCTCAGAAATATAGACAAATACTGAAGGGTGATAAATATGACAACAAAGATGAGGACAATAGTCCGAATAATGTAAAATAGTGTACATAATACCTCATCTAAGAAATATAGACAGGTACTGAAGGGTGATAAATATGGCAACAATGATGAGGACAATAGTCCGAATAATGTAAAATAGTGTACATAATACCTGATCTCAGAAATATAGACAGATACTGAAGGGTGATAAATATGGCAATAAAGATGAGGACAATAGTCCGAATAATGTAAAATAGTGTACATAATACCTCTTCTCAGAAATATAGACAGGTACTGAAGGGTGATAAATATGGCAAAAAAGATGAGGACAATAGTCCGAATAATGTAAAATAGTGTACATAATACCTCATCTCAGAAATATAGACAGGTACTGAAGGGTGATAAATATGGCAACAAAGATGAGGACAATAGTCCGAATAATGTAAAATAGTGTACATAATACCTCATCTCAGAAATATAGACAGGTACTGAAGGGTGATAAATATGGCAACAAAGATGAGGACAATAGTCCGAATAATGTAAAATAGTGTACATAATACCTCATCTCAGAAATATAGACAGGTACTGAAGGGTGATAAATATGGCAACAAAGATGAGGACAATAGTCCGAATAATGTAAAATAGTGTACATAATACCTCATCTCAGAAATATAGAAAGATACTGAAGGGTGATAAATATGGTAACAAAGATGAGGACAATATTCCGAATAATGTAAAATAGTGTGCATAATACCTCATCTAAGAAATATAGACAGGTACTGAAGGGTGATAAATATGGCGACAAAGATGAGGACAATAGTCCGAATAATGTAAAATAGTGTACATAATACCTCATCTCAGAAATATAGACTGGTACTGAAGGGTGATAAATATGGCAACAAAGATGAGGACAATAGTCCGAATAATGTAAAATAGTGTACATAATACCTCATCTAAGAAATATTGACAGTTACTGAAGGGTGATAAATCTGGCAACAAAGATGAGGACAATAGTCCGAATAATGTAAATAGTGTACATAATACCTCATCACAGAAATATAGACAGATACTGAATGGTGATAAATATGACGACAAAGATGAGGACAATAGTCCGAATAATGTAAATAGTGTACATAATACCTCATCTCAGAAATATAAACAGATACTGAAGGGTGATAAATATGGCGACAAAGATGAGGACAATAGTCCGAATAATGTAAATAGTGTACATAATACCTCATCTCAGAAATATATATAACGGTTTAAATGAGTGAGATACAGATACATATGAATTATTTTTCGATGCATAATTCGCTACCGAATCACTGACCTACATTAAAATTAAAGAACAGATCAGTGTTTGAGCTTTTTATTTTATATATATATATATATATATATATATATATATATATATATATATATATATATATATAGTTTACGAAAAACTAGGTAATCCGTATGGGTAGACCCAAGGTATGATAAAATCCAGAGAGCTCAATCTAAATCAGAGCTAATAATTTAAATAAAAATAAAAACAGACCACTTTAAAGTTCCATGTAATAAATTATTTCACCACAGCCCTTTTAAAGAACCGCGGATCATCAGACTTTACTTCCAAAGGTTGAAACGAAATCTTTCGTTTCAACCTTTGAAAGTAAAGTCTGATGATCCGTGGTCCTTTAAAAGGGCTGTGGTGAAATAATTTATTACAAGGAACCTTAAAGTTGTCTGTTTTTATTTTTATTTAAAAGATATATATATATATATATATATATATACACACATATATATATATATATATATATATATATATATATATATATATATATATATATATATATATATATTGAACTGTATTTCAATACTTCATGTGTTTCCGATCCTAACCCTTTGAGCCCTGACCACCGCTTTACCGGTGGTAGAGAAAAATGACGTAATGCCCATCCACCGGTTGAACTGTGGGTAAGCACTTGTAACTAATTTTATATCTACTGTGAAACATAACATACCAATTATTTGCAAATTTTGACTCTGAAGCTCAGGCAGAAGGGTTTTTTTTAGTTTTCCTTTTATAGGGACTAAGAGAGAGAATAAAACTGTCCATAGGATTATTTTTTCAAACATTTTCATGCAGTTAATTAACCCTTTGAGCCCTGACCACCGCTTTACCGGTGATAAAGAAAAATGACGTAATGCCCAGAAACCGGTTGAACGGAGGGTAAACATTTGTAACTAATTCTATATCTATTTGAAACATAACATACAAATTTTTTGAACAGTGGCTAAGCACTTGTAACTATTCTTATATCTACCATAAAACATTACGTACCAATTATTTGCGAATTTTGAAACAGAAGCTCAGGCAGAAGGGTTAAAATTGTTCAGGAACGCAGGGCACAAAGGGTTAATTGATAATGAACATGTTATTTTCGTTTATGATCGATTTCATCATGATACTTCTTTTAAACATAGAGGATAGTTATACATTCTTATTGCTCAATGTAGAGCACAATAGTGTAATAAAAACCTCGGAGAATTCCAGTAAGATATCTTTAATCATTTCTAAGATACAACGGTTCAGAGCTTAATCTAATAATCGGACAATTTTGCTTTTACACCCGGTATATATTATCAGTGCTGAAAGAAAAATCAGCAGACAGATTTCATCTTCCGGCTATTAGTATATAGGATTATTTTCGGATAATCCAACAACCAGTTCTTTTAGCTTTTATAATTTATGACTCGGTTTATGATGCCACCACTGTATATAATACTAAAAGTCCTGGAATTTGCGCAAAATCATGTTTAAAAGCCAACACGAGAGGGAGCACCATTGTTCATATATATGATGAATTTACGGACGGAGCTAATAAAATTCTTCTGGAAACCCCTGTACGGTATCAGTGGAGATGGTCACCTATTGTCGGGTTGCAAAGATGTTGAAACTTGTAGCAACCGTAGAATTTTTTGATCGTCTGTAGTGTATCCCTGTGTAATGGCGAGATTTGAGATCGGCCTCAAGTTCTGGGCGAGAACTGCAATATGACGCCATATTTTTTTTCTTTAGATAAGGTTATTGAGCCATGTTTTACTCTGATGGCTCTCTGTGTTTAAAAGCAGAAACACGCTTGGCTTGAAAGTGCTTTCCAGATTAAGAAAGGAATACATGTTCGATTTTTGACAGAAGACACAATTCTGATCAGTCGACGAGAAGAAATTAAACGCCTTTGAAAAATACACGAACGCGTCTTCCATCTGTATATAATTTTTATAGCAGCAAGACATAATGTTGGCTTAAAACATTCATTAAGTACTTTTAAATTACTTTGTTTACGTTTCGATCAAGAAAATAAAGCCAGAAAAGATCAGATTGGCTATGTTAGATTTAACGAATTATTAACACCTGTTGGGTTATTTAATGTCCGATATAAGTCTTTTAGAACAAAAATTACAGTTAATGAATAGAAACGGAGATACAGGTTCCGTTTGCACTGGAAAAACATACACCGTTGTGCAAGTTAATTGAAACAAAACGAATAATTCTGTTATTATTTACTTTTTTTCGTATTTTTCCAATAAAACATGACCCAGTGCACATATTAGTATTTCGTATGACCATTCCACGAAGTCGTTCCTTGCAGATTGACCACAGATTCGCGATTGGATTTAAATCAGGATAGTTTCTGAGCCAGTCTATAGTACTTTGATTTGCTCACTGGTAAGGCTTGCCTGTGTGTTCGTATGTCCATTCCACGAAGTCATTCCTTGCAGATTGACTACAGATTCTCGATTGAATTTAAATCAGGGGAGTTTCCGGGACAGTCTATAGTACTTTGATTTGTTCACTGGTAAGGCTTGTCAGTGTGTTCGTGTGTCCATTCCACAATGTCGTTATTTGCAGATTGACCACAGATTCTCGATTGGATTTACATCAGGAAAGTTTTAAAGAAAGACATTGGAATGACCAACACAAAAACAGAGAATGTCTCATATAGAGAAGATTTCACATTGAAAAACATAAAGAAAAAAAATTAATTATTTTTAATAATTATTTTTAATAATATGTGGAAATCTTCACCCTTTACCTGAAGACGGTCGTAAGACCAGAAACACGTGTTGTAAAACTATGAAAAACTATGAAAAATAAAGAATAATATTTTTTTAAAAACCCACATTACAACCAAAAAAGTTTGCGGTACCTCTCTTCTTTTTAATATATATATATATATATATATATATATATATATATATATATATATATATATATATATATATATATATATATAGCTTTTCTGGACATAAAGTGTGTCAAAATTCTCTAAATGTTTTGCATATCAGAGCGCTTTCTGCTATTGTTTTAGCATTATCATGTTTTTTTTTAGCTGAATCTATAGATTTTTTTATGTACGTGTATAGAATCTTTTATTTTCCAAACACGGTCAGCACACTGTGGCCGTGTTTATAGTTGATGTTATTGATGTTGGCTTTTTCTCTTTTTATTATTAACGATTTGTAATGTTTTCATAATTTTTGGATCAGGATCCCAAGTATGGAGCCTCCATTGATGATCGAACGTACTACACTGCGAAACGAACTTCCTAAGCTTGGTTCTGACACTGAGCCACACCCAAATGTGGATGGGTATTTAAAAACTCCTCCCATCTCTGTTATAGCAATAATCTGCTGTAGGTGAATCGGATAAATTTTTAATACTTGTAGAAGTTATACGAAAGATAGATTTATAAACAAAACTTTGTTTAATAGATTAAAAGTTTACTGGTGTGATCTGTCGCACATATTTGAGTAAACCCTTGAAAAGAATAGCTTTATATATATATATATATATTCTGTTAAGAATGGTGTGTCGGACCCCACACAGGCATGAAAATTTAATGGAATCTGTTTATGACTCACGCGTCAATAATTATTGGAATGTATTATATATATATATATATATATATATATATATATATATATATATATATATATATATATATAGTACAGGAATGTACATATTTTTTATCAATAAAGAATGCGTATCGAGAAATTTTAAAGTTTTCAAGAGCAATTTAAATATCGGTATATACCTGCATTTGAAGTAAAATATATATATATATATATATATATATATATATATATAAATATAAAAGTGGACATGGAAGTCAGCACTTAGAGGCGACAGTCTGTTTCATGCTAGTGCAATCGTCAGGCGACTCATGATTGCACTAGCATGAAACAGACTGTCGCCTCTAAGTGCTGACTTCTATGTTCACTTTTATATTTACACACGCTCTATCTCTGATATTGAGCACTTTATCCCATAAATATAGCACACTTTAAGACTATATTTCTTCATATATATATATATATATATATATATATATATATATAAAGAAATATAGTCTTAAGATGTTCTATATTTATGTGCTCAATATCAGAGATAGAGTGTGTGTAAATATAAAAGTGAACATAGAAGTCAGCACTTAGAGGCGACAGTCTGCTTCATGTTAGACGCAATCGTCAGGCCACGAGTGCGTCTAGCATGAAAACAGACTGTCGCCTCTAAGTGTTGACTTCTATGTTCACTTTTATATATATATATATATATTGCGTCCACGTTTTTTCTTTTTCTATATTCTCAGTTACATTGACTATGAACACGGTCACAATATGCTGACCGTGTTCCTATAACTTTAGAAACATACATAAAAAACACATATTTAGTTAAAAATTTAAAAAAAATAAAATTAGCCTTTGATAATGGGTAAAAAACATAGCCGAAAGCGCTCGGATATGCCTCATTTTTGGACAATTTTTACACACTTTGTGCCCAGAAAAGAAAACACTTGTACAACACAAGAAAAACTGAATAAAAAGCTTAATCTTAGGAGGTTGTCAGTCGTCTTTAACGAAACATGTATAAAAGAAGGATTACTAACTAAATACACAATACATATATATATATATATATATATATATGACGAAATATACTTTTAAGATGGGCTATATTTATGGGATAAAGTGCTCAATATCAGAGCTAAAGCGTATGTAAATACAAAAGTGAATACTCAGCGGCGACAGAGTGTTTCATGCTAAACGCAATCATCAGGCCAAATGCGTTGTCTTTTCTCCACTATTTATATATGTACGGGTCAGTGGTGCATTGTGGGTATTCTATCCTAATACGTTAATTTGTTTATTGTTTAATTTATTTATTTGGATTAATTTATTTTACTTTTATATTATGTATATATATATATATATATATATATATATATATATATATATATATATGTGTGTGTGTGTGTGTGTGTGTGTGTGTAAGTAACAATTTTTCATTTTCCTTGACAGGATCAACCATAGGACGAAACGCGTTGGTAAAGAGAACATTTCCTTTATTCTGTATATATATATATATATATATATATATATATATATATATATATATATATATATATATAAAAGGCTCAAACACTGATATTCCATGGTTATAATTTATTACATTGGTATTATAAACACTATCCAAATCATGAGACCTAAAAATTCAAAACATTTTGAATTTGTAGGTCTGATGTGATTTGGATCGTGATTACGATTCCAATGTAATAAATTATAACCAAGGAATATCAGTGTTTGAGCCTTTTATATTATATTCTTGTTTTGTCCTGGACATTGACCCCTACCTGGATTCTATCCTCTTGGGCTTTATATATATATATATATATATATATATATATATATATATATATATATATATAAATTTAAAAGTGAACATAGAAGTCAACACTGAGACGCGACAGTCTGTTTCATGCTAGATGCAATCATAGGGCCACGAGAACTGTTATTTTTCTCGGCTATTTATATATACGGGTCAGTGGTACATTGTGGGTAGTCATTTTTGGCAAGTGTTTTACCGGAAGTCGTTTATTTGTTTATTTATTTATTTGTGTAAAATTATTTTGCTTGTTTTTATTTAATTTTATCATGTTTTTTTATCTTACATGTTTATTTATTTTATTTTGATCGGTCTTTTTATTAACGTAGTAAAAATTTGTTTATATAGCTTATTGTGGGTAGTCTACTATGGCGGCTATTTTACCGGAAGTCGTTTATTTATTTATTTGGGTCAAATTATTTTGCTTGTTCTTATTTATTTTTATTTTTATTTTTTATCTCATATATATATATATATATATATATATATATATATATATATAATTTTCTAAATTATATATGTATTTTTTCTGAATATCCTCTGTTTCGATATTTTGGATAAAAATATCACTTGTAAATCAGTTGTTGTTGAATAAAACCAAGATGGCTGTCAGCCTGGCTTTCTCCATATTTTAGTCCGTTTCTGGTTATCCACCGGATGACACCTGCATTTCTCTTGTTTAAACTGAGCTGCTTGATTGATACGATGTTAACAAGGGCGTGGGAAGCGATCAGTGTTACCCCACCGATTATTTTTCTCATTCTGCTCTCAACTTGACTTGCTGGTTATCCCAATTGTTGTTTCACTTATTTATTTATTTTTTCACTCTCATTCACAAGGCCCAAGAACCACTCAATTTAAAGTGTTTATGAAGAGGATGTAAGCGCAGATCATAAAGTTATGGAATGAAACATTCAGCATGGCGGTGCTCCTTGCTACACATCACGTGCAGCAAAAATGGTGTTATGCAGATGAAGATGAAGTCCAGATACTAATTACTAACTCGGTACTTTGCAATTTGAACTTTCTGTAATAATACAGATCACTTTTTAACTTTTTTTTTTTTTTTTAAGCTTATCACCCCAAGCAAGGCTGGAAGCCACTAGCACGCAAGGGGTTACAGAAGGTTTTGGAGGAAGAACAGATAGGAGTGGTAAAGGAGAGGATGTGGAGAAAGATAGCGGATCGATCAAGGCAAGGGGGTTACAGAAGATTTGGAGCGAGAGCAGATAGGAATGAAAGGTGAAAGGATGTGGAGAAGGGAAGTGGATAGATCAAGGCAACTGGACATGTCGATTGACGTTACACTTAAATAGTTGGAGATTGTATTTGTCAGGGAAACAGGAATAAGGAAGGGAGTTCCACTGGCGAGATGTGCGAGACATGAAGCTATTGGAGTAGAAGAGACGTCTACATCTAACAGTTTCAACGGTGAAGGGGTGGGAACGGGATGCCAGCCTCGTAGGACGTTTAAATTCATGAGGCCTGGGAACCAGCGAAAGCAGCTCCTCGGAGCAATTACCGTGAAAGTATTTAAGAAAAGAGGTGAAAGGTAAATCTTTTGGTAAGTGGCGCAGTATTTTTGTAGGGCCTTTCTTCAGCATCACTCTGCTTAAGATGCCCTTTTCATGTTTTTCATTCTTTTCTGGAGCTTAAAGATCATAAAATGTACTGAGATAAGCATACAGCTAATGACTCTCGATTTGGGGGTAAAATTGACAAAAGTAATAGCTACATAGATAGATATGAATAGACCGAGATATATAGATAGATAGATAGATAGATAGATAGATAGATAGATAGATAGATAGATAGATAGATACGAAAAGACACAAATAGAAAAATAGATAGGAACAAACTGAGATAGATAGATAAGAACAAACTGATATATATATATATATATATATATATATATATATATAGAGAGAGAGAGAGAGAGAGAGAGAGAGAGAAAATAGATATAGATAATATATATACAGAGATATAAAAGGTATGTATAGAGAGAGATATATAAATATATATACATATAGATATAGATATAAAATAGATAAGAAGAGACTGAGATAGATAGACAGATAAGAACAAACTCATATATATATATATATAGATAGATAGATAGATAGATAGATAGAGAGAGAGAGAGAGAGATAAAATAGATATAGATAATATATATATAGAGATAAAGAACAAACTGATATATATATATATATATATATATATATATATATATATATATATATATATATAAATAGATAGATAGAGAGAGAGAGAGATAAAATAAATATAGATAAAATATATATACAGATATAAAAGGTATGTATAGATATATATATATATATATAAATATATATATATATATATATACATATAGATATAAAATAGATAAGAAGAGACTGAGATAGATAGACTAATAGATAAATAGATAGATAGATACATAGATAAGAACAAACTAATATATATATATATATATAAATATAAATATATATATATATGAAATGGGTGAGATAGATAGATATTAAGAAATTGAGATCGATAGATAGACTCTGGTAAAATCTTACAAAGATTTATGTAAATTAAAGTAATTTAAGCCTTTTGATCTGAAAGAAATTTTGTACGCATTCTTTTTTCGCCTCGAAACTTTATAAATAACACATAATTTCATTTTTAACGAATTTTTCTAATTGTTTAAATATTGTATGGATGTTAATTAAAAAATTTCATGGTATACAAATATTTATTTCCTCTCACTGCATATTAAGATACAATTAAACTGATGAGAGACTTGATTCAGAGAGGGAAAATTAGATGAAGTGTTAGAAGATCGTGTGTGAAGATGAAGACATTCTCCACATTCAGTTCGAAGAAAGGAAGAAGACTTTGGGAAAAAAAAGACACAGATACTACATTCGATAAACGCGACTTTCAAGTCGGGTAGCGAATAATTGATCTGAGATTTATCTGCCTTTTTCACAAACAAATATAGAAAGATAATCGTATATCTCTTTAAATTTGTAGAATTTCTCCTCCCAGTTTTTAAGCTTTTATCCTTTTTTTCAAATTCTGCTTTTTCCCGTTCTGTTTCATTTATTACATCATTTTATTTTTTCTTTCAACTTCTTTCCTTTCATTGTAAACGTTGGTGTCGTTCTTCTTCTTCTTCTTCTTCTTCTTCTTCTTCTTCTTCTTCTTCTTCTTCTTCTTCTTCTTCTTCTTCTTCTTCTTCTCTGTTTTCTCCTTTTTCTTCTTCGTCTTCCTCCTCTTCTTCTATGTTTTCTCGTCCTCCTCCTTCTTCTTCTTCTTCTTCTTCTTCTTCTTCTTCTTCTTCTTCTTCTTCTTCTCTGTTTTCTTTTTCTTCTATGTTTTCTCCTCCTTCTTTTTCTTCTTTTTCTTCTTCTTTGTTTTCTTCTTCTTCTTCTTCTTCTTCTTCTTCTTCTTCTTCTTCTTCTTCTTCTTCTTCTTCTTCTTCTTCTCTGTTTTCTCCTTTTTCTTCTTTGTCTTCCTCCTCTTCTTCTTTTTTCTTTTTCTTCTATGTTTTCTTCTCCTTCTCCTCCTCCTCCTTCTTCATTTTTTCTTCTTCCTCTTCTTCTTCTTCTTCTTCTTCTTCTCTGTTTTCTCCTTTTTCTTCTTCGTCTTCCTCCTCTTCTTCTATGTTTTCTCCTCCTCCTTCTTCTTCTTCTTCTCTGTTTTCTTTTTCTTCTATGTTTTCTCCTCCTTCTTTTTCTTCTTCTTTGTTTTCTTCTTCTTCCTCTTCTTCTTCTTCTTCTTCTTCTTCTTCTTCTTCTTCTTCTTCTTCTTCTTCTCTGTTTTCTCCTTTTTCTTCTTTGTCTTCCTCCTCTTCTTCTTTTTTCTTTTTCTTCTATGTTTTCTTCTCCTTCTCCTCCTCCTCCTCCTCCTCCTTCTTCTTCTTGTTCTTCTTCTTCTTCTTCTTCTTCTTCTTCTTCTTCTTCTTCTTCTTCTTCTTCTTCTTCTTCTTCTTCTTCTTCTTCTTCTTCTTCCAGCTCCCAACTTATTCTGCCTTAACGTTATTCGTAAAAATACAAAATGTGGCACAAGGCCAGAATGGGGAAAAAACGCTCTTCATCTGTCTTTAAACTTTGCCACAAACCCTGACCCAAGCATACAACAATATTCCTTACAATACAACAGCGCATTCTTACTTAACTTCCTTACTCCACCCACCGTAATACTTCCTTGTCTCTATAAAATCCTAACTAGTTCCCATATGCACAATTCATTTTCTGTTTGGGGAGGGAAATAAACAATAAATTCAAAAGTCTAACCCCAATGAATAGTTACAAAAAAGTACAAAACTATTTACAAGAAACTAAACAAAATTATGTTATTAATACCCACTCCCTACAAAAGAAAAACCCTAAATGTGCGAAAAACATCGGTTAACTGGACGAAATCAATGCGGGAATTCATATAATAATATAAAACTTTCATTCATCCTAAGAATTCACTCAACCACACACTCATTCCGACACTACAACAAATACGAATTCACACCTGAATACGAAAGGCACCCCAGATCCACCAGGGAACTGACATCACTGACCACTTAACTATGGAGGGGTGGGGAATTAAACCAAAGAGAAATGGGTACAGAAATAAAAGGGGCTAATGAGCAAACCACCGCGAGCCAAGTTAACGGGAATGAAGAAAATAAAGACATAAAAACAACACTAAACTAGACTAATTTCGGGCGGGGTTACCTCAGTTTAATACAGGGAGAACAATATTCTGATGCTTAACTGGCATCAAAATGCGACTCCAAGTCAGCCCCTTTCACTCGAAACCACAAGAGTTCATTCGGTCAATCACCATGAAATTATTTATCAGAAAAATCACAGAGAGGCAACCTTACGTCGGTGGATAAGGGAGTGAAGCCGAGTCGCCAGATCAGAACCAATAACATTGCAGATTCCTCTTTGGATTTTATGAAGAATCTCTAAATATACAGCAGGAGCGCGGGGCCATATGTGGCAGCAATATTCAAAGCATGGATGAATGGTAGACTTATAAATATGTAAGATAGATTCTGGAGAGAAACATTGCAGATTCCTCTTTGGATTTTATCAAGAATCTCTAAATATATAGCAGAAGCACGGGGCCATATGTGGCAGCAATATCCAAAGCATAGATGAATGGTAGACTTATAAATATGTAAAATAGATTCTGGAGAGAAACATTGCAGATTCCTCTTTGGATTTTATCAAGAATCTCTAAATATATAGCAGGAGCACGGGGCCATATGTGGCAGCAATATTCAAAGCATGGATGAATGGTAGACTTTTAAATATGTCAGATAGATTCTGGAGAGAAACATTGCAGATCCCTCTTTGGATTTTATGAAGAATCTCTAACTTTATAGCAGAAGCACCGGACCATATGTGACAGCAATATTCAAAGCAGGGATGAATGGTAGGCTTATAAATATGTAAGATAGATTCTGGAGATAAACATTGCAGATTCCTCTTTGGATTTTATCAAGAATCTCTAAATATATAGCAGGAGCACCAAACCATATGTAGCAGCAATATTCAATGCATGGATGAATGGTAGACTTATAAATATTTTAGATAGATTCTCGGGACCAAAAATCTTCCTCCTGACATAGTGATCCGAATATCTTAGCTGCTTACCCAGCACCGGATTCAACATAGTCTTTCCACTTTATGTCAACAGAGATTAGCATCAGCCATACTGATGGAAGTCAGAGAATGGAGAGAAGTTTAGTTTTTTAGGTGTTAAATATTAACAAACCATCTTTTGCCCCAGTCAACGACGGATTTGGGGTCGTTTTTGGACATTGGCTGACACCTGGACCTTGTCAGAGGGATCAGCTTTACTATCGAACAGGAGTAAATGGTCGTGTCGTCGGCGTACATCCCAATTTCAACGCTTTACTTAATATTTTTATAAATCGATAATTTATTTGTAAGAAAGAGCGTAACAATCAGAATTTGCAGATAGATGCATATGCAAATGGTATTCTTGCTGCTCCATCAATCGCTATTTAAGGTTTTTTTTACCAATGTCTTCTCAATGTCCACAGGCAACGTCCCTCCTCTCTCCGTCTGGCCTGCACACCGTCTGGCCTATTGATCTGTCGACCAAAGAGACTGGCGTCTCGTCTTATCGACGCCAATATGTCATCTAAACAAGTATATGTAAATCAACCCAAAGTGTAGCCCGGGGCGTCAATGTAAAATGTCTTACAAATACAGGGTTTCTGTCTAGAACGACTACGCCTATTATCCATTCGTCAAATTGTTTTTGGAGATAGAGAAGCAGACTGATGGCCGCGTCGTCTGAGTGACTTGATTAATCCATCTACGGTCCAGTCGGTCTAAAGACTGACAAACAATCGCTGCGTATATAGTAATAGATTAGTGACTTTATTATGTCTATAATCTCTAATCCCGACCAGGTTTGTACTACCCCTGACATGGGAAGGCCCAAGCCTGATTGGAGACCCCAGGTAGTGCTTTGCAACCCTAGCTATCTTATCAACATTTTTCTACCTACATTTATATATGTTGCGAATTAAACTAAGCACAGCTGACTATTAATCCTTTGAGCCTGACCACCGCTTTACCGGTGTTAGAGAAAAATGTCGTGACGCCCAACCAGCAGTTGAACAGTGATAGAGAAAAATGATTTAATGTCCAGCCACAGGTTGAACTTGCGTTGTGTTTTTCTATTGGTTGTCTTATTTTGAAGAGCCAATCAGAAAAGCTGTAATATTCTAATGCCATCGAACGTTATACCAATATGTCTGCGCCTTTTCATTGCGTTTTGCGCATGTGTTTTGGATAAAGAAAAAGATCGTTTTGCAATGAAGAGTGCTGAGTCTCAACCTGGACCGTCAGGGAAGCAATAAGGAAATTGTATTTTTTGTAACTATTTTTATATCTACCGTGAAACATTACATATCAATTCTTTGCGAATTTTGACTCAGGGGCTTACGCAGAAGGGTTAAATTTGTTCAGAAACGCAAAGCTCAAAGGGTTAAAGAATAAAATACTTTCGTGGATCTTGACGTCATTCTGTTTCTTTTTGTTTCGTTTTTGTTTGCCCAAATCTGTGAATAAGTTTTGCTCATGCTAAGTCTCGGAAAAAAAAAACACTCTATAAAATTCACTATTTTTTAACCATAATCTTGAAATGTGTTAAAATTATTGAACTCTTTTGAAGTTTGATTTTTAAAAATTGCCGCAAAACATTGATTTTTTAAAGATGGAATGATCTATTATAACATGTCTATAATTTGTATTTAGAAAGATTTTATTTATTTTCAGTTTTTCTACTTGAATTGTTCACCTACAGGCGGCGATGGGCAAATTGTCGCCATTTTAATTTTGCGCATGCGCGTTGTTTGTTTTTGATTTTGTCAACTGCAAAGTATAGTAGGTTCAGTTGGACACCGTCTTTGAGAAAAAGAGCACCATGACTCAATTCACTCCAGCAGAAATTTGGAAACGGCATGCTCTACTGCTTGGCATTCGCACCGGAAGCTTCAATAGGAACATTTCAAAGTGTTTGGGTGTCAATTTGAGGACAGTTTTCAGAAATAGTTGGATAAGTCTAATGGTGATTACGAAGGTCTTTGGAGTGGTCACTAGTGATGTCAAAGTTAGGCCTCCATTCATCTTTCCAGAGGTCCCCGGACTCAGCACGGAGGCCTACATCAAGTTTCGTGAGGAGGTAGTGCTGCCCTGGATCAAGTGGGCGACTGCCCCTATGTCTGGCAACAGGATTCTGCCCCATGCCACACAAACAAGAGACCACAGTCATGGCTGTCAGACAATTTCTGCGACTACATCATCCCCCCTTACATTTGACCATTTAAATCTCTCTTCAGTATTTTGTGGGGGGGCGCAGTTGAGCGAGAGACCAACAATTCTCCGTGTAACACCAAAGATGAAAGGCAAGGATTATGGCAGCATTCACCTATTTAAACAAGGAGATCGTCCAGAAATTGCGGGAGATTCAGAATTCGTCTGAAGCCAATAGTGATTTTATTGAATAAATCTACTCTCTAGCATTTGAAGATATTTTTGCGTAATTTTGGGAAATATATCTGTTAAAATGAAATGCCGGTGTCATTTTCATTTGTGCGCCATTAAGACGAAAATTTATACATCGCACCGGTATATTTGTTAAAAGATGCCAGGGTTATTTTCATTTTTTTGCATCATTACGGCGACAATTTATTCATCGCACCCGGTACATTTGTTAAAAGGAGATGTCCGGGTTATTTTCATTTGTGCGCCATTAAGACGACAACTTATCCATCGCACCCGGTATATTTGTTAAAAGGAGATGCCAGTGTTATTTTCATTTTTTTGCATCATTACGGCGACAATTTATTCATCGCACCCGGTACATTTGTTAAAAGGAGATGTCCGGGTTATTTTCATTTGTGCGCCATTAAGACGACAACTTATCCATCGCACCCGGTATATTTGTTAAAAGGAGATGCCAGTGTTATTTTCATTTTTTTGCATCATTACGGCGACAATTTATTCATCGCACCCGGTACATTTGTTAAAAGGAGATGTCCGGGTTATTTTCATTTGTGCGCCATTAAGACGACAACTTATCCATCGCACCCGGTATATTTGTTAAAAGGAGATGCCAGTGTTATTTTCATTTTTTTGCATCATTACGGCGACAATTTATTCATCGCACCCGGTACATTTGTTAAAAGGAGATGTCCGGGTTATTTTCATTTGTGCGCCATTAAGACGACAACTTATCCATCGCACCCGGTATATTTGTTAAAAGATGCCAGGGTTATTTTCATTTTTTTGCATCATTACGGCGACAATTTATTCATCGCACCCGGTACATTTGTTAAAAGGAGATGTCCGGGTTATTTTCATTTGTGCGCCATTAAGACGACAACTTATCCATCGCACCCGGTATATTTGTTAAAAGATGCCAGGGTTATTTTCATTTTTTTGCATCATTACGGCGACAATTTATTCATCGCACCCGGTACATTTGTTAAAAGGAGATGTCCGGGTTATTTTCATTTGTGCGCCATTAAGACGACAACTTATCCATCGCACCCGGTATATTTGTTAAAAGGAGATGCCAGTGTTATTTTCATTTTTTTGCATCATTACGGCGACAATTTATTCATCGCACCCGGTACATTTGTTAAAAGGAGATGTCCGGGTTATTTTCATTTGTGCGCCATTAAGACGACAACTTATCCATCGCACCCGGTATATTTGTTAAAAGGAGATGCCAGTGTTATTTTCATTTTTTTGCATCATTACGGCGACAATTTATTCATCGCACCCGGTACATTTGTTAAAAGGAGATGCCCGGGTTATTTTCATTTGTGCGCCATTAAGACGACAACTTATCCATCGCACCCGGTATATTTGTTAAAAGGAGATGCCAGTGTTATTTTCATTTTTTTGCATCATTACGGCGACAATTTATTCATCGCACCCGGTACATTTGTTAAAAGGAGATGTCCGGGTTATTTTCATTTGTGCGCCATTAAGACGACAACTTATCCATCGCACCCGGTATATTTGTTAAAAGGAGATGCCAGTGTTATTTTCATTTTTTTGCATCATTACGGCGACAATTTATTCATCGCACCCGGTACATTTGTTAAAAGGAGATGTCCGGGTTATTTTCATTTGTGCGCCATTAAGACGACAACTTATCCATCGCACCCGGTATATTTGTTAAAAGGAGATGCCAGTGTTATTTTCATTTTTTTGCATCATTACGGCGACAATTTATTCATCGCACCCGGTACATTTGTTAAAAGGAGATGCCCGGGTTATTTTCATTTGTGCGCCATTAAGACGACAACTTATCCATCGCACCCGGTATATTTGTTAAAAGATGCCAGGGTTATTTTCATTTTTTTGCATCATTACGGCGACAATTTATTCATCGCACCCGGTACATTTGTTAAAAGGAGATGTCCGGGTTATTTTCATTTGTGCGCCATTAAGACGACAACTTATCCATCGCACCCGGTATATTTGTTAAAAGGAGATGCCAGTGTTATTTTCATTTTTTTGCATCATTACGGCGACAATTTATTCATCGCACCCGGTACATTTGTTAAAAGGAGATGTCCGGGTTATTTTCATTTGTGCGCCATTAAGACGACAACTTATCCATCGCACCCGGTATATTTGTTAAAAGGAGATGCCAGTGTTATTTTCATTTTTTTGCATCATTACGGCGACAATTTATTCATCGCACCCGGTACATTTGTTAAAAGGAGATGTCCGGGTTATTTTCATTTGTGCGCCATTAAGACGACAACTTATCCATCGCACCCGGTATATTTGTTAAAAGGAGATGCCAGTGTTATTTTCATTTTTTTGCATCATTACGGCGACAATTTATTCATCGCACCCGGTACATTTGTTAAAAGGAGATGTCCGGGTTATTTTCATTTGTGCGCCATTAAGACGACAACTTATCCATCGCACCCGGTATATTTGTTAAAAGGAGATGCCAGTGTTATTTTCATTTTTTTGCATCATTACGGCGACAATTTATTCATCGCACCCGGTACATTTGTTAAAAGGAGATGCCCGGGTTATTTTCATTTGTGCGCCATTAAGACGACAACTTATCCATCGCACCCGGTATATTTGTTAAAAGGAGATGCCAGTGTTATTTTCATTTTTTTGCATCATTACGGCGACAATTTATTCATCGCACCCGGTACATTTGTTAAAAGGAGATGTCCGGGTTATTTTCATTTGTGCGCCATTAAGACGACAACTTATCCATCGCACCCGGTAAATTTGTTAAAAGATGCCAGGGTTATTTTCATTTTTTTGCATCATTACGGCGACAATTTATTCATCGCACCCGGTACATTTGTTAAAAGGAGATGTCCGGGTTATTTTCATTTGTGCGCCATTAAGACGACAACTTATCCATCGCACCCGGTATATTTGTTAAAAGGAGATGCCAGTGTTATTTTCATTTTTTTGCATCATTACGGCGACAATTTATTCATCGCACCCGGTACATTTGTTAAAAGGAGATGTCCGGGTTATTTTCATTTGTGCGCCATTAAGACGACAACTTATCCATCGCACCCGGTATATTTGTTAAAAGGAGATGCCAGTGTTATTTTCATTTTTTTGCATCATTACGGCGACAATTTATTCATCGCACCCGGTACATTTGTTAAAAGGAGATGTCCGGGTTATTTTCATTTGTGCGCCATTAAGACGACAACTTATCCATCGCACCCGGTAAATTTGTTAAAAGATGCCAGGGTTATTTTCATTTTTTTGCATCATTACGGCGACAATTTATTCATCGCACCCGGTACATTTGTTAAAAGGAGATGTCCGGGTTATTTTCATTTGTGCGCCATTAAGACGACAACTTATCCATCGCACCCGGTATATTTGTTAAAAGGAGATGCCAGTGTTATTTTCATTTTTTTGCATCATTACGGCGACAATTTATTCATCGCACCCGGTACATTTGTTAAAAGGAGATGTCCGGGTTATTTTCATTTGTGCGCCATTAAGACGACAACTTATCCATCGCACCCGGTATATTTGTTAAAAGGAGATGCCAGTGTTATTTTCATTTTTTTGCATCATTACGGCGACAATTTATTCATCGCACCCGGTACATTTGTTAAAAGGAGATGTCCGGGTTATTTTCATTTGTGCGCCATTAAGACGACAACTTATCCATCGCACCCGGTAAATTTGTTAAAAGATGCCAGGGTTATTTTCATTTTTTTGCATCATTACGGCGACAATTTATTCATCGCACCCGGTACATTTGTTAAAAGGAGATGTCCGGGTTATTTTCATTTGTGCGCCATTAAGACGACAACTTATCCATCGCACCCGGTATATTTGTTAAAAGGAGATGCCAGTGTTATTTTCATTTTTTTGCATCATTACGGCGACAATTTATTCATCGCACCCGGTACATTTGTTAAAAGGAGATGTCCGGGTTATTTTCATTTGTGCGCCATTAAGACGACAACTTATCCATCGCACCCGGTATATTTGTTAAAAGGAGATGCCAGTGTTATTTTCATTTTTTTGCATCATTACGGCGACAATTTATTCATCGCACCCGGTACATTTGTTAAAAGGAGATGTCCGGGTTATTTTCATTTGTGCGCCATTAAGACGACAACTTATCCATCGCACCCGGTAAATTTGTTAAAAGATGCCAGGGTTATTTTCATTTTTTTGCATCATTACGGCGACAATTTATTCATCGCACCCGGTACATTTGTTAAAAGGAGATGTCCGGGTTATTTTCATTTGTGCGCCATTAAGACGACAACTTATCCATCGCACCCGGTATATTTGTTAAAAGGAGATGCCAGTGTTATTTTCATTTTTTTGCATCATTACGGCGACAATTTATTCATCGCACCCGGTACATTTGTTAAAAGGAGATGCCCGGGTTATTTTCATTTGTGCGCCATTAAGACGACAACTTATCCATCGCACCCGGTATATTTGTTAAAAGGAGATGCCAGGGTTATTTTCATTTTTTTGCATCATTACGGCGACAATTTATTCATCGCACCCGGTACATTTGTTAAAAGGAGATGTCCGGGTTATTTTCATTTGTGCGCCATTAAGACGACAACTTATCCATCGCACCCGGTATATTTGTTAAAAGGAGATGCCAGTGTTATTTTCATTTTTTTGCATCATTACGGCGACAATTTATTCATCGCACCCGGTACATTTGTTAAAAGGAGATGTCCGGGTTATTTTCATTTGTGCGCCATTAAGACGACAACTTATCCATCGCACCCGGTATATTTGTTAAAAGATGCCAGGGTTATTTTCATTTTTTTTGCATCATTACGGCGACAATTTATTCATCGCACCCGGTACATTTGTTAAAAGGAGATGTCCGGGTTATTTTCATTTGTGCGCCATTAAGACGACAACTTATCCATCGCACCCGGTATATTTGTTAAAAGGAGATGCCAGTGTTATTTTCATTTTTTTGCATCATTACGGCGACAATTTATTCATCGCACCCGGTACATTTGTTAAAAGGAGATGCCCGGGTTATTTTCATTTGTGCGCCATTAAGACGACAACTTATCCATCGCACCCGGTATATTTGTTAAAAGATGCCAGGGTTATTTTCATTTTTTTGCATCATTACGGCGACAATTTATTCATCGCACCCGGTACATTTGTTAAAAGGAGATGTCCGGGTTATTTTCATTTGTGCGCCATTAAGACGACAACTTATCCATCGCACCCGGTATATTTGTTAAAAGGAGATGCCAGTGTTATTTTCATTTTTTTGCATCATTACGGCGACAATTTATTCATCGCACCCGGTACATTTGTTAAAAGGAGATGTCCGGGTTATTTTCATTTGTGCGCCATTAAGACGACAATTTATCCATCGCACCCGGTATATTTGTTAAAAGGAGATGCCAGTGTTATTTTCATTTTTTTGCATCATTACGGCGACAATTTATTCATCGCACCCGGTACATTTGTTAAAAGGAGATGCCCGGGTTATTTTCATTTGTGCGCCATTAAGACGACAACTTATCCATCGCACCCGGTAAATTTGTTAAAAGATGCCAGGGTTATTTTCATTTTTTTGCATCATTACGGCGACAATTTATTCATCGCACCCGGTACATTTGTTAAAAGGAGATGTCCGGGTTATTTTCATTTGTGCGCCATTAAGACGACAACTTATCCATCGCACCCGGTATATTTGTTAAAAGATGCCAGGGTTATTTTCATTTTTTTGCATCATTACGGCGACAATTTATTCATCGCACCCGGTACATTTGTTAAAAGGAGATGTCCGGGTTATTTTCATTTGTGCGCCATTAAGACGACAACTTATCCATCGCACCCGGTATATTTGTTAAAAGATGCCAGGGTTATTTTCATTTTTTTGCATCATTAAGGCGACAATCTATTCATCGCACCCGGTACATTTGTTAAAAGGAGATGCCCGGGTTATTTTCATTTGTGCGCCATTAAGACGACAACTTATCCATCGCACCCGGTAAATTTGTTAAAAGATGCCAGGGTTATTTTCATTTTTTTGCATCATTACGGCGACAATTTATTCATCGCACCCGGTACATTTGTTAAAAGGAGATGTCCGGGTTATTTTCATTTGTGCGCCATTAAGACGACAACTTATCCATCGCACCCGGTATATTTGTTAAAAGATGCCAGGGTTATTTTCATTTTTTTGCATCATTAAGGCGACAATCTATTCATCGCACCCGATACATTTGTTAAAAGGAGATGCCCGGGTTATTTTCATTTGTGCGCCATTAAGACGACAACTTATCCATCGCACCCGGTATATTTGTTAAAAGATGCCAGGGTTATTTTCATTTTTTTGCATCATTACGGCGACAATTTATTCATCGCACCCGGTACATTTGTTAAAAGGAGATGTCCGGGTTATTTTCATTTGTGCGCCATTAAGACGACAATTTATCCATCGCACCCGGTATATTTGTTAAAAGGAGATGCCAGTGTTATTTTCATTTTTTTGCATCATTACGGCGACAATTTATTCATCGCACCCGGTACATTTGTTAAAAGGAGATGTCCGGGTTATTTTCATTTGTGCGCCATTAAGACGACAACTTATCCATCGCACCCGGTATATTTGTTAAAAGGAGATGCCAGTGTTATTTTCATTTTTTTGCATCATTACGGCGACAATTTATTCATCGCACCCGGTACATTTGTTAAAAGGAGATGTCCGGGTTATTTTCATTTGTGCGCCATTAAGACGACAACTTATCCATCGCACCCGGTATATTTGTTAAAAGGAGATGCCAGGGTTATTTTCATTTTTTTGCATCATTACGGCGACAATTTATTCATCGCACCCGGTACATTTGTTAAAAGGAGATGTCCGGGTTATTTTCATTTGTGCGCCATTAAGACGACAACTTATCCATCGCACCCGGTATATTTGTTAAAAGGAGATGCCAGTGTTATTTTCATTTTTTTGCATCATTACGGCGACAATTTATTCATCGCACCCGGTACATTTGTTAAAAGGAGATGTCCGGGTTATTTTCATTTGTGCGCCATTAAGACGACAACTTATCCATCGCACCCGGTATATTTGTTAAAAGGAGATGCCAGTGTTATTTTCATTTTTTTGCATCATTACGGCGACAATTTATTCATCGCACCCGGTACATTTGTTAAAAGGAGATGTCCGGGTTATTTTCATTTGTGCGCCATTAAGACGACAATTTATCCATCGCACCCGGTATATTTGTTAAAAGGAGATGCCAGTGTTATTTTCATTTTTTTGCATCATTACGGCGACAATTTATTCATCGCACCCGGTACATTTGTTAAAAGGAGATGCCCGGGTTATTTTCATTTGTGCGCCATTAAGACGACAACTTATCCATCGCACCCGGTATATTTGTTAAAAGGAGATGCCAGTGTTATTTTCACTTTTTTGCATCATTACGGCAACAATTTATTCATCGCACCCGGTACATTTGTTAAAAGGAGATGTCCGGGTTATTTTCATTTGTGCGCCATTAAGACGACAATTTATCCATCGCACCCGGTATATTTGTTAAAAGGAGATGCCAGTGTTATTTTCATTTTTTTGCATCATTACGGCGACAATTTATTCATCGCACCCGGTACATTTGTTAAAAGGAGATGTCCGGGTTATTTTCATTTGTGCGCCATTAAGACGACAATTTATCCATCGCACCCGGTATATTTGTTAAAAGGAGATGCCAGTGTTATTTTCATTTTTTTGCATCATTACGGCGACAATTTATTCATCGCACCCGGTACATTTGTTAAAAGGAGATGCCCGGGTTATTTTCATTTGTGCGCCATTAAGACGACAACTTATCCATCGCACCCGGTATATTTGTTAAAAGGAGATGCCAGTGTTATTTTCATTTTTTTGCATCATTACGGCAACAATTTATTCATCGCACCCGGTACATTTGTTAAAAGGAGATGTCCGGGTTATTTTCATTTGTGCGCCATTAAGACGACAATTTATCCATCGCACCCGGTATATTTGTTAAAAGGAGATGCCAGTGTTATTTTCATTTTTTTGCATCATTACGGCGACAATTTATTCATCGCACCCGGTACATTTGTTAAAAGGAGATGTCCGGGTTATTTTCATTTGTGCGCCATTAAGACGACAACTTATCCATCGCACCCGGTATATTTGTTAAAAGGAGATGCCAGTGTTATTTTCATTTTTTGCATCATTACGGCGACAATTTATTCATCGCACCCGGTACATTTGTTAAAAGGAGATGTCCGGGTTATTTTCATTTGTGCGCCATTAAGACGACAACTTATCCATCGCACCCGGTATATTTGTTAAAAGGAGATGCCAGTGTTATTTTCATTTTTTTGCATCATTACGGCGACAATTTATTCATCGCACCCGGTACATTTGTTAAAAGGAGATGTCCGGGTTATTTTCATTTGTGCGCCATTAAGACGACAACTTATCCATCGCACCCGGTATATTTGTTAAAAGGAGATGCCAGTGTTATTTTCATTTTTTTGCATCATTACGGCAACAATTTATTCATCGCACCCGGTACATTTGTTAAAAGGAGATGTCCGGGTTATTTTCATTTGTGCGCCATTAAGACGACAACTTATCCATCGCACCCGGTATATTTGTTAAAAGGAGATGCCAGTGTTATTTTCATTTTTTTGCATCATTACGGCGACAATTTATTCATCGCACCCGGTACATTTGTTAAAAGGAGATGTCCGGGTTATTTTCATTTGTGCGCCATTAAGACGACAACTTATCCATCGCACCCGGTATATTTGTTAAAAGGAGATGCCAGTGTTATTTTCATTTTTTTTGCATCATTACGGCGACAATTTATTCATCGCACCCGGTACATTTGTTAAAAGGAGATGTCCGGGTTATTTTCATTTGTGCGCCATTAAGACGACAACTTATCCATCGCACCCGGTATATTTGTTAAAAGGAGATGCCAGTGTTATTTTCATTTTTTTGCATCATTACGGCGACAATTTATTCATCGCACCCGGTACATTTGTTAAAAGGAGATGTCCGGGTTATTTTCATTTGTGCGCCATTAAGACGACAACTTATCCATCGCACCCGGTATATTTGTTAAAAGGAGATGCCAGTGTTATTTTCATTTTTTTGCATCATTACGGCGACAATTTATTCATCGCACCCGGTACATTTGTTAAAAGGAGATGTCCGGGTTATTTTCATTTGTGCGCCATTAAGACGACAACTTATCCATCGCACCCGGTATATTTGTTAAAAGGAGATGCCAGTGTTATTTTCATTTTTTTGCATCATTACGGCGACAATTTATTCATCGCACCCGGTACATTTGTTAAAAGGAGATGTCCGGGTTATTTTCATTTGTGCGCCATTAAGACGACAACTTATCCATCGCACCCGGTATATTTGTTAAAAGGAGATGCCAGTGTTATTTTCATTTTTTTGCATCATTACGGCGACAATTTATTCATCGCACCCGGTACATTTGTTAAAAGGAGATGTCCGGGTTATTTTCATTTGTGCGCCATTAAGACGACAATTTATCCATCGCACCCGGTATATTTGTTAAAAGGAGATGCCAGTGTTATTTTCATTTTTTTGCATCATTACGGCGACAATTTATTCATCGCACCCGGTACATTTGTTAAAAGGAGATGCCCGGGTTATTTTCATTTGTGCGCCATTAAGACGACAACTTATCCATCGCACCCGGTATATTTGTTAAAAGGAGATGCCAGTGTTATTTTCATTTTTTTGCATCATTACGGCAACAATTTATTCATCGCACCCGGTACATTTGTTAAAAGGAGATGTCCGGGTTATTTTCATTTGTGCGCCATTAAGACGACAATTTATCCATCGCACCCGGTATATTTGTTAAAAGGAGATGCCAGTGTTATTTTCATTTTTTTGCATCATTACGGCGACAATTTATTCATCGCACCCGGTACATTTGTTAAAAGGAGATGTCCGGGTTATTTTCATTTGTGCGCCATTAAGACGACAATTTATCCATCGCACCCGGTATATTTGTTAAAAGGAGATGCCAGTGTTATTTTCATTTTTTTGCATCATTACGGCGACAATTTATTCATCGCACCCGGTACATTTGTTAAAAGGAGATGCCCGGGTTATTTTCATTTGTGCGCCATTAAGACGACAACTTATCCATCGCACCCGGTATATTTGTTAAAAGGAGATGCCAGTGTTATTTTCATTTTTTTGCATCATTACGGCAACAATTTATTCATCGCACCCGGTACATTTGTTAAAAGGAGATGTCCGGGTTATTTTCATTTGTGCGCCATTAAGACGACAATTTATCCATCGCACCCGGTATATTTGTTAAAAGGAGATGCCAGTGTTATTTTCATTTTTTTGCATCATTACGGCGACAATTTATTCATCGCACCCGGTACATTTGTTAAAAGGAGATGTCCGGGTTATTTTCATTTGTGCGCCATTAAGACGACAACTTATCCATCGCACCCGGTATATTTGTTAAAAGGAGATGCCAGTGTTATTTTCATTTTTTGCATCATTACGGCGACAATTTATTCATCGCACCCGGTACATTTGTTAAAAGGAGATGTCCGGGTTATTTTCATTTGTGCGCCATTAAGACGACAACTTATCCATCGCACCCGGTATATTTGTTAAAAGGAGATGCCAGTGTTATTTTCATTTTTTTGCATCATTACGGCGACAATTTATTCATCGCACCCGGTACATTTGTTAAAAGGAGATGTCCGGGTTATTTTCATTTGTGCGCCATTAAGACGACAACTTATCCATCGCACCCGGTATATTTGTTAAAAGGAGATGCCAGTGTTATTTTCATTTTTTTGCATCATTACGGCGACAATTTATTCATCGCACCCGGTACATTTGTTAAAAGGAGATGTCCGGGTTATTTTCATTTGTGCGCCATTAAGACGACAACTTATCCATCGCACCCGGTATATTTGTTAAAAGGAGATGCCAGTGTTATTTTCATTTTTTTGCATCATTACGGCGACAATTTATTCATCGCACCCGGTACATTTGTTAAAAGGAGATGTCCGGGTTATTTTCATTTGTGCGCCATTAAGACGACAACTTATCCATCGCACCCGGTATATTTGTTAAAAGGAGATGCCAGTGTTATTTTCATTTTTTTGCATCATTACGGCGACAATTTATTCATCGCACCCGGTACATTTGTTAAAAGGAGATGTCCGGGTTATTTTCATTTGTGCGCCATTAAGACGACAACTTATCCATCGCACCCGGTATATTTGTTAAAAGGAGATGCCAGTGTTATTTTCATTTTTTTGCATCATTACGGCGACAATTTATTCATCGCACCCGGTACATTTGTTAAAAGGAGATGTCCGGGTTATTTTCATTTGTGCGCCATTAAGACGACAACTTATCCATCGCACCCGGTATATTTGTTAAAAGGAGATGCCAGTGTTATTTTCATTTTTTTGCATCATTACGGCGACAATTTATTCATCGCACCCGGTACATTTGTTAAAAGGAGATGTCCGGGTTATTTTCATTTGTGCGCCATTAAGACGACAATTTATCCATCGCACCCGGTATATTTGTTAAAAGGAGATGCCAGTGTTATTTTCATTTTTTTGCATCATTACGGCGACAATTTATTCATCGCACCCGGTACATTTGTTAAAAGGAGATGTCCGGGTTATTTTCATTTGTGCGCCATTAAGACGACAACTTATCCATCGCACCCGGTATATTTGTTAAAAGGAGATGCCAGTGTTATTTTCATTTTTTGCATCATTACGGCGACAATTTATTCATCGCACCCGGTACATTTGTTAAAAGGAGATGTCCGGGTTATTTTCATTTGTGCGCCATTAAGACGACAACTTATCCACCGCACCCGGTATATTTGTTAAAAGGAGATGCCAGTGTTATTTTCATTTTTTTGCATCATTACGGCGACAATTTATTCATCGCACCCGGTACATTTGTTAAAAGGAGATGTCCGGGTTATTTTCATTTGTGCGCCATTAAGACGACAACTTATCCATCGCACCCGGTATATTTGTTAAAAGGAGATGCCAGTGTTATTTTCATTTTTTTGCATCATTACGGCAACAATTTATTCATCGCACCCGGTACATTTGTTAAAAGGAGATGTCCGGGTTATTTTCATTTGTGCGCCATTAAGACGACAACTTATCCATCGCACCCGGTATATTTGTTAAAAGGAGATGCCAGTGTTATTTTCATTTTTTTGCATCATTACGGCGACAATTTATTCATCGCACCCGGTACATTTGTTAAAAGGAGATGTCCGGGTTATTTTCATTTGTGCGCCATTAAGACGACAACTTATCCATCGCACCCGGTATATTTGTTAAAAGGAGATGCCAGTGTTATTTTCATTTTTTTGCATCATTACGGCGACAATTTATTCATCGCACCCGGTACATTTGTTAAAAGGAGATGTCCGGGTTATTTTCATTTGTGCGCCATTAAGACGACAACTTATCCATCGCACCCGGTATATTTGTTAAAAGGAGATGCCAGTGTTATTTTCATTTTTTTGCATCATTACGGCGACAATTTATTCATCGCACCCGGTACATTTGTTAAAAGGAGATGTCCGGGTTATTTTCATTTGTGCGCCATTAAGACGACAACTTATCCATCGCACCCGGTATATTTGTTAAAAGGAGATGCCAGTGTTATTTTCATTTTTTTGCATCATTACGGCGACAATTTATTCATCGCACCCGGTACATTTGTTAAAAGGAGATGTCCGGGTTATTTTCATTTGTGCGCCATTAAGACGACAACTTATCCATCGCACCCGGTATATTTGTTAAAAGGAGATGCCAGTGTTATTTTCATTTTTTTGCATCATTACGGCAACAATTTATTCATCGCACCCGATACATTTGTTAAAAGGAGATGCCCGGGTTATTTTCATTTGTGCGCCATTAAGACGACAACTTATCCATCGCACCCGGTATATTTGTTAAAAGGAGATGCCAGTGTTATTTTCATTTTTTTGCATCATTACGGCAACAATTTATTCATCGCACCCGGTACATTTGTTAAAAGGAGATGTCCGGGTTATTTTCATTTGTGCGCCATTAAGACGACAATTTATCCATCGCACCCGGTATATTTGTTAAAAGGAGATGCCAGTGTTATTTTCATTTTTTTGCATCATTACGGCGACAATTTATTCATCGCACCCGGTACATTTGTTAAAAGGAGATGTCCGGGTTATTTTCATTTGTGCGCCATTAAGACGACAATTTATCCATCGCACCCGGTATATTTGTTAAAAGGAGATGCCAGTGTTATTTTCATTTTTTTGCATCATTACGGCGACAATTTATTCATCGCACCCGGTACATTTGTTAAAAGGAGATGTCCGGGTTATTTTCATTTGTGCGCCATTAAGACGACAACTTATCCATCGCACCCGGTATATTTGTTAAAAGGAGATGCCAGTGTTATTTTCATTTTTTTGCATCATTACGGCGACAATTTATTCATCGCACCCGGTACATTTGTTAAAAGGAGATGTCCGGGTTATTTTCATTTGTGCGCCATTAAGACGACAATTTATCCATCGCACCCGGTATATTTGTTAAAAGGAGATGCCAGTGTTATTTTCATTTTTTTGCATCATTACGGCGACAATTTATTCATCGCACCCGGTACATTTGTTAAAAGGAGATGCCCGGGTTATTTTCATTTGTGCGCCATTAAGACGACAACTTATCCATCGCACCCGGTATATTTGTTAAAAGGAGATGCCAGGGTTATTTTCATTTTTTTGCATCATTAAGGCGACAATCTATCCATCGCACCCGATACATTTGTTAAAAGGAGATGCCCGGGTTATTTTCATTTGTGCGCCATTAAGACGACAACTTATCCATCGCACCCGGTATATTTGTTAAAAGGAGATGCCAGGGTTATTTTCATTTTTTTGCATCATTAAGGCGACAATCTATTCATCGCACCCGATACATTTGTTAAAAGGAGATGCCCGGGTTATTTTCATTTGTGCGCCATTAAGACGACAACTTATCCATCGCACCCGGTATATTTGTTAAAAGGAGATGCCAGGGTTATTTTCATTTTTTTGCATCATTAAGGCGACAATCTATTCATCGCACCCGATACATTTGTTAAAAGGAGATGCCCGGGTTATTTTCATTTGTGCGCCATTAAGACGACAACTTATCCATCGCACCCGGTATATTTGTTAAAAGGAGATGCCAGGGTTATTTTCATTTTTTTGCATCATTAAGGCGACAATCTATTCATCGCACCCGATACATTTGTTAAAAGGAGATGCCCGGGTTATTTTCATTTGTGCGCCATTAAGACGACAACTTATCCATCGCACCCGGTATATTTGTTAAAAGGAGATGCCAGGGTTATTTTCATTTTTTTGCATCATTAAGGCGACAATCTATTCATCGCACCCGATACATTTGTTAAAAGGAGATGCCCGGGTTATTTTCATTTGTGCGCCATTAAGACGACAACTTATCCATCGCACCCGGTATATTTGTTAAAAGGAGATGCCAGGGTTATTTTCATTTTTTTTGCATCATTAAGGCGACAATCTATTCATCGCACCCGATACATTTGTTAAAAGGAGATGCCCGGGTTATTTTCATTTGTGCGCCATTAAGACGACAACTTATCCATCGCACCCGGTATATTTGTTAAAAGGAGATGCCAGGGTTATTTTCATTTTTTTGCATCATTAAGGCGACAATCTATTCATCGCACCCGATACATTTGTTAAAAGGAGATGCCCGGGTTATTTTCATTTGTGCGCCATTAAGACGACAACTTATCCATCGCACCCGGTATATTTGTTAAAAGGAGATGCCAGGGTTATTTTCATTTTTTTTGCATCATTAAGGCGACAATCTATTCATCGCACCCGATACATTTGTTAAAAGGAGATGCCCGGGTTATTTTCATTTGTGCGCCATTAAGACGACAACTTATCCATCGCACCCGGTATATTTGTTAAAAGGAGATGCCAGGGTTATTTTCATTTTTTTTGCATCATTAAGGCGACAATCTATTCATCGCACCCGATACATTTGTTAAAAGGAGATGCCCGGGTTATTTTCATTTGTGCGCCATTAAGACGACAATTTATCCATCGCACCCGGTATATTTGTTAAAAGGAGATGCCAGGGTTATTTTCATTTTTTTGCATCATTAAGGCGACAATCTATTCATCGCACCCGATACATTTGTTAAAAGGAGATGCCCGGGTTATTTTCATTTGTGCGCCATTAAGACGACAACTTATCCATCGCACCCGGTATATTTGTTAAAAGGAGATGCCAGGGTTATTTTCATTTTTTTGCATCATTAAGGCGACAATCTATTCATCGCACCCGATACATTTGTTAAAAGGAGATGCCCGGGTTATTTTCATTTGTGCGCCATTAAGACGACAACTTATCCATCGCACCCGGTATATTTGTTAAAAGGAGATGCCAGGGTTATTTTCATTTTTTTGCATCATTAAGGCGACAATCTATTCATCGCACCCGATACATTTGTTAAAAGGAGATGCCCGGGTTATTTTCATTTGTGCGCCATTAAGTCGACAACTTATCCATCGCACCCGGTATATTTGTTAAAAGGAGATGCCAGGGTTATTTTCATTTTTTTGCATCATTAAGGCGACAATCTATTCATCGCACCCGATACATTTGTTAAAAGGAGATGCCCGGGTTATTTTCATTTGTGCGCCATTAAGACGACAACTTATCCATCGCACCCGGTATATTTGTTAAAAGGAGATGCCAGGGTTATTTTCATTTTTTTTGCATCATTAAGGCGACAATCTATTCATCGCACCCGATACATTTGTTAAAAGGAGATGCCCGATTTATTTTCATTTGTGCGCCATTAAGACGACAACTTATCCATCGCACCCGGTATATTTGTTAAAAGGAGATGCCAGGGTTATTTTCATTTTTTTTGCATCATTAAGGCGACAATCTATTCATCGCACCCGATACATTTGTTAAAAGGAGATGCCCGGGTTATTTTCATTTGTGCGCCATTAAGACGACAACTTATCCATCGCACCCGGTATATTTGTTAAAAGGAGATGCCAGGGTTATTTTCATTTTTTTTGCATCATTAAGGCGACAATCTATTCATCGCACCCGATACATTTGTTAAAAGGAGATGCCCGGGTTATTTTCATTTGTGCGCCATTAAGTCGACAACTTATCCATCGCACCCGGTATATTTGTTAAAAGGAGATGCCAGGGTTATTTTCATTTTTTTGCATCATTAAGGCGACAATCTATTCATCGCACCCGATACATTTGTTAAAAGGAGATGCCCGGGTTATTTTCATTTGTGCGCCATTAAGACGACAACTTATCCATCGCACCCGGTATATTTGTTAAAAGGAGATGCCAGGGTTATTTTCATTTTTTTTGCATCATTAAGGCGACAATCTATTCATCGCACCCGATACATTTGTTAAAAGGAGATGCCCGGGTTATTTTCATTTGTGCGCCATTAAGACGACAACTTATCCATCGCACCCGGTATATTTGTTAAAAGGAGATGCCAGGGTTATTTTCATTTTTTTTGCATCATTAAGGCGACAATCTATTCATCGCACCCGATACATTTGTTAAAAGGAGATGCCCGGGTTATTTTCATTTGTGCGCCATTAAGACGACAATTTATCCATCGCACCCGGTATATTTGTTAAAAGGAGATGCCAGGGTTATTTTCATTTTTTTGCATCATTAAGGCGACAATCTATTCATCGCACCCGATACATTTGTTAAAAGGAGATGCCCGGGTTATTTTCATTTGTGCGCCATTAAGACGACAACTTATCCATCGCACCCGGTATATTTGTTAAAAGGAGATGCCAGGGTTATTTTCATTTTTTTGCATCATTAAGGCGACAATCTATTCATCGCACCCGATACATTTGTTAAAAGGAGATGCCCGGGTTATTTTCATTTGTGCGCCATTAAGACGACAACTTATCCATCGCACCCGGTATATTTGTTAAAAGGAGATGCCAGGGTTATTTTCATTTTTTTGCATCATTAAGGCGACAATCTATTCATCGCACCCGATACATTTGTTAAAAGGAGATGCCCGGGTTATTTTCATTTGTGCGCCATTAAGACGACAACTTATCCATCGCACCCGGTATATTTGTTAAAAGGAGATGCCAGGGTTATTTTCATTTTTTTGCATCATTAAGGCGACAATCTATTCATCGCACCCGATACATTTGTTAAAAGGAGATGCCCGGGTTATTTTCATTTGTGCGCCATTAAGACGACAACTTATCCATCGCACCCGGTATATTTGTTAAAAGGAGATGCCAGGGTTATTTTCATTTTTTTTGCATCATTAAGGCGACAATCTATTCATCGCACCCGATACATTTGTTAAAAGGAGATGCCCGGGTTATTTTCATTTGTGCGCCATTAAGACGACAACTTATCCATCGCACCCGGTATATTTGTTAAAAGGAGATGCCAGGGTTATTTTCATTTTTTTGCATCATTAAGGCGACAATCTATTCATCGCACCCGATACATTTGTTAAAAGGAGATGCCCGGGTTATTTTCATTTGTGCGCCATTAAGACGACAACTTATCCATCGCACCCGGTATATTTGTTAAAAGGAGATGCCAGGGTTATTTTCATTTTTTTTGCATCATTAAGGCGACAATCTATTCATCGCACCCGATACATTTGTTAAAAGGAGATGCCCGGGTTATTTTCATTTGTGCGCCATTAAGACGACAACTTATCCATCGCACCCGGTATATTTGTTAAAAGGAGATGCCAGGGTTATTTTCATTTTTTTTGCATCATTAAGGCGACAATCTATTCATCGCACCCGATACATTTGTTAAAAGGAGATGCCCGGGTTATTTTCATTTGTGCGCCATTAAGACGACAATTTATCCATCGCACCCGGTATATTTGTTAAAAGGAGATGCCAGGGTTATTTTCATTTTTTTGCATCATTAAGGCGACAATCTATTCATCGCACCCGATACATTTGTTAAAAGGAGATGCCCGGGTTATTTTCATTTGTGCGCCATTAAGACGACAACTTATCCATCGCACCCGGTATATTTGTTAAAAGGAGATGCCAGGGTTATTTTCATTTTTTTGCATCATTAAGGCGACAATCTATTCATCGCACCCGATACATTTGTTAAAAGGAGATGCCCGGGTTATTTTCATTTGTGCGCCATTAAGACGACAACTTATCCATCGCACCCGGTATATTTGTTAAAAGGAGATGCCAGGGTTATTTTCATTTTTTTTGCATCATTAAGGCGACAATCTATTCATCGCACCCGATACATTTGTTAAAAGGAGATGCCCGGGTTATTTTCATTTGTGCGCCATTAAGACGACAACTTATCCATCGCACCCGGTATATTTGTTAAAAGGAGATGCCAGGGTTATTTTCATTTTTTTGCATCATTAAGACGACAATCTATTCATCGCACCCGATACATTTGTTAAAAGGAGATGCCCGGGTTATTTTCATTTGTGCGCCATTAAGACGACAACTTATCCATCGCACCCGGTATATTTGTTAAAAGGAGATGCCAGGGTTATTTTCATTTTTTTGCATCATTAAGGCGACAATCTATTCATCGCACCCGGTATATTTGTTAAAAGGAGATGCCAGGGTTATTTTCATTTTTTTGCATCATTAAGGCGAAAATTTATCCATCGCACCCGGTACATTTGTTAAAAGGAGATGCCCGGGTTATTTTCATTTGTGCGTCATTAAGACGACAATTTATCCATCGCACCCGGTATATTTGTTAAAAGGAGATGCCAGGGTTATTTTCATTTTTTTTGCATCATTAAGGCGACAATCTATTCATCGCACCCGATACATTTGTTAAAAGGAGATGCCCGGGTTATTTTCATTTGTGCGCCATTAAGACGACAACTTATCCATCGCACCCGGTATATTTGTTAAAAGGAGATGCCAGGGTTATTTTCATTTTTTTGCATCATTAAGACGACAATCTATTCATCGCACCCGATACATTTGTTAAAAGGAGATGCCCGGGTTATTTTCATTTGTGCGCCATTAAGACGACAACTTATCCATCGCACCCGGTATATTTGTTAAAAGGAGATGCCAGGGTTATTTTCATTTTTTTGCATCATTAAGGCGACAATCTATTCATCGCACCCGGTATATTTGTTAAAAGGAGATGCCAGGGTTATTTTCATTTTTTTGCATCATTAAGGCGAAAATTTATCCATCGCACCCGGTACATTTGTTAAAAGGAGATGCCCGGGTTATTTTCATTTGTGCGACATTAAGACGACAACTTATCCATCGCACCCGGTATATTTGTTAAAAGGAGATGCCAGGGTTATTTTCATTTTTTTGCATCATTACGGCGACAATTTATTCATCGCACCCGGTACATTTGTTAAAAGGAGATGTCCGGGTTATTTTCATTTGTGCGCCATTAAGACGACAATTTATCCATCGCACCCGGTATATTTGTTAAAAGGAGATGCCAGTGTTATTTTCATTTTTTTGCATCATTACGGCGACAATTTATTCATCGCACCCGGTACATTTGTTAAAAGGAGATGCCCGGGTTATTTTCATTTGTGCGACATTAAGACGACAACTTATCCATCGCACCCGGTACATTTGTTAAAAGGAGATGCCAGGGTTATTTTCATTTTTTTTGCATCATTAAGACGACAATCTATTCATCGCACCCGATACATTTGTTAAAAGGAGATGCCCGGGTTATTTTCATTTGTGCGCCATTAAGACGACAATTTATCCATCGCACCCGGTATATTTGTTAAAAGGAGATGCCAGGGTTATTTTCAATTTTTTTGCATCATTAAGGCGAAAATTTATCCATCGCACCCGGTACATTTGTTAAAAGGAGATGCCCGGGTTATTTTCATTTGTGCGACATTAAGACGACAACTTATCCATCGCACCCGGTACATTTGTTAAAAGGAGATGCCAGGGTTATTTTCATTTTTTTGCATCATTAAGACGACAATCTATTCATCGCACCCGATACATTTGTTAAAAGGAGATGCCCGGGTTATTTTCATTTGTGCGCCTTTAAGACGACAACTTATCCATCGCACCCGGTATATTTGTTAAAAGGAGATGCCAGGGTTATTTTCATTTGTGCGACATTAAGACGACAACTTATCCATCGCACCCGGTACATTTGTTAAAAGGAGATGCCAGGGTTATTTTCATTTTTTTTGCATCATTAAGACGACAATCTATTCATCGCACCCGATACATTTGTTAAAAGGAGATGCCCGGGTTATTTTCATTTGTGCGCCATTAAGACGACAATTTATCCATCGCACCCGGTATATTTGTTAAAAGGAGATGCCAGGGTTATTTTCAATTTTTTTGCATCATTAAGGCGAAAATTTATCCATCGCACCCGGTACATTTGTTAAAAGGAGATGCCCGGGTTATTTTCATTTGTGCGACATTAAGACGACAACTTATCCATCGCACCCGGTACATTTGTTAAAAGGAGATGCCAGGGTTATTTTCATTTTTTTGCATCATTAAGACGACAATCTATTCATCGCACCCGATACATTTGTTAAAAGGAGATGCCCGGGTTATTTTCATTTGTGCGCCTTTAAGACGACAACTTATCCATCGCACCCGGTATATTTGTTAAAAGGAGATGCCAGGGTTATTTTCATTTTTTTTGCATCATTAAGGCGACAATCTATTCATCGCACCCGATACATTTGTTAAAAGGAGATGCCCGGGTTATTTTCATTTGTGCGCCATTAAGACGACAACTTATCCATCGCACCCGGTATATTTGTTAAAAGGAGATGCCAGGGTTATTTTCATTTTTTTTGCATCATTAAGGCGACAATCTATTCATCGCACCCGATACATTTGTTAAAAGGAGATGCCCGGGTTATTTTCATTTGTGCGCCATTAAGACGACAATTTATCCATCGCACCCGGTATATTTGTTAAAAGGAGATGCCAGGGTTATTTTCATTTTTTTGCATCATTAAGGCGACAATCTATTCATCGCACCCGATACATTTGTTAAAAGGAGATGCCCGGGTTATTTTCATTTGTGCGCCATTAAGACGACAACTTATCCATCGCACCCGGTATATTTGTTAAAAGGAGATGCCAGGGTTATTTTCATTTTTTTGCATCATTAAGGCGACAATCTATTCATCGCACCCGATACATTTGTTAAAAGGAGATGCCCGGGTTATTTTCATTTGTGCGCCATTAAGACGACAACTTATCCATCGCACCCGGTATATTTGTTAAAAGGAGATGCCAGGGTTATTTTCATTTTTTTGCATCATTAAGGCGACAATCTATTCATCGCACCCGATACATTTGTTAAAAGGAGATGCCCGGGTTATTTTCATTTGTGCGCCATTAAGACGACAACTTATCCATCGCACCCGGTATATTTGTTAAAAGGAGATGCCAGGGTTATTTTCATTTTTTTGCATCATTAAGGCGACAATCTATTCATCGCACCCGATACATTTGTTAAAAGGAGATGCCCGGGTTATTTTCATTTGTGCGCCATTAAGACGACAACTTATCCATCGCACCCGGTATATTTGTTAAAAGGAGATGCCAGGGTTATTTTCATTTTTTTGCATCATTAAGGCGACAATCTATTCATCGCACCCGATACATTTGTTAAAAGGAGATGCCCGGGTTATTTTCATTTGTGCGCCATTAAGACGACAACTTATCCATCGCACCCGGTATATTTGTTAAAAGGAGATGCCAGGGTTATTTTCATTTTTTTTGCATCATTAAGGCGACAATCTATTCATCGCACCCGATACATTTGTTAAAAGGAGATGCCCGGGTTATTTTCATTTGTGCGCCATTAAGACGACAACTTATCCATCGCACCCGGTATATTTGTTAAAAGGAGATGCCAGGGTTATTTTCATTTTTTTGCATCATTAAGACGACAATCTATTCATCGCACCCGATACATTTGTTAAAAGGAGATGCCCGGGTTATTTTCATTTGTGCGCCATTAAGACGACAACTTATCCATCGCACCCGGTATATTTGTTAAAAGGAGATGCCAGGGTTATTTTCATTTTTTTGCATCATTAAGGCGACAATCTATTCATCGCACCCGGTATATTTGTTAAAAGGAGATGCCAGGGTTATTTTCATTTTTTTGCATCATTAAGGCGAAAATTTATCCATCGCACCCGGTACATTTGTTAAAAGGAGATGCCCGGGTTATTTTCATTTGTGCGCCATTAAGACGACAATTTATCCATCGCACCCGGTATATTTGTTAAAAGGAGATGCCAGGGTTATTTTCATTTTTTTTGCATCATTAAGGCGACAATCTATTCATCGCACCCGATACATTTGTTAAAAGGAGATGCCCGGGTTATTTTCATTTGTGCGCCATTAAGACGACAACTTATCCATCGCACCCGGTATATTTGTTAAAAGGAGATGCCAGGGTTATTTTCATTTTTTTGCATCATTAAGACGACAATCTATTCATCGCACCCGATACATTTGTTAAAAGGAGATGCCCGGGTTATTTTCATTTGTGCGCCATTAAGACGACAACTTATCCATCGCACCCGGTATATTTGTTAAAAGGAGATGCCAGGGTTATTTTCATTTTTTTGCATCATTAAGGCGACAATCTATTCATCGCACCCGGTATATTTGTTAAAAGGAGATGCCAGGGTTATTTTCATTTTTTTGCATCATTAAGGCGAAAATTTATCCATCGCACCCGGTACATTTGTTAAAAGGAGATGCCCGGGTTATTTTCATTTGTGCGCCATTAAGACGACAATTTATCCATCGCACCCGGTATATGTGTTAAAAGGAGATGCCAGGGTTATTTTCATTTTTTTTGCATCATTAAGGCGAAAATTTATCCATCGCACCCGGTACATTTGTTAAAAGGAGATGCCCGGGTTATTTTCATTTGTGCGCCATTAAGACGACAACTTATCCATCGCACCCGGTACATTTGTTAAAAGGAGATGCCAGGGTTATTTTCATTTTTTTGCATCATTAAGACGACAATCTATTCATCGCACCCGATACATTTGTTAAAAGGAGATGCCCGGGTTATTTTCATTTGTGCGCCTTTAAGACGACAACTTATCCATCGCACCCGGTATATTTGTTAAAAGGAGATGCCAGGGTTATTTTCATTTTTTTTGCATCATTAAGGCGAAAATTTATCCATCGCACCCGGTACATTTGTTAAAAGGAGATGCCCGGGTTATTTTCATTTGTGCGCCATTAAGACGACAACTTATCCATCGCACCCGGTACATTTGTTAAAAGGAGATGCCAGGGTTATTTTCATTTTTTTGCATCATTAAGACGACAATCTATTCATCGCACCCGATACATTTGTTAAAAGGAGATGCCCGGGTTATTTTCATTTGTGCGCCATTAAGACGACAACTTATCCATCGCACCCGGTATATTTGTTAAAAGGAGATGCCAGGGTTATTTTCATTTTTTTGCATCATTAAGGCGACAATCTATTCATCGCACCCGGTATATTTGTTAAAAGGAGATGCCAGGGTTATTTTCATTTTTTTGCATCATTAAGGCGAAAATTTATCCATCGCACCCGGTACATTTGTTAAAAGGAGATGCCCGGGTTATTTTCATTTGTGCGCCATTAAGACGACAATTTATCCATCGCACCCGGTATATTTGTTAAAAGGAGATGCCAGGGTTATTTTCATTTTTTTTGCATCATTAAGGCGACAATCTATTCATCGCACCCGATACATTTGTTAAAAGGAGATGCCCGGGTTATTTTCATTTGTGCGCCATTAAGACGACAACTTATCCATCGCACCCGGTATATTTGTTAAAAGGAGATGCCAGGGTTATTTTCATTTTTTTGCATCATTAAGACGACAATCTATTCATCGCACCCGATACATTTGTTAAAAGGAGATGCCCGGGTTATTTTCATTTGTGCGCCATGAAGACGACAACTTATCCATCGCACCCGGTATATTTGTTAAAAGGAGATGCCAGGGTTATTTTCATTTTTTTGCATCATTAAGGCGACAATCTATTCATCGCACCCGGTATATTTGTTAAAAGGAGATGCCAGGGTTATTTTCATTTTTTTGCATCATTAAGGCGAAAATTTATCCATCGCACCCGGTACATTTGTTAAAAGGAGATGCCCGGGTTATTTTCATTTGTGCGCCATTAAGACGACAATTTATCCATCGCACCCGGTATATTTGTTAAAAGGAGATGCCAGGGATATTTTCATTTTTTTTGCATCATTAAGGCGAAAATTTATCCATCGCACCCGGTACATTTGTTAAAAGGAGATGCCCGGGTTATTTTCATTTGTGCACCATTAAGACGACAACTTATCCATCGCACCCGGTACATTTGTTAAAATGAGATGCCAGGGTTATTTTCATTTTTTTGCATCATTAAGACGACAATCTATTCATCGCACCCGATACATTTGTTAAAAGGAGATGCCCGGGTTATTTTCATTTGTGCGCCTTTAAGACGACAACTTATCCATCGCACCCGGTATATTTGTTAAAAGGAGATGCCAGGGTTATTTTCATTTTTTTTGCATCATTAAGGCGAAAATTTATCCATCGCACCCGGTACATTTGTTAAAAGGAGATGCCCGGGTTATTTTCATTTGTGCGCCATTAAGACGACAACTTATCCATCGCACCCGGTATATTTGTTAAAAGGAGATGCCAGGGTTATTTTCATTTTTTTGCATCATTAAGGCGACAATCTATTCATCGCACCCGGTATATTTGTTAAAAGGAGATGCCAGGGTTATTTTCATTTTTTTGCATCATTAAGGCGAAAATTTATCCATCGCACCCGGTACATTTGTTAAAAGGAGATGCCCGGGTTATTTTCATTTGTGCGCCATTAAGACGACAATTTATCCATCGCACCCGGTATATTTGTTAAAAGGAGATGCCCGGGTTATTTTCATTTGTGCGACATTAAGACGACAACTTATCCATCGCACCCGGTATATTTGTTAAAAGGAGATGCCAGGGTTATTTTCATTTTTTTGCATCATTAAGGCGACAATCTATTCATCGCACCCGGTATATTTGTTAAAAGGAGATGCCCGGGTTATTTTCATTTGTGCGCCATTAAGACGACAACTTATCCATCGCACTCGGTACATTTGTTAAAAGGAGATGCCAGGGTTATTTTCATTTTTTTGCATCATTAAGACGACAATCTATTCATCGCACCCGATACATTTGTTAAAAGGAGATGCCCGGGTTATTTTCATTTGTGCGCCTTTAAGACGACAACTTATCCATCGCACCCGGTATATTTGTTAAAAGGAGATGCCAGGGTTATTTTCATTTTTTTTGCATCATTAAGACGACAATCTATTCATCGCACCCGATACATTTGTTAAAAGGAGATGCCCGGGTTATTTTCATTTGTGCGCCATTAAGACGACAACTTATCCATCGCACCCGGTATATTTGTTAAAAGGAGATGCCAGGGTTATTTTCATTTTTTTGCATCATTAAGGCGAAAATTTATCCATCGCACCCGGTACATTTGTTAAAAGGAGATGCCCGGGTTATTTTCATTTGTGCGCCATTAAGACGACAACTTATCCATCGCACCCGGTATATTTGTTAAAAGGAGATGCCAGGGTTATTTTCATTTTTTTTGCATCATTAAGACGACAATCTATTCATCGCACCCGATACATTTGTTAAAAGGAGATGCCCGGGTTATTTTCATTTGTGCGCCATTAAGACGACAACTTATCCATCGCACCCGGTATATTTGTTAAAAGGAGATGCCAGGGTTATTTTCATTTTTTTTGCATCATTAAGACGACAATCTATTCATCGCACCCGATACATTTGTTAAAAGGAGATGCCCGGGTTATTTTCATTTGTGCGCCATTAAGACGACAACTTATCCATCGCACCCGGTATATTTGTTAAAAGGAGATGCCAGGGTTATTTTCATTTTTTTGCATCATTAAGGCGAAAATTTATCCATCGCACCCGATACATTTGTTAAAAGGAGATGCCCGGGTTATTTTCATTTGTGCGCCATTAAGACGACAACTTATCCATCGCACCCGGTATATTTGTTAAAAGGAGATGCCAGGGTTATTTTCATTTTTTTTGCATCATTAAGACGACAATCTATTCATCGCACCCGATACATTTGTTAAAAGGAGATGCCCGGGTTATTTTCATTTGTGCGCCATTAAGACGACAACTTATCCATCGCACACGGTATATTTGTTAAAAGGAGATGCCAGGGTTATTTTCATTTTTTTGCATCATTAAGGCGAAAATTTATCCATCGCACCCGATACATTTGTTAAAAGGAGATGCCCGGGTTATTTTCATTTGTGCGCCATTAAGACGACAACTTATCCATCGCACCCGGTATATTTGTTAAAAGGAGATGCCAGGGTTATTTTCATTTTTTTTGCATCATTAAGACGACAATCTATTCATCGCACCCGATACATTTGTTAAAAGGAGATGCCCGGGTTATTTTCATTTGTGCGCCATTAAGACGACAACTTATCCATCGCACCCGGTATATTTGTTAAAAGGAGATGCCAGGGTTATTTTCATTTTTTTGCATCATTAAGGCGAAAATTTATCCATCGCACCCGATACATTTGTTAAAAGGAGATGCCCGGGTTATTTTCATTTGTGCGCCATTAAGACGACAACTTATCCATCGCACCCGGTATATTTGTTAAAAGGAGATGCCAGGGTTATTTTCATTTTTTTTGCATCATTAAGACGACAATCTATTCATCGCACCCGATACATTTGTTAAAAGGAGATGCCCGGGTTATTTTCATTTGTGCGCCATTAAGACGACAACTTATCCATCGCACCCGGTATATTTGTTAAAAGGAGATGCCAGGGTTATTTTCATTTTTTTGCATCATTAAGACGACAATCTATTCATCGCACCCGGTATATTTGTTAAAAGGAGTTGCCCGGGTTATTTTCATTTGTGCGCCATTAAGACGACAACTTATCCATCGCACCCGGTATATTTGTTAAAAGGAGATGCCAGGGTTATTTTCATTTTTTTTGCATCATTAAGGCGACAATCTATTCATCGCACCCGGTATATTTGTTAAAAGGAGATGCCCGGGTTATTTTCATTTGTGCGCCTTTAAGACGACAACTTATCCATCGCACCCGGTATATTTGTTAAAAGGAGATGCCAGGGTTATTTTCATTTTTTTGCATCATTAAGACGACAATCTATTCATCGCACCCGATACATTTGTTAAAAGGAGATGCCCGGGTTATTTTCATTTGTGCGCCATTAAGACGACAACTTATCCATCGCACCCGGTATATTTGTTAAAAGGAGATGCCAGGGTTATTTTCATTTTTTTGCATCATTAAGGCGACAATCTATTCATCGCACCCGGTATATTTGTTAAAAGGAGATGCCAGGGTTATTTTCATTTTTTTGCATCATTAAGGCGAAAATTTATCCATCGCACCCGGTACATTTATTAAAAGGAGATGCCCGGGTTATTTTCATTTGTGCGCCATTAAGACGACAACTTATCCATCGCACCCGGTATATTTGTTAAAAGGAGATGCCAGGGTTATTTTCATTTTTTTTTGCATCATTAAGACGACAATCTATTCATCGCACCCGATACATTTGTTAAAAGGAGATGCCCGGGTTATTTTCATTTGTGCGCCATTAAGACGACAACTTATCCATCGCACCCGGTATATTTGTTAAAAGGAGATGCCAGGGTTATTTTCATTTTTTTGCATCATTAAGGCGAAAATTTATCCATCGCACCCGATACATTTGTTAAAAGGAGATGCCCGGGTTATTTTCATTTGTGCGCCATTAAGACGACAACTTATCCATCGCACCCGGTATATTTGTTAAAAGGAGATGCCAGGGTTATTTTCATTTTTTTTGCATCATTAAGACGACAATCTATTCATCGCACCCGATACATTTGTTAAAAGGAGATGCCCGGGTTATTTTCATTTGTGCGCCATTAAGACGACAACTTATCCATCGCACCCGGTATATTTGTTAAAAGGAGATGCCAGGGTTATTTTCATTTTTTTGCATCATTAAGGCGAAAATTTATCCATCGCACCCGGTACATTTGTTAAAAGGAGATGCCCGGGTTATTTTCATTTGTGCGCCATTAAGACGACAACTTATCCATCGCACCCGGTATATTTGTTAAAAGGAGATGCCAGGGTTATTTTCATTTTTTTTGCATCATTAAGACGACAATCTATTCATCGCACCCGATACATTTGTTAAAAGGAGATGCCCGGGTTATTTTCATTTGTGCGCCATTAAGACGACAACTTATCCATCGCACCCGGTATATTTGTTAAAAGGAGATGCCAGGGTTATTTTCATTTTTTTGCATCATTAAGGCGAAAATTTATCCATCGCACCCGATACATTTGTTAAAAGGAGATGCCCGGGTTATTTTCATTTGTGCGCCATTAAGACGACAATCTATTCATCGCACCCGGTATATTTGTTAAAAGGAGATGCCAGGGTTATTTTCATTTTTTTGCATCATTAAGGCGAAAATTTATCCATCGCACCCGGTACATTTATTAAAAGGAGATGCCCGGGTTATTTTCATTTGTGCGCCATTAAGACGACAACTTATCCATCGCACCCGGTATATTTGTTAAAAGGAGATGCCAGGGTTATTTTCATTTTTTTTTGCATCATTAAGACGACAATCTATTCATCGCACCCGATACATTTGTTAAAAGGAGATGCCCGGGTTATTTTCATTTGTGCGCCATTAAGACGACAACTTATCCATCGCACCCGGTATATTTGTTAAAAGGAGATGCCAGGGTTATTTTCATTTTTTTGCATCATTAAGGCGAAAATTTATCCATCGCACCCGATACATTTGTTAAAAGGAGATGCCCGGGTTATTTTCATTTGTGCGCCATTAAGACGACAACTTATCCATCGCACCCGGTATATTTGTTAAAAGGAGATGCCAGGGTTATTTTCATTTTTTTTGCATCATTAAGACGACAATCTATTCATCGCACCCGATACATTTGTTAAAAGGAGATGCCCGGGTTATTTTCATTTGTGCGCCATTAAGACGACAACTTATCCATCGCACCCGGTATATTTGTTAAAAGGAGATGCCAGGGTTATTTTCATTTTTTTGCATCATTAAGGCGAAAATTTATCCATCGCACCCGGTACATTTGTTAAAAGGAGATGCCCGGGTTATTTTCATTTGTGCGCCATTAAGACGACAACTTATCCATCGCACCCGGTATATTTGTTAAAAGGAGATGCCAGGGTTATTTTCATTTTTTTTGCATCATTAAGACGACAATCTATTCATCGCACCCGATACATTTGTTAAAAGGAGATGCCCGGGTTATTTTCATTTGTGCGCCATTAAGACGACAACTTATCCATCGCACCCGGTATATTTGTTAAAAGGAGATGCCAGGGTTATTTTCATTTTTTTGCATCATTAAGGCGAAAATTTATCCATCGCACCCGATACATTTGTTAAAAGGAGATGCCCGGGTTATTTTCATTTGTGCGCCATTAAGACGACAACTTATCCATCGCACCCGGTATATTTGTTAAAAGGAGATGCCAGGGTTATTTTCATTTTTTTTGCATCATTAAGACGACAATCTATTCATCGCACCCGATACATTTGTTAAAAGGAGATGCCCGGGTTATTTTCATTTGTGCGCCATTAAGACGACAACTTATCCATCGCACCCGGTATATTTGTTAAAAGGAGATGCCAGGGTTATTTTCATTTTTTTGCATCATTAAGACGACAATCTATTCATCGCACCCGGTATATTTGTTAAAAGGAGTTGCCCGGGTTATTTTCATTTGTGCGCCATTAAGACGACAACTTATCCATCGCACCCGGTATATTTGTTAAAAGGAGATGCCAGGGTTATTTTCATTTTTTTTGCATCATTAAGGCGACAATCTATTCATCGCACCCGGTATATTTGTTAAAAGGAGATGCCCGGGTTATTTTCATTTGTGCGCCATTAAGACGACAACTTATCCATCGCACCCGGTATATTTGTTAAAAGGAGATGCCAGGGTTATTTTCATTTTTTTGCATCATTAAGACGACAATCTATTCATCGCACCCGGTATATTTGTTAAAAGGAGATGCCCGGGTTATTTTCATTTGTGCGCCATTAAGACGACAACTTATCCATCGCACCCGGTATATTTGTTAAAAGGAGATGCCAGTGTTATTTTCATTTTTTTGCATCATTAAGACGACAATCTATTCATCGCACCCGATACATTTGTTAAAAGGAGATGCCCGGGTTATTTTCATTTGTGCGCCATTAAGACGACAACTTATCCATCGCACCCGGTATATTTGTTAAAAGGAGATGCCAGGGTTATTTTCATTTTTTTGCATCATTAAGACGACAATCTATTCATCGCACCCGGTACATTTGTTAAAAGGAGATGCCCGGGTTATTTTCATTTGTGCGCCATTAAGACGACAACTTATCCATCGCACCCGGTATATTTGTTAAAAGGAGATGCCAGGGTTATTTTCATTTTTTTGCATCATTAAGACGACAATCTATTCATCGCACCCGGTATATTTGTTAAAAGGAGATGCCCGGGTTATTTTCATTTGTGCGCCATTAAGACGACAACTTATCCATCGCACCCGGTATATTTGTTAAAAGGAGATGCCAGTGTTATTTTCATTTTTTTGCATCATTAAGACGACAATCTATTCATCGCACCCGATACATTTGTTAAAAGGAGATGCCCGGGTTATTTTCATTTGTGCGCCATTAAGACGACAACTTATCCATCGCACCCGGTATATTTGTTAAAAGGAGATGCCAGGGTTATTTTCATTTTTTTGCATCATTAAGACGACAATCTATTCATCGCACCCGGTACATTTGTTAAAAGGAGATGCCCGGGTTATTTTCATTTGTGCGCCATTAAGACGACAACTTATCCATCGCACCCGGTATATTTGTTAAAAGGAGATGCCAGGGTTATTTTCATTTTTTTGCATCATTACGGCGACAATTTATTCATCGCACCCGGTACATTTGTTAAAAGGAGATGCCCGGGTTATTTTCATTTTTTTGCATCATTAAGGCGAAAATTTATCCATCGCACCCGGTACATTTGTTAAAAGGAGATGCCCGGGTTATTTTCATTTGTGCGCCATTAAGACGACAACTTATCCATCGCACCCGGTATATTTGTTAAAAGGAGATGCCAGGGTTATTTTCATTTTTTTTGCATCATTAAGGCGACAACTTATCCATCGCACCCGGTACATTTGTTAAAAGGAGATGCCAGGGTTATTTTCATTTGTGCGCCATTAAGGCGACAATTTATTCATCGCACCCGGTACATTTGTTAAAAGGAGATGCCCGGGTTATTTTCATTTGTGCGCCATTAAGACGACAACTTATCCATCGCACCCGGTATATTTGTTAAAAGGAGATGCCAGGGTTATTTTCATTTTTTTGCATCATTAAGGCGAAAATTTATCCATCGCACCCGGTACATTTGTTAAAAGGAGATGCCCGGGTTATTTTCATTTGTGCGCCATTAAGACGACAACTTATCCATCGCACCCGGTACATTTGTTAAAAGGAGATGCCAGGGTTATTTTCATTTTTTCGTCCCTTTAGACAACAATTTTATCCACTGCTCCCTGTATGTGTAGTTGTTGCATAATGAGTGTAAGTTTTGACTAAACAAAGATCACAGAATCGGAAAAAATTGGGAAAAATAGCTTACTGATTAAGATTAACTATGAAATTTTCGTGTGTTTTGACGTCATCCTGGGGTCTTTTTTTTTTCCGTACAAATCCTTAAATTTATTTTGCCCAAGATAACACTCTATAAATTTCACTGTTTTTATGCATAATTTTGAATTACTCAACTTTTTAACGAGAAAAATCTCAAGTTGCTCTTAAAAATTGCCTCAAAGCATTGTTGATTTTCTAAGCGCAGCTTAAATGTGACACAGGGCCGAAAGTATGGGGATTTCAGTGAGGATTGATCTCACTGCTCGTAATTAATCCAATAAGTCAAGCTTGTTACTCATTAGGTGTCTCCTTATTTAAGATGGAATAATCTATTATGACATGTCTCTTCAGTACCTGTGTATATTTCGGAGATGAGGTCTTATGTATACTATTTACATTATTCGGACTATTGTCCTCATCTTTGTCGCCATATTTATCACCCTTCAGTATCTGTCTATATTTCGGAGATGAGGTCTTATGTACACTATTTACATTATTCGGACTATTGTCCTCATCTTTGTCGCCATATTTATCACCCTTCAGTATCTGTCTATATTTCTGGGATGAGGTATTATGTACACTATTTACATTATTCGAACTATTGTCCTCATCTTTGTTGCCATATTTATCACGCTTTAGTATCTCTCTATATTTCGGAGATGAGGTATTATGTACACTATTTACATTATTCGGACTATTGTCCTCATCTTTGTCGTCATAAAGAGTGTGTGTTCTATACCTGGTTAAGGTGGTGGAGAACTTGGAGAGGGAAATAACCGGAGATAACTGATAACTGACATCCATTAGACACGGCACGTGGAACTAGAAAAGTCTACCCCAGTGAGCAAAATAAAGGGTTTATGCTGTCTCGAAAATAACACTCCATAAATTTCACTGTTTTTATACATAATGTTAAAAAACGTGTTTAAATTATTTATGTTAAAATTATTCATTTTAACAAGAGAAAAATCTCAAGTTGATATTAAAATTTGCCGCAAAACCTTGTTGATTTATTTAAGATGGAATGATCTATTATGTCATGTCTTTAATTATTTAAGATGGAATGATCTATTATGACATGTCTTTAATTATTTCAGATGGAATGATCTATTATGACATGTCTTTAATTATTTAAGATGGAATGATCTATTATGACAGGTCTTTAATTTGTATTTAGATACACTGTATTTATTTTCAATTTGTATTTCATATGAATACTACCTCATAAAATCCAGCTTCCCCCCAACCACACACATACACACACACACACGGCTAGGGGGTTTGGGTGTAGTATGAATATTGTTGATGATCTATGAATGATATTTTATGACATGTCTTTAATTTGTATAAAGATATATTGTATTTATTTCCAGTTTTTCAACTAGAATTATTGACCGATATTACATATGACCCATTATTGTGCATACTTACCTGACTTATGTCAGAGGGTATCCCCCAGACGAGGCTCTGTCGAAGGGCAGAGTCTCGTCTCGGGAAACTGGCTCCGTTTTTACGTGGTCTATAGGGAATTTCTGCCTGAGACTACGGGCTCGGATACCCCACTTTAAACTCGGCCTTCTGCCACATCTTGCTGCGTGGGGCAGCTGGTAAATAATCATAATTAGGTTACAATAAAGTTTTTATTTTATATGAAAACTACCTTATGAAAATTGAGATGTAATTGTGTCGGGCCCCCCGTATCAGGTTCAGGTGAGTTTACATAAGTAAGTTTTTATGTATTGATGGCTACATTTGAAAGAGCTTAATAGATGAGGATTATTGTCAGTTGATAACCCCTTCTGTTTGCCTCAAGGTTCTTGATAAGATCCAGAGACGGGTATGCAATGTAATTGGCCCTGATCTGGCTTCTCGTCAGCAGTCTCTCTCTCACAGACGTACCGTCGCCTCTCTCTGTCTCTTTTATAAATACTTCCATGGTAATTGCTCCGATGAGCTGCTATCGCTGGTTCCCAGGCTCCATGAATTCAAGCGTCCTACGAGGCTGGCATCCCGTTCCCACCCTTTCACTGTTGAAACTGTTAAATGTAGACGTCTCTTCTACTCCAATAGCTTCATATCTCGCACCTCACGCCTATGGAACTCCCTTCCTCATTCATGTTTCCCTGATGACTATGATCTCCAACTATTCAAGTGTAACGTCAATCGACATCTCCAGTTGCCTTGATCTATCCTCTATCCTTCTCCACATCCTTTCCTCTAACACTCCTATTTGCTCTCGCTCCAAATCCTCTGTAACCCCTTGCGTGCTAGTGGCTTCCAGCCTTGCCTGGGGTGAAAAGCTTAAAAAAATAAAAAAAATTAGCGTTCGTCACTCATTCTGCGCGATTCCTGCAGACTTTTCCCGCTTCTAATAAGAGTTGGTGCGGGTGTTGTGTAACGAATTACGGGTCGGTTGATCCGAATCCAAATAAATATCCTAGGAAATCAGTAAATAGCAGAACAGACTGGGCCCTAAAGAATTGACCGACAACCCGTCTACCGCAGAAAGAAACAGTACACTGCTTCGAAAATTTTTTTTTTTTGGTTTCGCCAGTCATTAATCGAAAGAAACAAGCGTATATACCAACTTCTCGAGAGCTCCTCTCTGCGGCTGCTCGGTCTCACGCTGTCCGCTGATCTGAGATGGAACAAATATATCGAGTCAGTTGCATCATCCACCGCAAGAAAAGTTGGTTCCCTGTGTCGAGCCAGGAAATTTTTCTCCCCGGAATCGATCCTCCAAGTCTATAAATCGACCATTCGCCCTTGCATGGAGTATTGCTGCCATTTATGGTCCGGGGCCCCTGCTGGTTGCCTCAGGGTTCTTGATAAGATCCAGAGACGGATATGCAATGTGATTGGCCCTGATCTGTCATCTCGTCTGCAGTCGCTCTCTCACAGACGCGATGTTGCATCGCTCTGCCTTTTCGACAAGTACTTTCACGGTAATTGCTCCGAGGAGTTGCTTTCGCTTGTCCCTAGGCCTCGTGAATTTAAACGTCCTACGAGGCTGGCATCCCGTTCCCACCCCTTCACCGTTGAAACTGCTAGATGTAGACGTCTCTTCTACTCCAATAGCTTCATGTCTCGCACATCTCGCCTATGGAACTCCCTTCCCTATTACTGTTTCCCTGACAAATACAATCTCCAACGGTTTAAGTGTAGCGTCAATCGACATCTCCAGTTGCCTTGATCTATCCACTTACCTTCTCCACATTCTTTCATCTTTCATTCCTATCTGCTCTCGCTCCAAATCTTCTGTAACCCTCTTGCCTTGATCGACCCACTGTCTTTCTCTTTCTCCACATCCTCTCCTTTACCACTCCTATCTGCTCTTCCTCCAACCCTTATGTAACCCCATGCGTGATAGTGGCCTCCAGCCTTGCTTGGGGTGATACGCTTAAAAAGGCATGATGTGACACAAAAGCCGGGATTTACGTGGGGCGATTCCGAGCACGTAGGCTCGGGCAAAAATTCTCCTTAGACCCCGCATACACGGGGTTAGGTTTGTCTACCTCCCCAGCCGAGACTCTGCCCTTAGGCACATCCTCGTCTGGGTTCCTCTCTGCTCGACAAGACGACCACGAGCCTGGCAGCGAACTGCCTGACTCGAAACGACTAGTATTTAACAAACCTCCCCACAAAGCTGGATGTGGCACACGGCCTGTTTTTTACGTGGGGCGATTCCGAGCACGTAGGCTCGGGCAAAACATTCCCGTAGACCTAGCATACACAGGGTCGGGTCTGTCTACCTCCCCAGACTAGACTCTGTCCGTAAGCATAGCCACGTCTGGGTTCCTCTCGGTCCAAAGCAGAGAGTTCGAAAGCTTGTCGCGATCCTGGCAACGAACTGCCTGACTCCGATGTACCTACCTGATTTGTTAATATAACTTAAGTTAATAGATTCCCGACAAATAAAAAAAAAGACAATGACCACTATATGAATACAAGGCGCGTTACTGAGTGATTAGAATCTTTGCATCCCGGGTTCGAATCTTACCATGGTCAACATTTCAAAAAGGTGAGCTCTTAATAATATCGACGCGGTGCTATAGTGCATGAAAACCATTCTAGAAGTTGTTGATTGTTGTGGCTTCACAAGGGACGAGGCTTGAACGTATAAATCTTCATCATATTCCAATCAATCCAAATTGTTATTCCAGTTCCAATCGGGTTCGTTACATCCCCTCATGCGCAAATATTGTTAGGAAATTTATGAATCCACATATTCTCCCCCAGCTATAGGTTAATTAGTAGGATTTTGATCCGTAAATCTATTATTATATTATATTATTATCTCCAAAAGATTCTTACAATCTAAAAATATTTTCCGGCTATAAACGACCTGCAAAAGGTCGATAACCTGTCAAAAACATATCAATCAATCCAGATTGGTATTTGGCATTGTCCAAGATCTGCTGGCGCTCAAATTCTCATTATCTTCTGCGGAATGTGCACATAAGTTCTTCTTTTATGCTCTGTCCCTTCAAAACGTGGACGTTCATGAACCTCCACAACTTTCCAATCTTCGTAGTTATAAGTAAAGTTTATCTCCTTATTATTCCTTCCAGCCCCTGTTCTGCCATTCTTTTACACAAATTCACTGGATATTTTCCTCTGTTCTTTCAGTATGTCCTATGAGTTTCAAATTCTCTAAGCCTTCTTTCCTCACTCTGTGTCCCCTAGATTTCAATTGTCTTTTTATGATTCTAAGTGTGTCTTTTTTGTTTCCATTTTCCTTAAAGGGCTTACAGCCATATCACGTCGAAAGACTGGTTCTCGCAAGATCACCGAAGTTAAGCAACGTCGATCCTGGTCAGAACCTATATGGGTGACCGCTTGGGAATACCAGGTGCTGTATGCTTGGATGTGCGGGGATATAATGGATAACGGCTCGGAATTTTAAAATCGGTGAGCCGAGTTCCAATTCCAGCCGGGTTCGTTATATTGACTTACGCGCAAATACCCTTGGATGAACCCACGTCTTCTACCCTCCAGCTATGGGCTAAATAGTAGGAATTGTATCAATAAATGATTATCATATGCAAAAATGTTCTTACAATCTAAAAATATTTTCTGGCTTTAAAGGTTGATAAGCCGTAAAATATCGATATTTATATTCCTTCACACGTTATTTAGAGGATGCCCGTATTTAAGTAGACGTTCGGTTTATTTTAATATAACGTTAAAAAAACATTTGAAGTAATATAGCGAATTAAAAATAAAATCCATGAATTAGGTTTGGGGCATTTTTTCATCACGGTATGCTTATTTTTAGCGAATCTTAATGAGGTACCTACATACAACTAAACTGCTCCTCTGGAGAACAGATTTCCGGTAGGATATTTTTTTTTCCGATCACTACAATCATGACCTCCTCAAGTCTAGGGTTAATCGTTATCTTAACCCCATCAACTTTTGTTGCCTTTTGTTGGACTCCTACACAACTACACTGTAGCCCTCTATCATGAGCGGCTCTTGCGGCTTGTATTGGACGAACATTAGTATATTTTATACAATTAGGAACCTACCGGTCGAGCATGACTTCAGATTGGGATTGGGATTAAATTTTTTCAGAGAGAGAAAGAAAACAAGAAAAAAAATTAGGAAAAAATAACTATTGATATTTCTGAAGTAAACCGGTCAAGCCTTTGTCATTCTTAAGGTTACTACGTTCTTAACGCCCCTTAATAGGAACTAAACCCCAAATAGCAACAAGAATAATAAAAACTGTTGCAAGAATGTTTACGCTTCAACGGTAAAGAGTGAGATCAAGCGAGATTTTGTATCAATAAATAGACATTTTGACACACATCACAGGTGGCCGAAAATGATGTAAGTAGTTGATATTTTTTCTGATTTCCTTTCCCGGGTTCATCTTCTAAGACATGCAAACCAATCGACTTTATGCCCAATTTGATTTTCAGTTGAGCGAGAGACATTGAATAAGATATCATTTCAAAAGGCCAAACGTACGTTTCAGAAGAACCGGGAAACAGGACGTACACATTGCGCAGTGTTCTGCGCAGTGTTCTGCGCATACACGAAAGTTTTCTTGATGTGGGTTTCTGCTGTTGCTTTTTTTTTTTATACAGGACATAATTCCAAAACAGGTGAGGCGACCAAGCTCATATCTGGGCTTTCTTTGCATGTTCTTACCCATGATAAATATGGCCTAATCAAGGAGTGGAATTTTTTTCCGAAGAGACACATGTGTTGTTTAACGAATATTGCAGCCATCTGGTGCTTCTGCTATATACCGCGAGATTCTCGACAAAATCCACAGATGAGTCTGTAATGTTAACGGTCCTGACCTGGCATCTCGGCTTCAGTCACTTCCCCACCGCTGTGACATGGCAACTATCTGTCTTTTCCATAAATATTTTCATTGTAATGGGATTAGTTTAGCTAATAGGTAGTTAGCATAAAGAGAGCTATAACTATAACTCACGGGCAACTTTGATTTGGTTTGGTTTGGTTTACGGTTTATCAGCCTCAACTGGTTATTTAATGCCAACAAAATTTTTATTTCTGGTAATATTTTTTCTTCAAAAATGTATTGTTAGTAATAAATATTTTTATTAAAAAATTATTACTGGTAATAATTGTTTTTTTATTGCAAAGTATTTCTGTATTAAAACCTATTTTTACACAAGTTTGGGTGCTAAGTATTTACCCATAGCTGGGGCACTAACAGGTGCTACCACCCGGGTCAGGGAACACCAGTAATTAAGATAATCTCCTGATCAGAGGCCTTGCTGCTGGATGTAGTTTGTCGTCATACCCAGGACGCGGATGTAGTTTATCGTCATACCCAGGACAGTCGGGCAACTTTGATACGATATCTGCGGATACTAAGCTTGATTATCATAACAAAATGTCATCGCCTAGCGGAACTCTGTCGAATACAGAAGAACCTGGAAAATTAAAGATTTGGATAAAATCCTTTCGTACCAGAATAAAGAAATTATGGGATGACCAAACACCGGAAGGATAGAAAGAAATCACAGATCTATTTTAGGGCAATGCAGGATGTGGAACCATTAGGCAGAATTTGTTAAAGACTTTCCCGGCTGAAATTGAAAACTTGACATTTAAGGAAGTCAAATAATTAATATTGAGGAATATTCAATCAAAGAAAAGATTGAAACTTTCCTACCAAATTAGAGAGCCAGTCTGCATTAATGGGCAGATAGATTAGAGCGCCATTAAACATGCCTTACTCTATTAATGAAAACATAGGGTACAAAAGAAATAAAGAAAACGGGCCAGAAAAGGCGAAGAATGGTAAAAATATTATTGCCCATGCAGACCAGTTAAGAGCTGGCCATACTTACAAGGAAGTACAAAACGAAGCTAGTTCGAATGACGATGTAGATGAATAGAAAGCAGAGCAGAGGAATCAATTGACGACCAAAGTTCTTCGTAAGGCTCGGAGTACGAAAGATAGGACACTGAGAATAAACGAACTAGATCAAGGTCCCCCATAATGAGAAATACTTGTAGAACCAGTGAGAGGAGGAGGGGATGTAGGAGAAGCCGTAGATCCACGCAGGAGGTGAAACCCAACAGATTCAGGGAGATTTAATGGGATTAGTTTAGCTAATAGGTAATTAGCATAAAGAGAGCTATAACATATAGCCCACGGGCAACTTTTAGTCGGTGTAAGGAGGATATCTATTTCATCATCACAACATTCATAATATCTGTTCTTATGAGATCTATTCGATTTTTAAATTGTTGTTTCTTCCCGCCTCCTGCCACAAACAAGAACTGTACATATGGAAACTAGTTAGGACTTCATAGAGACAATGAGGTATTATGGTAAATGTAATAAGAATGGTGAGTAAGAATGCGTTGTTTTGGTGTAAGGAAGATTGTGGTATATTCGGGTCAGTGTTTGCGGCTAAGTTTATTTTTAGACAGAAGAAGACGGTCACAATTTTGACCTTGTGCCACACAGTTTTTATTCATAACAAAATAAATATTGTATTATTCCTCGGTACGTTGACTGCATGGATTTAAGCGTACTACTAGATTGGTAATTAGATCTCATCGTTTACTGTTGAAATAGCTGGATGTAACTATCAGTTATGTTCTAAGAGTTCCTTTTCTCGCACTTCTCGCCCGTGGAACTCTCTTCTGAGTTCTTACTTCCATGTCACCTATAATCTTCAAAAATTTGAATGCAACATCAATCACTATGTTCTGTCTTCCTTAATTCTGTTCTTTTATTGTCCTTTCTCCTCCCTAAAGTCTTTTCATTCTCTTTCACTGCCAGTAACCCCTTGAGTCGTAGTGGCTTTACCGCCATCTTCTGTCTTCCTGAAATCTCTACTTTTATTGTCCTTTCTTCTCACTAAAGTCTTTTCATTCTCTTTCACTGCCAGTAACCCCTTGAGTCGTAGTGGCTTTATCGCCATCTTCTGTCTACATGAAATCTGTTCTTTTATTGTCCTTCTCCTCACTAAAGTCTTCTCATTCTCTTTCACTCCCAGTAACCCCTTACGTCTTAGTGGCACTATATCCATGAATTAGTTGCATTATATCCCTGAATTCGGTTCTTTTACTGTCTTCTCTCCTTAATAGTAGTTTTTCTTATCTTCTGAAACACTCAGTAACTCCTCGCGTCCTAGTGGCTTTATTGCCTTTGATCTTCAAAAATTTAAATGCAATGTCAATTATTTTCTTGTCTTCTTAATTCTTATTCTTTTATTGTCCTCTCTCCATAATAGCAGTTTTTCTCATATTCTCTAACACTCAGTAACTTCTTGCATCTTAGTGGCTTTATTGCCTTGCTTGGGATGAAATGATTAAAAAAAGACAAAAAGATAGATCTAGAGATAAGAAATGACTGGTAGACCCGGTTTAAGAAAGTATAAAGAAAAGATGTCGATGAAGGGTCAAGGTTTCCATTTAGGTGTGAACAGTTTTGGAGAACGCTAACATTGCTGGCGCCGTTAGGTGTACAAACTCGCTACAGTATCGCAAGAAGCTGGAACTAATGTTTCCTTGGCTTTCCGTCCGAACGTAACTGATCACTCACGAAAGGTGGCCATTAATCTCTCTCGGACAGGAGGGGTTCCTACGGGTGTGCCTGAGTACATTAGGGGCGTCACGCTATCATGTTGGATGTACCCGACCTCTTTAAGTCAGGATCTATCATTTTCTCCTTCGTGCAATCGATAGGAATTACGGACCTCTGACATCGGGGCAAGTGAACGATAACGTGATCAGCCCCTCGTGACAAAACAAATATTGACACCGTTTCGTTTTGAGGAACGTGCCAACCGTAAAATAAACCTCGAAAAAATAACGGCCTCCACAAAAAAAAAACACGATGCCGAAAGTTAAAAATGAATTTAAAAAAATGAAAAATCTTTCTTGAAGATTTTATGTTAGTTTTAATTTCAATAGATTAAATTTAATAAGCAAAATTAGTCAGTTATGTGCCATGCGTGATACATGCTTAGGCGATCATGTATCTTTCAATACATAACAGACGCGGCAGATTTTTTCCCGCAGTTTGTTTTCATTTCTTGCTGCGGTAGACCAGTTGCCATCCAAGGCTATAGAACCCAGTCTGTCCTGCTATTTACCCATAGCTGAGGGGAGAAGAAGAGGATTCATACTTTTCCCAAGTAATTCCCGGAGATTCAGTTAACGAAATTCTGGAGTCGGGGTGCTAAAGGTAACATCAATATACTAATATTAATCCTATATATATATATGTGTGTGTGTGTGAGTGTGTGTGTGAAGTTTAAAATATCGCAGAAATACAGTTTTTAACCCGACAGTAGCTGTTTTGACGTGTTTAACAACGTGATGAGAGATCTATTGTTGTTCTACGGAGATTTTATCTGTAAAACATAATTGAGAAAAAAACGTGAGCGCCTTTTTTAATTTAATTTTTAAATACTCTGTAATCTTAAACATTTAGGAAAATATTCTCTATAATCTAATGTTTTATTGAATTTTAGAAATTTGGGCTTTAAATTTGCTATAGTCATCGCTCTTATGCATATTTATAAAAATGGTAACGTTTATACACGTAAAAATATTCAAAATTCTTTTAAAAATATTTATTGTTTGATGATTTCTATTAAGCTTTTCCATTTATAATTAGTAAATATAGTTTTCACCTAATATCATCTAAAAGGATATCTTATTTATAAAAGCATGTGAATCTTGTCGTGTATGGTCGCCCGTATTTATAAAAATGGTAACGTTTATACAAGTAAAAATATTCAAAATTCTTTTTAAAATATTTATTGTTTATGCTTTGTTTTAAGCTTTTCCATTTATGATTAGTAAATATAGTTTTCACTTAATAATAATGTCATCTAAAAGGATGAAATTAATGCAGAATCTTAAAAGATTTAAAATTTAATAATTTTCTGTTAAAAATTTTTTCTTTAAGATTTGTTTTCATTTTCTTAAAATGTCTGAGTTGTCATATTTACGATTCAGAGATTTTCGATAAATGGTGTGTCTATTTGACAAAAACAAATTGATGATTTAAATTTCCCATTTCTCACGTTTTTAGCAACTCCCTCATTCCATGTCTTTGATGTTTTTTTTGTTGTTTTTTTTGTTGTTTTTTAAGCTTATCACCCCAAGCAAGGCTGGAAGCCACTAGCATGCAAGGGGTTACAGAAGATTTGGAGGAAGAGCAGATTGGAGTGGTAAAGGAGAGGATGTGGAGAAAGATAGCGGATCGATCAAGGCAAGGGGGTTACAGAAGATTTGGAGCGAGAGCAGATAGGAATGAAAGGTGAAAGGATGTGGAGAAGGGAAGTGGATAGATCAAGGCAACTGGAGATGTCGATTGACGTTACACTTAAATAGTTGGAGATTGTATTTGTCAGGGAAACAGGAATAAGGAAGGGAGTTCCACAGGCGAGATGTGCGAGACATGAAGCTATTGGAGTAGAAGAGACGTCTACATCTAACAGTTTCAACAGTGAAGGGATGGGAACGGGATGCCAGCCTCGCAGGACGCTTAAATTCATGAGGTCTGGGAACCTTCAATTCACGGTTTGACAGGAATGATTGTATTAGGTCAAACAATCGACCTGTTATACCATAACCCTGGAGCTTGCTAAGAAGGCCGGCATGCCAAACTCTATCAAACGCTTTGGAGATGTCTAGGACCACGGCACGAGCTTCACCGTTATTATGAATGTTGTATATAAAATCTCTTGTAAACTGTCTCTTCTTTGTCATCTGCCCGACTTGATGTAGAAGTCGTTCAAATCCCATAGTATGGATTATCACCCCTTATACGTATTCTCTATTTAAATAAGTCGAATAAAACCTCAGATGCACACTTGTGTAAATTAATTGAAACAAACGATTTAGTTTCCTTTCTTTCAACATACGGTCATTTGTAGTCCCACTTGAGTGACAGGGTGTAATCGATTTCTGTTTTTTCCTAAGATTAAGTCATTTGCAGTGGTGTGAAGTAATATGAATCTATTTTCAGGGTGTATGATGGAATTGGCTTGGCCTTGAAAAATATTGCATCATCCGTGATTACATCAAATTTTTATCACGCCCAAACAGTGTTGTCTCGACTGTCGATTAGTTGTCCTACGGCCATTGTATACGATGGACGTTTATCAAAGAGAGTGTACGAAAATTTGTAACGCTGCACGAACACACTGGCAAGCCTTACCCGTGAGCAAATCAAGGTACGCTAGACTGGCTCCTGCTTTAAATCCAATCGAGAATCTGTGGTTAATCTGCAGGGAACTATTTCGTGGAATGGACATACGAAGTACTAACACACACACACACACACACACACACACACACACACACACACACACACACACACACATATATATATATATATATATATATATATATATATATATATATATATATATATAGGATTAATATTAATATATCAGCATCCCGACTACAGGATTTTGTTAACTGAATCTCCGGGAATTACTCCGTCCAGTTGCGAGGGGTTATCAACAATACATACATACATATATATACATACAGACATATATATATATATCTCTTCATCACCGAGGCCCGTTGTAACAGTTGGTATGGTGTTTGCTTGACAACCTAACTGTCAGGGTTTCAATTCTCGGTAGTGGATGCGCACTGCTGATGAGTCCCAACTATAGGACGAAACGGCCGTCCAGTGCTTTCTACATTCTGTTGCAGTTTCTTTCAGACTCAATGAATTGCTTAATTATAATTATCAGATCTTCCTTGCAATTTCTATCATATATATTTATATGTCAAACCACCTGTCGAACAAACTTTTGCTCGCCAGTGGTTTGACATCACCCGAGGAGACACATTTGTGGTTCTGGAAAATGATTGTAATCTTGTAGCGATTTTTAACTTGTTTTTATTTTAATAACCTAAAATAAATGAATATATATATATATATATATATATATATATATATATATATATATATATATATATATATATTCATTCTACCATTCGTCCATTTATTGAATATTACTGCCACATATGGCCGGGTGCTTCTGCTGTGTATTTAAAGATACTTGATGATATACACAGAAGAATCTGCCACAGTATTGGTCCTGTCCTGGCAGCTCGGTTTCAGTGACTTCCCCACAGCGCTAATGTAGCTTCCCTGTGCCTTTTCTATTAATACTTTTGTGGGGATTTTCGAATGGACTTTCGCTATGATACCTAGAAGCTATAAATTTAAGCGAAGTACTAGACTGGTAGCAAGGTCTCACCATTTTACAACTGAAATGGCTAGATGTAACCGTAAGTTCAATGCTAACAGTTTCTTCTCTTGCACTTCTCGCTTGTGGAACTCTTCCAGCTTCTTGATTTCCAATCAATTTTAACCTTCAAAAGTTTAAATACAATGTCAATCGTTATCTTCTGTCTTCTTAATCGCAGTTGTTTTATTGTCCATTCAACTTATTAATGTGTGTGTTTTTTTAAATATTCTCTGACACTCAGTAACCCGTTGCGACCTTGTAGCTTTACTGCCAAGGAAGCGTCGACCGTCTGTTTTTTTTTATCATTCTGGGGTCAACAAAATTTTGGATTCAGCTTTTGATGTTTTGCCACACGCTTTTTTAAAACTTAAACCTGTCGTTTTACGCATATCTAGATATTGGAACATGTAATACCGTTAAAAGATTTATAAAAGAGAGAAACACCGGAAAAGATGACTGCTATTTCAGTTTTCCTTCCCCCGCTATCCCGAGGACTAACATTGAAATAAAAAGTTCCTCAATCCACACTCCTCTAATACCTTATTTCTTAAGACACAAAACAGGGGAATGCCGACTTTCTGTGTATACAACCACCAATTTATATTATAATTTATACTGCCGTTTTGAGGGCACTTCAACGTGGTATAATGGTTAACAAGCTTGTCTCGCTAGAACAATTCATACTGAATAGTGAGTTCAATCCTCACTCTAGGCCTTGTGACACATCTTAGTTTCGCTTAGAAAAAAGGGGGACTTCGACCCGGTTTAATGGTTAACAAGCTTGTCCCGTAGATCAATAACGACTGAAAAGTGAGTTCGATCCTCACTCTCGACCTTGTGACACATCTAAGCTTCGCTTAGGAAAAAGGGGCACTTCAATGTGGTGTAATGGTTAACAAGCTTGTCTCGCTAGAACAATTCATACTGAATACTGAGTTCGATCCTCACTCTCGACCTTGTGACACATCTAAGTTTCGCTTACAAAAAGGAGGCACTTCGACCTGGTGTAATGGTTAACAAGCTTGTCTCGTTAGATCAATTACGACTGAATAATAAGTTCGATACTCACTCTCGAGATTTGTGACACATCTAAGCTTCGCTTAGAAAAAGGGGCATTTCGACGTGGTGTAATGGTTAACAAGCTTGTCTTGCTCGATCAATTACGACTGAACAGTGAGTTCGATCCTCACTGGGTGCGCCATTCTTTCGGCCTTGTGTCCCATCTAAGCTACGTTTAGAAAAAAACTGCCGTTAACAAGCTGGTCTCGCTCAACCATTTACAACTGATGTGTGAGTTCGATCCTCACTGGGTACCCCATATCTTCGGCCTTGTGCCACATCTGAGCTAAGCTTAGAAAATCAAAGAAACTGTCATTCGTGTTGTCATTTTGATGAGGCCCACTTCACATAGGGCAAAAAAGGATATGACATTTCATGAAAAAAATTTACCCAGCGCTATATGAATCTGATCAAAAAGTATCTGAACTGTTGCTATGGTAACGGAGGCAAAATACGCAGAGTGAAGCCCCTTGATACAGACGATACAGTTTTTGCTCAAGAGCAACAACTACAATACCTACCGGATCTCGCGCCTTTTCCTTTTTCCAAAAATTAAATTCTACCAGAAAAGAAGTATATTTCAAGATGTCGGGCAAGGCGAATAGAATGCGGTGAGGAGATCGAGGAATGCTTCCAACAATGGCTACGATGCAGAATCAAGAGAGTGGCTTCACAAGAGAATTACTTCGAAGGAGATTAAATGCCGAATTGATATGTGTTGCAGTTTTCTTTTTATAGCACCAGTCCCAATAAGAGGACTACTTCGAAGGAGATTAAATGCCGAATTGATATATGTTGTAGTTTTCTTTTTACTGCACCAGTCCCGATAAGAGGACTATTTCGAAGGAGATTAAATGCCAAATTGTTGCATTGTAGTTTTTCTTTTTACAGCACCACTTTCGATAAGGGGACTACTTCGAAGGAGATTAAATGCTGAATTGTTATGTGTTGTAGTTTTCTTTTTACAGCACCACTCTCGATAAGGGGACTACTTCGAAGTAGATTCAATGCAGAATTGTTATGTGTTGTAGTTTTCTTTTTACAGCTCCACTCTCGATAAGGGGACTACTTCGAAGGCGATTAAATGCCAAATTGTTGTGTTGTAGTTTTTCTTTTTACAGCACCACTCTCGATAAGTGGACTACTCCGAAGGAGATTAAATGCCGAATTGATATGTGTTGTAGTTTTCTTTTTATAGCACCACTTTCGATAAGGGGACTACTTCGAAGGAGATTAAATGCTGAATTGTTATGTGTTGTAGTTTTCTTTTTACAGCACCACTCTCGATAAGGGGACTACTTCGAAGTAGATTCAATGCAGAATTGTTATGTGTTGTAGTTTTCTTTTTACAGCTCCACTCTCGATAAGGGGACTACTTCGAAGGCGATTAAATGCCAAATTGTTGTGTTGTAGTTTTCTTTTTACAGCACCACTCTCGATAAGGGGACTACTTCGAAGTAGATTCAATGCAGAATTGTTATGTGTTGTAGTTTTCTTTTTACAGCTCCACTCTCGATAAGGGGACTACTTCGAAGGCGATTAAATGCCAAATTGTTGTGTTGTAGTTTTCTTTTTACAGCACCACTCTCGATAAGGGGACTACTTCGAAGTAGATTCAATGCAGAATTGTTATGTGTTGTAGTTTTCTTTTTACAGCACCACTTTCGATAAGGGGACTACTTCGAAGGAGATTAAATGCTGAATTGTTATGTGTTGTAGTTTTCTTTTTACAGCACCACTCTCGATAAGGGGACTACTTCGAAGTAGATTCAATGCAGAATTGTTATGTGTTGTAGTTTTCTTTTTACAGCACCACTCTCGATAAGTGGACTACTCCGAAGGAGATTAAATGCCGAATTGATATGTGTTGTAGTTTTCTTTTTATAGCACCACTCCCGATATGTTTTTTAACAGACCTTGCATTTCCCATGGTGCCTTTTTCATTTTTATTCACTGACTGTTTCGAATTGTCAGCTAGCGTTCGTTTGAAATAAAAACAAATCCTGGTCAAAACATTTTCCTCTGGCTTACCCTTGTTGACTGCCACCTTTTTAACATTCATTTATTTGCCTTCTTTTCGCCCTCGAGTCAGATAATCTGCCCATTACGCTGAAGGCTCCGTGACAGATTCACCTGGTGATCAAAGTTTTGCACGTCTGCCAAACAAAACGCAGGAAGTTGTCTTTTTACTCTTTCGTGTCTTTCGTCCATCTTTACATTTTCATTGCTACCGACCTGACACCTGGTGGCAAAACAGTAATTCAAGGGTAGGGCAATTGAACAGTGTAAGGGCTTACTTTCTAATAGCGAGTTTTTGCTCAAGAGCAACAACTACAATACCTACCGGATCTCGCGCCTTTTCCTTTTTCCAAAAATTAAATTCTACCAGAAAAGAAGTATATTTCAAGATGTCGGGCAAGGCGAATAGAATGCGGTGAGGAGATCGAGGAATGCTTCCAACAATGGCTACGATGCAGAATCAAGAGAGTGGCTTCACAAGAGAATTACTTCGAAGGAGATTAAATGCCGAATTGATATGTGTTGCAGTTTTCTTTTTATAGCACCAGTCCCAATAAGAGGACTACTTCGAAGGAGATTAAATGCCGAATTGATATATGTTGTAGTTTTCTTTTTACTGCACCAGTCCCGATAAGAGGACTATTTCGAAGGAGATTAAATGCCAAATTGTTGCATTGTAGTTTTTCTTTTTACAGCACCACTTTCGATAAGGGGACTACTTCGAAGGAGATTAAATGCTGAATTGTTATGTGTTGTAGTTTTCTTTTTACAGCACCACTCTCGATAAGGGGACTACTTCGAAGTAGATTCAATGCAGAATTGTTATGTGTTGTAGTTTTCTTTTTACAGCTCCACTCTCGATAAGGGGACTACTTCGAAGGCGATTAAATGCCAAATTGTTGTGTTGTAGTTTTTCTTTTTACAGCACCACTCTCGATAAGTGGACTACTCCGAAGGAGATTAAATGCCGAATTGATATGTGTTGTAGTTTTCTTTTTATAGCACCACTTTCGATAAGGGGACTACTTCGAAGGAGATTAAATGCTGAATTGTTATGTGTTGTAGTTTTCTTTTTACAGCACCACTCTCGATAAGGGGACTACTTCGAAGTAGATTCAATGCAGAATTGTTATGTGTTGTAGTTTTCTTTTTACAGCTCCACTCTCGATAAGGGGACTAC
>OZ038515.1:39896228-40031228 GCA_964036315.1 Acanthosepion esculentum
AACAATCTTGCTTTGCAAAATCCGCTTTGATGGTGTGTTCTGTTCTATTTAGTCTACCAGAGTAGCACACAAATACATCAAGATAGCAATATGTGTTTATTGAATAAAATACAACTAGTAAACTATCTTCAGAAGTATACGCATGCGCAGTTATTCAGTAACTACACGTCGCTTTTTATTTTGACGCTTGTAAACTGTCGAAGGATCATCTCTGAAGACAGTCCAATATTTGTGGATTCCACCTGCCCTGATACCTTTTCTCCATTGCTGCAATGTTTCGAGGAAATTGTTCACCGTGTTCGACACTCCCATCACCACAGTTTTGACGGGAAAATGAAGATGCGAGTCAAAAAAAAGTGTGTCTTCAACGACAGCCAAAAATGCTTGTATGCCATCAGGGGTCTTTCACGAGGTCCCTGTATTTTTCTGCTATTACATTAACCAGAAAGTTGATTACTACCGACTTGAAAACTTTCCATACAGTTACTTTTTCCCTACTCGCGTAGTATTGTCAAAATTTTCATCAAAAAGAATTTTACGAATCTGGAGACCAACAAAGATTTGAAGGGTCAAAGAACAGGCACCATTCCATTGGATTGTAACAGATGTTAAGTGATTGCATAAGACCGGAAAGATCCCAGTTATGTTGATCATAGATGATACATCTTAGTAGTTGTTTCATATTGTCGTTTCTTTCATGTTGGCTTCGTGACCAACTGGGATTGAAGGTAAAATATTACCATTGTGTAAAAAGACAGCTTTGAAGGGTAAAGGAGCAGCCACCATTCTCTTGGATTTTAACTGATGTTAAGTGACCGGATAGATCCCAGTTATGTTGATCATAGATGATACATCTCAGTAGTTGTTTCATATTGTCGTTTCTTTCGTGTTGGCTTCGTGACCAATTGGGATTGTAGGTAAAACATTACCATTGTGTAAAAAGACAGCTTTGAAGGGTCAATGTACAGCCACCATTCCCTTGGATTGTAACTTATGTTATGTGATTGCATAAGATCGGAAAGATCCCAGTTATGTTGATCATAGATGATACATCTCATTAGTTGTTTCATATTGTCGTTTCTTTCATGTTGGCTTCGTGACCAACTGGGATTGTAGGTAAAACATTACCATTGTGTAAAAAGACAGATTTGAGACTTGTCTTTGAGGAATCAATGAACAGCTTTCATTCCTCTGGATTGCAACTGATGTTAAGTAATTATTGCATAAAACCACTGATATCACTGCAGTCCACCAAATCACCTTCCATAAGAAAGAATATGCTCTAGTTCTCTGTGACGATCATGGAGTTAGGATATCCGTAATACATTTCACTGCTGTAATCTGGAACCTGATATTTCTGGTTACTCTTGGAAAGTTCCAAAATACTCCAAAATATGTTGATAAACCTGGAGACCAACAAAGATTTCGTTCTTTATCTTTGCTTCACTTGTGCTGGGAAATTTATTCTACACATACCCGAATTCTGCCTTTGTTTTGTCCACAGCCGCCTGGAAATGTTTCATAAGACCAGACTCGATGTGAAGAGGAGTTAACAAAATTTCCTTTGACTCAACTAGTGATGGATGCTGAAAGTTTTTCTCTCGGGTTCCAGTGATTGTCGTAGAGGACAGTTTCTCTTGATCTAATGAGGACTTCTGTCTCGGCTGTCCTATTCACAAAGAAAACTGCAGTACTTGGGATATCAATCTTGCAGTCTTAGCAAGAGAGCAAATCCTTAAAATCTCCGCAATGTTGCCAGCCATGTTGATCATAGTTCATCCCAATAGTTATTTCATATTCCATAAGTTTCTTTCACGTGGAATGCCTGACCAACTGGGATTAAAAGTAAACCATTATCAGTGTGTATCGAGACAGCTTTGAAAGATAAAGGAACAGTCACCATTCCTCCTGCAATTTTCAACTCTTTCCTTTCCTGGTGGACACAGACTTGAAAGCATTCTATGCAGTTCCCCGTAGTATACTGTCAAAGTTTTAAGCCAAAATAACTTTCCAAATCTGACGACCAACAAAGATGCCTTCCTTTATCGTTGCATCACTTATCCTGGGTAGTGTATTCTTCACATACCTGAATGCTGCTTTTGTTTTGACCAAAGCCGTCTCGAAATATTTCATAAGACCAAACTCGATGTGAACAGGAGGTAACAAAATTTTCTTTCACTCAACTAGTGGTGGGAAGGTGAACATTTTTCCTCCCAGCTTCCAGTGCTTGATGTAGAGGCCAGATTCTCTTGATCTAATGAGGACTTCTGTCTCGGCTGTCCTATTCACAAAGAAAACAAGTGCTTGGGATATCCATCTAATGAGGACTTCTGTCTCGGCTGTCCTATTCACAAAGAAAACAAGTGCTTGGGATATCCATCTAATGAGGACTTCTGTCTCGGCTGTCCTATTCACAAAGAAAACAAGTGCTTGGGATATCCATCTAATGAGGACTTCTGTCTCGGCTGTCCTATTCACAAAGAAAACAAGTGCTTGGGATATCCATCTAATGAGGACTTCTGTCTCGGCTGTCCTATTCACAAAGAAAACAAGTGCTTGGGATATCCATCTAATGAGGACTTCTGTCTCGGCTGTCCTATTCACAAAGAAAACAAGTGCTTGGGATATCCATCTAATGAGGACTTCTGTCTCGGCTGTCCTATTCACAAAGAAAACAAGTGCTTGGGATATCCATCTAATGAGGACTTCTGTCTCGGCTGTCCTATTCACAAAGAAAACAAGTGCTTGGGATATCCATCTAATGAGGACTTCTGTCTCGGCTGTCCTATTCACAAAGAAAACAAGTGCTTGGGATATCCATCTAATGAGGACTTCTGTCTCGGCTGTCCTATTCACAAAGAAAACAAGTGCTTGGGATATCCATCTAATGAGGACTTCTGTCTCGGCTGTCCTATTCACAAAGAAAACAAGTGCTTGGGATATCCATCTTGCAGTCCAGGCAAGAGAGCAACAACCTTAAAATCTTAAAAGTTACCAGTTCTGTTGATCAAAGTGGATACATGTCAGTAGTTGTTTCATATTGCCATAAGTTGCTTTCATATGGACTGCATGACCAACTAATATTAAAGGTAAAAACTTACCATTGTGTAACAATGCAGTTCTGAGCCTTTTCTTTGAGGAATCAAGGAACAGCCTCCATTCGTCTGGATTGTAACTGATGTTAAGTGATTGTGTAACACCACTGATACTGCAAAACACCAAGACATCCTTTCATAAGGAAGAATTGGTCTAGATCCCTGTGATGATGACGGAAACGTGAAACACGTATATCACCAGCTAATAGATTCCACCGCTGTAACTTGGAACCTAAAAGTTCTGCTTTAATCTTGGGAATTTCCAAATCTCTGACAAATTCCGGTGCTTCTGGAATTGGTATGTCTTCATTATGGGAACGGGACGCAAATATGACGGAATATTTGGATATTGTACTGTCCATTGCCTTTTCTTTGACAGTCCCTTAGCAATTGGAGGCACCATGCAGAAGTAGCAATCAGTACCATAATCGGTTGGCTCTCTTCAAATCAAGTTTATTAGGAGAATAATTATATATAATGGGGTTATTAAGACAATACTAATTGATCTGGCCCGGACGACAATTTTGATAAAATATTCATATAGCACTAGTACTGTACCTTGGAATCTAGAGCCAATCAACAATTTTGAATATCATTTTTATTTTCAGTGTCCCCAAATTAGCTAAGATTGGCTATTCCTGTTTTTGAAGTTTTCATGTTACAGTCCAGTGCTATTAGGTCACTTTGAGTTGTGAGGTGTGGCTCAGAAACAAATGTTGGACAATAATCTTGATCATATGAAGTTGGTGGTTCAGGCTCGGAAGGTTCATTGTCTTCCCCATCATCTGATTCAATTTGATAAGATTCTGATGCTTCTGCGACTAGTATGCTTTCATTATGGGAAGCACGACAAAATACAAATGGAATGTTTAGATATTGCACTGTCTATTGCCTTTTCTTTGACAGTCCCTTAGCAAATAGAGGCACCATGAAGAAGTAGCAATCAGTACCATAATCGGTTGGCTCTCTCCAAAGGCATAGCAAAAGGTATATATTTTTTCTTCCTGGATAGCCATTGACTGAGATTTATTGGACATGTATTACAGAATACGTGTGCTGCGCACTTCTTGTCTTCGTCTCCAATTTTGCATCCAAAATCTTTAAGCATTACTCATTGCAGGTGGTACATTTCGTTTTTGAGGTGCAAAAGTCACTTCGCCACACACAGAAGTTATCGGCTTTGTTCAGACATTCACGGAACATTTTTCGTTGGTCAGTTAAATGTGGGAAAACCCGAATGGAAAGAGGAATACTAATTAGTTTATGAGAAGAATAGTTACATATAATAAGGTTATTAGGGGAATAATAATCTGGCACGGACAACAATTTTCATGAAATATTCATATAACACTAGTATCATATCTTTAAATCTAGAGCCAATCAACAATTTTCGAGATGGCTTTTATTTTAAGTGCCCACAAATTAGCTAAGATTGGCTATTTTTATTTTTTAAGCTTTCATGGTGTTTCAATTGCTCAGTCTATCAGTCAAATAGTGTATTTCTTTACTCGTTTCGCTGATGATTCTGATGAACATTGTTTTTTACAGGATTTGTTCTTGACCTCCTCCTCTAGCTCTTGTCGAACATCGAAACTCCATTCTCTTGGCAATTCGGATTACCTTGCAGTATCTGTTAATAATTATATTGAGTCGTCTGTTAGACAAGGACCTCCTTTTTACAAGACTTCTTTCTGCTACCAGCGTATTGATTAGGATACACTTCATATAGCACTAGTACTGTATCTTCAAATCTAGAGCCAATCAACAATTTGGGATATCGCTTTTATTTCCAGTGTCCCCAAATTAGCCAAGATTGGCTATTTTTGTTTTTAAAGCTTTCAGTGCTAGTAAAAGATAGAATTCAGTCTTTTCAGAAATGATATGCAGCCTAAGTTGTGGGCTAAGTATTAGAGGCCTCAAAATTAAATAGGTTTACAAGCTTAACGATCTGGTTAGTGTAGAAACAGACAATGAAATATATAAAACAGATGCGAAATAACAACCTGACTAATTCCCGAGTTTTTTCTCGTGGATTGATTTCCATAAATAACTTTTAACTTTAAAAAAAGGGCCTAGGAAGGCCCTTGTTGTCTGGGTTCATCTTCCAACGAAACTTTGTAAACCATTTACATAATTCCCGGTCAGTTTTGACTCCTTAACCATAAACATTACCTATTTTCGTAGATGTCTCCAAAGTGCTAATCCGTTGTTTGTACTCCCGTAACATTATGTCAGCTAAATGTACTTTCAATCTCTCCATTAGTGGGCTTAAGAAATGCATTATTTAATCCACGGTGTACGCTGCCACTACTGTGTAAAAACTAATGTATGTTAGTGTATTCAGCATTTATTCGTAACTGCTACGGGTTATTAGTAGTTACGATGATACTTTCCTTGTTATAATTTCCCCCAAACGGAAATTACCGATGACTCAGGCTAATACAAGTGATGTCCTCTGTAGAACGGATTTGGGTCATATTTGTTCGTTGTATTTGATCTGCCATTTCCCGAATTTGATCGGATGGTCATCATATTTAATCTGCCATTTACCTAATTTGATCAAATGGCTGCTGTATTTGAACGACCATGTCACGATTTTGATCAGATACTCGTCGGATTTCATCTATCATTTCCCGAATTTGATCGGATGTATTGCGTATTTGATCTATCACATCTGGAATTTCGTCTGATACTTTCGATAGAAGTATTTGCGTTTTCACTTAATTTTAGTTTTGTAAACCAAAAATAGTTTAGCTTGCTAACCATTACGCCACGCCAAAGCGTTCTAAATGATTTTATAGCGAAGCTTATATGTGGCACAAGGCCGAAAGTATGGAGCACCCAGTAAGGATCGAACTCACTACTCGGTTGTAATTGATCTAGCGAGACAAGCTTTCTAAACATTATACAACATCGAAGTCCTCAATAGTAATTTTCTAAGCGTAGCTTAGATGTGGCACAAGTCCGTAAGTATAGGGCACCAAGTGAGGATCGAACTTACTAATCATTTGTAATTGTTCTAGCGAGAAAAGCTTGCTCACCATTATACCACGGTGAGGAATCCAAAAATGATTTTCTAAGCTTAGATGTGGCAATAGGCCGAAAGTATGGCGCTCTCAGGATCGAACTCACTACTCAGTCATAACTGTTCTAGACAAACTTGTTAACCATTACACCACGTCGGCATGCTCCTGTCTTCTGCTTTTTGTTTTCTGTTTTTCCTATATTTGTTGTTCTTGTCCAGTGGTCTGAATTTGCCAAATATTTCGACTCTGTGTCTCGCTGGGAGGGCCGTCCTGTCACAGGAAACACATTATGTTCGCAGTATCTCCACCCAGCGGTCTATCCCTACAGTGGTCTCTTCTGTGATCGGGCGGGATTTTAAGATCGGGGTCTGCTATATTTTTGATTACAGAGAGAAATATTTTTCTGCGAGCAAAGAATCTGAGACATGTGACCGCCCACGGAAAGAGATGAGTAGGTCCTTTTCATAAACGCTTGGCGCAACTCTGCAGGAAAAGCTCATTTGAAACTTCTTTCTTTCTTTTTGTATTTTTCTTTCTTTTTTCTTTGCTCTCTTTTTTTGCGTCTACTTCTTTCTCTTTCGTAATCACTCTCTCATTTCTCTTCAACTCTCTTTATCGCTTTATCTCTCTCTCTCTCTCTCTCTCTCTTTCTTTTTCTCTTTTCTTTATATCGCTTTTCTACCTGTTTCGCTCTCCCTCTCTATCTCTTTATTGAATTTTCTTTCGCTCTCTCTTGATTTCATTTTCTTTTGCTCTCTGTCTTTCTTTCTTTCTTTCTTTCTTTCTGTTCTCCCCTCTCTTTGTCTTTCTTTATGCGTATTTTCGCTTTTTCTCTTTTTATCTCTTATCCTCTCTTTCCTTTTCTTATCTTTCTACTTCTCTCTCTCTCTCTCTCTGCTTTCTGTCGTTTTCTCTTTCTCTTCCGTTTTCTCTTTCATTATCATTTTTTATTTATTTATTTACATATCTCTCTTTATAGCGTTTTGTCGCCTCCTATTGTGTTTCTCACTCTCTCTTTCTCTATATCATGTCATATCTATCTATCTATACATATATATATATATATATATATATATATTTTAGTCTGTTCACATCTATCTATCTCAGTCTGTTCATATCTATTAATCTATCTCAATCTGATCACATATATCTATCTATCTATCTATCTATCTATCTCAGTCTGTTCACATCTCTCTCTCTCTCTCTCAGTCTGTTCATATCTATCTATCTATCTATCTCAGTCTGTTCACATCTCTCTCTCTCTCTCAGTCTGTTCATATCTATATATCTATCTATCTCAGTCTGTTCACATCTCTCTCTCTCAGTCTGTTCACATCTATATATCTATCTATCTATCTATCTATCAGTCTGTTCACATCTCTCTCTCTCTCTCTCAGTCTGTTCATATCTATCTATCTATCTATCTCAGTCTGTTCACATCTCTCTCTCTCAGTCTGTTCACATCTATCTATCTATCTATCTATCTCAGTCTGTTCACATCTCTCTCTCTCTCTCTCTCTCTCTCTCTCTCTCTCAGTCTGTTCACATCTATCTATCTATCTATCTATCTCAGTCTGTACACATCTCTCTCTCTCTCTCAGTCTGTTCATATCTATCTATCTATCTATCTATCTATTTCAGTCAGTTCATATCTATCTATCTATCTATCTATCTATCTATCTATCTAACTATCTATGCTATGCTATGTTTTTTTTTTGTCTTACCCCACCCACGCATAAACAGAAGTCCTAGTGTCAAAGAGTTCAAAAATTGCCTTCCTTAGTCCCGGTGCCCTGAACTCTTTAATACGTTTCCTTTCTGTTGCCGACAACAGTCATGGTGTCAATTGTAGCGGACGAGATCTCGCCGGCATCATTACCGCGTCGAACGAGAAAACCGGTAACGATGGCCGCATTGTTTCATGGTTGGGTAGGAGCTGACACCCTCAGCCCATGATCTTATCTGCTGGACATGAAGTGGCTTAAATTTCAAAATGAATTCAAAGAAAGATGCTTAAAAAGATCACGTAGTAGAAGTATTAATTTAAAAACATAACTCCACCCAGTAGAAGGCTTGAGTGCCACTCAAGTACGATTCGTTATATTCACTTATCCACAAACACTCGTGGCAAAGGGAGAAACTCAATAGAAGTAGATATTTTCGCCTATCGTCCGGTTCACACTCCACTCCGATCTTTTGAACAGGAGTAGAGGTTTATTCCTTGTTTCCTTTTTAGGATTGGGTTTCTGGTTTATTCTAAAGTTTGCATCAACTTTATACACCGAACGCTTGTCCTTTCTATCTATCTATCTATCTATATATATATATATATATATATATATATCAGTCTCTTCACATCTATCTATCTATGTATGTATGTATGTATGTATCTATCTATCTATCGCATTCTGTTCACATCTATCTATCTATCTATCTATCTATCTATCCAAGTCTGTCCATTATCTATCTATCTATCTCAATCTGTTCATTATCTATCTATCTATCTATCTATATACATATATATATATATATATATATATATATATATATATATATATATATCAGTCTCTTCACATGTATATATCTATCTATCTATCTATATATATATATATATCAGTCTCTTCACATCTATCTATCGCATTCTATTCAGATCTATCTATCTATCTATCTATCTATCTATCTATCTATGTTCACATCTATCTATCTCAGTCTGTTCACATCTATCTATCTATCTATCTATCTATCTCATTCTATTTATATCCATCTGTCTGTCTGTCTCTCTATCTATCTCAGTCTGTTCCTATCTATCTATCTATCTATCTAAGTCGGTAGAATAGTAGGAATTGAGGTTTACTCATTTTACGATTTAGTTTCGGGTTTGTTCTAAAGTTTGCTTCAGCTCTATACACCAAACGCTTGTCCTTTCTTTACGCTGATACAAATCCACGCAGTAACTCTCTACCTTGAGTGGCTCTTGGGCCTTGTATTGGGTAAACATTAGTAAAAATAATCAACTCTTCTCCACACAGCGAAAAATCGTTATGAATTCCTAAAATTTCTTACAGTTTAAAAATAGACCGTTAATTTCCTGGTCACCGGTCTGACATCAAACGATTCTAACTTCTCGGACCAGGAACGAAAATATCATATATATATTATGTTCGACCGTTGAGATATATTCTCGCCTGAATTATCTGCCCCGTCTTTTGTTTGGAGAAAAGAGAAACAAAAAGGAAACTAATAATTAACTTCAGGAAGAGACAGTTGGGGTTTCTGGGGCATATTAATGAGGAAGGAAGGCGTGGAAAATCTGATACACACAGGACAAATAGAGAGCTATAGGGAAAGAAGAAAGCAAGGTATAACATACTTAATGAGCTTGAGGAAATGAATGGCGGAACAAGGTTTAGGAAAGATAACAACAACATTTATTAAGAGCTACAAAAGACAGGAAATTGTGGAGAGCCATGATCACCTACGTCCGGAAGGGACACGGTACATAGAAGAAGAAGAATGAGCTTGAGTAAATGGATGGCGGAACAAGGTTTAGGAGAAATAACAAAGAGACAAAAAATTATTAAGAGCTACAAAGGACAGGAAATTGTGGAGAGCCATGATCGCCAACGTCGTGAAGGAACACGGCGAATGAAGAAGAAGAATAAGCTTACATTATTTACATTATTGTGACTGTTATCCTCATCTTCATTACCATATTCACAAGGACACATGGCCCAGTGGATAAAGACGTTGGTTAGATCCAGTGACTAGATTCTAGGGATATAATGGCTGTCTATAGCTCTGAGATGAGGTATTATGATTATTTCCATTATTTGGACTGTTATCCTCATCTTCATTGCCATATTCACAAGGACACATGGCCCAGTGGATAAAGACGTTGGTTAGATCCAGTGACTAGCTTCTAGTGATATAATGGCTGTCTATATCTCTGAGATGAGGTATTATGATTACTTACATTATTTACATTATTCGGACTGTTACCCTCATCTTCATTGCCATATTCACAAGGACACATGGCCCAGTGGATAAAGACGTTGGTTAGATCCAGTGACTAGCTTCTAGTGATATAATGGCTGTCTATAGCTCTGAGATGAGGTATTATGATTATTTCCATTATTTGGACTGTTATCCTCATCTTCATTGCCATATTCACAAGGACACATGGCCCAGTGGATAAAGACGTTGGTTAGATCCAGTGACTAGCTTCTAGGGATATAATGGCTGTCTATATCTCTGAGATGAGGTATTATGATTACTTACATTATTTACATTATTCGGACTGTTATCCTCATCTTCATTGCCATATTCACAAGGACACATGGCCCAGTGGATAAAGACGTTGGTTAGATCCAGTGACTAGCTTCTAGTGATATAATGGCTGGCTATATCTCTGAGATGAGGTATTATGATTACTTACATTATTTACATTATTCGGACAGCAATGAAGATGAGGATAACAGTCCGAATAATGTAAATAATGTAAGTAATCATAATACCTCATCTCAGAGATATAGACAGCCATTATATCACTAGAAACTAGTCACTGGATCTAATCAACGTCTATATCCACTGGGCCATGTGTCCTTGTGAATATGGCAATGAAGATGAGGATAACAGTACATTCGGATAGGAGGACGTTCGTATAGGAAAACGTTCGGATAGGGGGGTATTTTATGAGGTCTTTTGGGTAGGAGGATGTTCGGATAGGAGAAAGTTCAGATATAACGAGGTTCGGATATGAGGACATTCGGATAGGAGGACGTTCCGATATGGGGAAGTTCGTATCGGAAAACGTCCAGATAGGGAGAGGTGTTTAATGAGGTCTTTTGGATAGGAGGACGTTCGGATAGGAGATGTTTAGATATAAGGAGGGTCGGATATGAGGACATTTAGATAAGAATACGTTCGGATATGAGGACGTTCGGATAGGAGATAGTTCAGATATAAGGAGGTTCGGATATGAGGTCATGCGGATAGGAATGCATTCGGATATGAGGACTTTCAGATAGGAAGACGTTTTGATATGATTCCGATCGTGTAGTAGCCCGTCCGGATATGAGGACATTCGGATAGGAGGATGTTCGGATATAAGGACGATCGGATAGGAAGACGTTTTGATATGATGCCGTTCGTATAGGAGCCCGTTCCGATATGAGGATATTCGGAAAGGTGTACGTTCGGATATGAGCACGTTCAAATAGTAAGGCGTTTTGATATGATGTCGTTCGTATAAGTGCCCGTCCGGATATGAGGACATTCCGATAAGAGGATGTTCGGATATAAAGACGTTCGGATATGCGGACGTTCGGATAGGAAGACGTTTTGATATGATGCCGTTCGTATAGGTGCCCGTTCGGATATGAGGACATTCGGATAGGAGGGTATAATGACGCTCAGATAGGAGGACGTTCGTATAGGGAAACGTTCGGGTAGGGGGGTATTTTATGAGGTCTTTTGGTTAGGTGGATGTTCGGATAGGAGATGTTTAGATATAAGGAGTTTCGGATATGAGGACATTCGGATAGGTGTAGTGTTCGGATATGAGTACGTTCAGATAGGAAGAGGTTTTGATATGAGGACAATTCGGATAGGAGGATGTTCGGATATGAGGATATTCGTATAGGTGCCCGTTCGGATATGAGGACATTCGGATAGGAGGATGTTCGGATATGAGTATATTCGTATAGGTGCCCGTTCGGATATATGAGGACATTCGGATAGGTGGGTGTGCGGATATGAGGATATTCGTATCGGTGCCCGTTCGGATATGAGGACATTCGGATAGGAGGACATTCGGATAGGAGGATGTTCGGATATGAGGATATTCGTATAGGTGCCCGTTCGGATATGAGGACATTCGGATAGGAGGATGTTCGGATATGAGCATATTCGTATAGGTGCCCGTTCGGATATGAGGACATTCGGATAGGAGGATGTTCGGATATGAGCATATTCGTATAGGTGCCCGTTCGGATATGAGGACATTCGGATAGGAGGATGTTCGGATATGAGGATATTCGTATAGGTGCCCGTTCGGATATGAGGACATTCGGATAGGAGCATGTTCGGATATGAGCATATTCCTATAGATGGCCGTTCGGATATGAGGACATTCGGATAGGAGTATGTTCGGATATGAGGATATTCGTATAGGTGCCCGTTCGGACATGAGGACTTCCGGATAGGAGGTTGTTCGGATATGAGCATATTCGTATAGGTGCCCGTTCGGATATGAGGACATTCGGATAGGAGGACATCTACTGATTATAGAATAAAATCGTTTAAGTTTAAACTGATGCCAGGGTGATATCAGTTAATTAAAAACTTGTAAATCGTTGGAAATTTTAAATTTATGCCTTCGTCTGTATTTCTTGGTACGTTTTTTTATTCCTCTTCGTTGTGTTTCCTGCCTTTCATTTCTTCTGCTAATTAAGCCTTCTTTCAACCTTCTTTTCCTTTGGTCTTGTTGTTATTGTTTAACTATTCATGAATTTACTTATCTCTCTACATATCAAGCACGTCTTCCTTTTGACTATCAAGTTAAGAGCCTCTGAAACATTTTTCCCAAACATTCGGGGCCGTGACACTGTAATCCGGTTTTTTTTCTTTTGACCTGGTGACCTTCGGAGCGGAAACATAATTTTAGTCTTTCTTCTTCTCCTTCTCCTTCTTCAGGATGTCGGTGATCATGGCTCTCCACAACTTCCTATCCTTTGTACGGTTTGCCTTTTCAAGTTCTTTCATCCATTTACACAACTTTCTTAGCTAGGTTACTAGCCTTTGTCTCTCCTGCTTTCAATGTCATATTCTCTAAAGCTTCTTTTTTCATTATGTATTCCAGAAATTTCAACTGTCTCTTTCTGAAATTAAGTAGAATCGTCTTTTTTGTTTTCCATTTTCTTCGTTACTCATATTCAGAGGATGGTATTTTTAGAATCTTTCTGTAGAACCACATCTCTGTTGTCTCTCGTCTCTTCTTCATCTTTGAGGAAATCATCCTGTATTCACTGCTGTATAGGATGATTGATATTACAAAGCAGTTCAGCATTCTTTTCTTTGATTCTTACGAATTTTTCAGGTTTCTTAATACCTTGCTTAGCTTTCATGCCGTCTTCGTTTGGTTTCAACTAAAAAAAATTAGAAAGTTTTATAGGAGAATGAGAGGCATATGAATGACAAAGTGGAAAATAACGTGTAACACGTTTCGTCTTCTGGAAATAATTCAACAAACTGAAGTAATGTGTTTTATTGATGAAATAATATAATGTATCGGAGAGTGAAGATGTAAATATGAGCCTACGTGAGCGTAGGTCATAACATTGTACCGAGGATAAACACTGGCTATGGAAACGCTGAAATTTAAATTTTTTAGTATCTGTCTATATTTCTGAGATGACGTATTATGTACACTATTTACATTATTCGGACTATTGTCCTCATCTTTGTTGCCAGATTTATCACCCTTCAGTATCTGTCTATATTTCTGAGATGAGGTATTATGTACACTATTTACATTATTCGGACTATTGTCCTCATCTTTGTTGCCATATTTATCACCCTTCAGTATCAGTCTATATTTCTGAGATGACGTATTATGTACACTATTTACATTATTCGGACTATTGTCCTCATCTTACGGCCACATCATGTCGACACATTCGTTCTCTTCTGACTACCGAAGTTAATCAACCTCAATTGTGGTCAGTACCTCTGTGGTTGACGGCTTGGGAATACAAGTTGAATGTGCGGTGGTGAGCAGGATGAATTAAAAAATCACAGAGCCGTGTTCGAATTTCAGACGTTATATTCACTTTCGCGTACGTACCCTCTTCTCTCCCCCTTCTATGGGTTAAAATAGCGAGATAGAATTTGACCTCCTTGGTTTGCAACCAGTCTACGATAAAAAAAAACGGCCGCCTACTGCGGGAATTCTTCTGCTAGATCAGTCATGAATTGGAAAAAATATATGATCGCCAAAGTGTGCATGACGCATGAAACTTAAGAAGGTGTCAGGAAATCAATAATTTTGAAAAGAGTTCCACAGTCGAGAAGTGCGAGAAAAGAAACTTAAAAAAAAAGAACTTACGGCTACATTTAGCTATTTTAGCAGTAAAACAGTGAGGCCTAGTTATAAAGATCAGTACATAAACTGATCCCTCACTTTGTGGCCACAGTAGATTCTATACATTTATATTCCAGAGAATGTAAATAAATCTAAAAGACATGCCTACAAGAAATTATAATGTGGATATAAAATGGGGGATCAATTATATATTACAATCAATACATAAAAAGATCCCTCACTTTGTGGCCACAGTAGATTCTATACATTTATATTCCAGAGAATGTAAATAAATCTAAAAGACATGCCTACAAGAAATTATTATGTTGATATATAAATAGTCGCCATATGTACAATTTGTCTGTTGGGGGTGGAGAATGAAAATATGAATGAGGAGAGCTCATTAGAACAACTGCCATGGAATTATCTATATATAAAATTCTGTCTTCTGTTAGTCCGTCCGTCCGTTCGTCTCACCCTCTAAAATAGCCATATATTGACTGATCGAAACCAAATTTTGGGGAGAAGTGCAAAACAGGTAAGGGAGGGGGTACAAAGTACAGTTGGTTTTACTAGGGTGCGTAGCTTAGTACAATAAATTTTCGTTCATTTTTTTGAAAAATTAGAAGTTTTATTATTTAACATACAAAATACTCCCACTATTTTGAAAACAATAGTAATTAATTAATATTTAACAAAAGTGCAATATTGTTTTTTTTTGCATATTTTTTCTTTAAGTTTTTTATATACAAGAATCCAGATACTATAAATAAATCACAAAGCAAAAAGCTTCAAAAATTTGGAATTTGTCTACAAAAAGGAATATTAACGCATTCCAGTTGTATGCTGCATGCTCAAGAGTAAGAAAAGCTAAGAATTTATTCTTCGCTGTTAAAAAGGAAAAAATAAATTTTCTTAAAAATATTGTTTACCATGAAGTCCTATAAAATTAAATAAATTATTGGGGGTTTTGTCAAAGTATTTTTCCAAACAAATCACCAAATCTTGACAAAAAATTGTCGCAAAAAATCTCGTTTATAGAAAAGACAGAGGGAAGCCACGTCACAACAGTGGAAAAGTGAGTGAAGTCAAGATCAACTGTCAAGAAAACATAAAGTGCTTCAGGCAAAATTCGAACTCGGTTAGATCAACTTAAATTCAGATGTCTGCTTCGTCAAACCCCGCCTAGTTTTTTTCCCCCCTTGGGCTTTTTAAATGATGTAATACGGTTGACTGATTGCATCTGCAATACGAAATTGTTGTTAATTTTTGACTTGTATTTCCTTCAACTGAATTTGAGCAATTTCCCCTCGCAGCTACTCAGGTCGTCATTAGCAACCAGTCTATGTGAAAAAAAAAATTTGAACTCCAAACTTTGGAGAAGAAAAACTGTCGGCCATTTTTACCCAAGAAACATAGCTATTCATAGATAAAAAACGAAAAGAAGATGTGGAGAGGCATGATCGACTATATAGTGAATGGCATTAAAAATCATCAATCATTATTTTCGAGTTAAATTTCGAATTTTTAGCAACTTTGGAAATTCTCTATAGGTCATCTCTCTTCTTTATCTATGAGGAAATTGTCCAGCATTCACTGCCACTTTGGAGGGCTGTTTTTTTCTTCTTTTTTTTTAAGCTTATCACCCCAAGTAAGGCTGGAGGCCACTAGAACGCAAGGGGTTACAGAAGGTTTGGAGGAAGAGCAGATAGGAGTGGTAAAGGAGAGGATGTGGAGAAAGATAGTGGATCGATCAAGGCAAGGGGGTCACAGAAGATTTGGAGCGAGAGCAGATAGGAATGAAACGTGAAAGGATGTGGAGAAGGGAAGTGGATAGATCAAGGCAACTGGAGATGTCGATTGACGTTACACTTAAATAGTTGGAGATTATATTTTTCAGGGAAACAGGAATAAGGAAGGGAGTTCCACAGGCGAGATGTGCGAGACATGAAGCTATTGGAGTAGAAGAGACGTCTACATCTAACAGTTTCAACGGTGAAGGGGTGGGAACGGGATGCCAGCCTCGTAGGACGTTTAAATTCATGAGGCCTGGGAACCAGCGAAAGCAGCTCCTCGGAGCAATTACCGTGAAAGTATTTGTAAAAAAGACAGAGCGAGGCAACGGCGCGTCTGTGAGAGAGCGACTGCAGACGAGATGCAGATCAGGGCCAATTACACTGCATATCCGTCTCTGGATCTTATCAAGAACCCTGAGGCAAACAGCAGGGGCTCCAGACCATATATGGCAGCAATAATTCCCATATATAATACGCATTCATTCATAATACGCACCCCTAAAATTGTGCTGAAAGTGTGGGAAAATGCTTCTACTCAAGCATAATACGCACCCCTTATTTTGATATTCAATCCCTATAAATTGTACGGCCAGCGTTTCCTACTCTTATTCAAACTGTAATTGAAGATATTTATCAAAATCTCGGATCATCACGATTCTAAAAGGAAACGGAAATACCTATATTGTGCCTACTGCGCAGACTCATTAACCTGTTTTTGTTCGATAAAAATGTGCAATCTACAGGATCTGTATGTAGTTTTTCACAAAAAATGCTTTTAAACATAGAATAATATTATTCCAATTTAGTTTTATAATAATTCTTGTTTTATTTTACGTTTGTAAGTATTGTTAGGTACATATGATTGTATTTGACATCCTTATGGGGTCGCAATCGCCGAATGTTAGTGTCAAATTGCCGTATGTTTGTGGTGAGTAGTCATTTCAACTGAAATCGACCTATAAAACGGAAATTTTTAAAAGATTTTTTGTAGCTGTGCATAATACCCTCCCCTAATTTTGCTTATTATTTTTTTAGAAAAAATGCGTGTTATACATGGAGAATTACGGTATATTTTTGCGGGTGTGCTAGTCGTGTTTAGGTTGAAAACACTTGTCTGCTGCTATATTTTCCCACAACAATTATTGCGGACTCTAATGTGAGTCAGGGTAATAAATAATTAAAGTAGCAGCATAACTCTAAATAAAAACAATCGATAATGTATGTATTAAGAAAACAAATGTATAAAAAGACAACAGAAAATTGTTGCGCGTTACAAAACAATGAATATGAAAGAATAAATCATTTAAACTGTGAAAGTGTTTGTGTACAAGTTCCAGAGAAAAGTGAAAGTTAAGTAAAAGGTACTGGCGTGTGTCCATGTGTACACACCCCAGTGGGGAACGCGTCTCTTCACGTTCGACCTACATCTCACGATGTAAGAGGAAATTAGGAAAGGATGACAGGGAATGTCACTTCCTTTTAGGATTGAGGAGCGTCCCCTAGCGACGGTTTTTTTGTGAAGTAAGTGGGGGTAACTCCAAAATACTCCTCTCTCTCCAGATGGGGAGAATTTTATTCTGTCCATAAAGTTTGTGTATGTTTGTTTTGCCACTTGTAGACTGAAAAGAAAAGGAGTCGAACAGTGTGGTTGAGATGTGTGTGCTTAAACTTGACGACGAAAATATACTTGCGTGAAGTACTGTGTCATCAGAGTGCTGTATAATTTATGATGTTGTTGATGTACACAATTTTAATAGAAGATTTCATTTGTGAAGTTGTAGAGCTGATGTTGGTGAAATGGCTACCGAGAGTCGAATGCATGGTTGCGAGAACTTTAAGATATTTGGTATTATTATTGATTTTCCTCGTAGACGCAGTTATTTCCATTGTATTGTTAAATCAAACTCACAGATTTCTTAGTTGTTCATGTTAACATCCTAGAAAAGAGAAAAAGGTCAGTAAGTCGTCTTGAAATTATTTCACATCTTTATCTGATTAGAGGAGAAACAGGGCTGTTTAAAGTTGAAAATCGAGTTGAAAGTGAAGCGAAAAGAGCTGGTGTGTGTGCGTGCTTGTGTGCATGCCTCAGTGGAGAACGCGTTTCTCCACGTTCGACCTACATCTTACCGTGTAACAGGAAAATAGAAAAGAGATGATGACAGAGAAAAATTTAAGGAGCGTCCCCTAGCGACGGTTTTTATGGAGTAAGTGAGGGCAGCTCCACAATATTACATAGCAGTTCGGCACTTTTTTCTGTGTTTCTAACGACATCTTCGCGTTTCTCAATACTTTACTTAGCTTTTGGAAGACATGAAGGCGTTGTCCAGCATTCACTGGCATATAAGAGATTAGATATTACATAGCAGTTCCGCACACTTTGCTTTATTTCTAACGACATTTTCCTGTTTCTTAGTACTTTACTTAGCTTCTCAAACGTAATTTCCGCGCTCAGATTTTAAACTCCTGCACTTGTTTGATTTTGACATTTCCAATTCGCAGTTCGGAGCTTTTTTATTTCTTTTGCTGCCTACCATACATTCTTAGAATTGATAATTAGTCCTTTCTTCTGGCTTTCCTCGCTTTAAAAACTCGCCCAAAAAGATTTTTTGATCTTGAAACCTCGACATAAACCGATTTCTTAGGCTTGAAAACTCGACCCCACACCGCCGAAATTTTTTAGCTTGAAAACACAACCCAAAATGATTTTTAAGCTTCATAACTCGACCCCAAAAGATTTTTAGGTTTTAAAACGCAAGCCAAAAGAATTTTGAATCTTGAAACCTCGACCTAAACTGATTTTTAGGATTAAAAACACGACCAGAATAGATTTTTGAATCTTGAAAGCAAGACTTAAACTGATTATTTAGGCTTAAAACACGACCGGAAAAGATTTTTGAATCTTGAAAACTCGACTTAAACCGATTTTTTAGGCTTAAAAACATGACTGGAAAAGATTTTTCAATCTTGAAACCTCGTCCTAAACAGATTTTTTAGGCTTAAAAACAAGATTTTTTAGGTTTAATAACTCTACCCTAAAAGATTTTTTAGTCTTGAAAATTCGACCCCAAAAGATTTTGTACACCGTAATTTACGGTAACACTGACTTTGAATTTCGGCACATTCCTTTCTTTCTTTCTTTTTCTTTCTTTCTTTCTTTCTTTCTTTCTTTCTTTCTTTTTTTTCTTCTTACAAAGTGGCGGCTAGGTGTGGAGGCTGTACTAAAAACGAAACGTCAAATTCTCACACATTTATCTAAAACATGCTTTTTTTAGGCTGGTTAAACTGGGTGTACGTAGAGGTCGTTGTATGTACATATATCACCAAGATTAGTCCATTTGTATGTGTGTGTGTGTATATGTATGCGTGTGTCTGTGTTTGCTTGCGTGTATAGTCAGTGATTTACGCAGTGTGTACATTTGTGTCGTCCATTCCTCTTGAGATTACGCCATTTTGGTGTGTACACGCGCGCTCGTGTGTGTACAGGGATTGTGAGGTTTCGGAATCAAAGTGAACACGTGATAGCTGTGTTTAAAGATGGAGTGTGCGGAAGTCTCTAAGGGGATTTTAAAAGTGCCGTCAAAAGCATGTCGTCACGCAGGGGATATTACCCATTTTACAAATAACGGAGACACACGCGCGCATGCGCACAAACGCAAAACATAATGGGACATGTAATGAGAATAAAACGTTTCCTTTCAAAAGCAAAAATGATTACTTTTAATCAAAATATGTCTTTATAATTATCGTAACTAGCCGAAAACTTGTCTGGCAAACATTTTTATTAATAAATTTATTTATTATTTATCAGTAAGGGGGGTACAATTGTAAAGCTTTGAAACTGGCAAGTTTTTTTTCCTACTTCGGTAAGTTATCGTCTAGGAAAAAAGGAAAGACATACGTTAAAGAGATGGAGAGAGAGAGAGAGAGAGAGAGAGAGAGATGAACACAAAGAGAGAGAAAGAGAGATGAACAGAAAGAGAGAGATGAACAGAGAGAGAGAAATTAACAGGGAGAGAGAGATGAACAGAAAGAGAGACATGAACACAGAGATGAACACAGAGAAAGCAAGAGAGTGGGCGATTAACAGGGAGAGATATAAAGAGAGAGAGATGAACAGAGAGTGATGAACGGAGCGAGAGACATGGACAGATACGGAGATATGAACAGAGAGAGAGAGAGAGAGAGTGAGAGATGAACAGAGAGAAAGAGAGAGATGAATAAAGAGAGAGAGATGAACAGAGAGAGAGACATGAGAGAATGAAGAGAGAGAGAGAGTGAGAGATGAACAGAGAGACGAACAGAGAGAGACATGAACACAGAGAGAGATGAACAGAGAGAGAGAGAGAGAGTGAGATGGACATAGTGATGAAGTAAGAGAGAGAGAGATGAACAGAGAGAGATAGAGATGAACAGTGGGAGATGAACAGAGAGAGAGATGAACAGAGAGAGATGGACAGAGATAGAGATGAATAGAGAGAGAGAGAAATGAACGGTGAGTAAGAGATGAACAGAGAGAGTGGGAGATGAGCAGAGAGAGAAAGATGAACATAGAGAGATGAACAGAGAGAGATAAACAGAGAGAGAGATGAAAAGAGAAACCGAGAGATAGATTGTGTGTGTGTCTGTGAGTGAGAGAGAGAGAGAGAAAGATATTAATATATGCTAGTATTAAAAAAACTGAAAATTTTCATCACCCCCCACATGGCTGCGTCAAAAGTCCCTTAGGAGACGTTGTTTAAAAACCAAGCATTTATATCTTTCTCCCTCTTGCTCCAAGGGCCTGACCGCCACCCCCTGTCCACTAAGGACTGTATTCTTTCTCCCACTTTCCAACTCATACCGTTTGCACGTTTCTCCCAAAAAATCCACTTATGAAGCAAATCAACCTTTTCTGTGGTTGTTCCAACTCTGCTCAAGGCTGACTTGAGCGCGGCTTTTATAACAATGCTTATATTTACCCTAACTTCAGGACCCAAGAGACATTGAGAATGCTAGGTTCCTAGTAGAATATATGTATATATATATATATATATATATATATATATATATACCATCCATTTATATATATATATATATATATACCATCCATTTATATATATATATATATGGTATATATATATATATATATAGGGCCCCAGACTCATAACGATAGGGCCACACTCATAACGATAGGGCCCCAGACTCATAACTATAGGTCCCCAGATTCATAACGATAGGGCCCAGACTCATAACGATAGGGCCACACTCATAACTATAGGGCCCCAGACTCATAACGATAGGGCCACTGACACATAAGTATAGGGCCACACTCATAACTATAGGGTCCCAGACTCATAACGATAGGGCCACACTCATAACGATAGGGCCATATTCATAACGATGGGCCCCCAGACTCATAACTATAGGGCCACCGATTCATGACGATAGGGCCCAGAGTCATAACGATAGGGCCACACTCATAACTATAGGGCCCCAGTCTCATAACTATAGGGCCACATTCATAACTATAGGGCTCGAGACTCATAACGATAGGACCATTGACTCATAACTAGAGGGCCCCAGACTCATAACGATAGGGTCACTGATTCATAACTATAGGGCCACACTCATAACTATAGGGCCACACTCATAACGATAGGTCCCCAGATTCCTAACGATAGGGCTACACTCATAACGATAGGGACCCAGACTCTTAACTATATGGCCACTGACTCATAACGATAGGGCCAATGATTCATAATGATAGGGGAAAGCACACGTAACTATAGGCCACACTCATAACTATAGGGCCACATTCATAACTATAGGGCCCCCGGCTCATAACGATAGGGCCATTGACTCATAACTATAGGGCCACAATCATAATTATAGGGCACCAGTCTCATAACTATAGGGCCCCAGACTTATAACGATAGGGTCATTGACTCATAACTATAGGGCCACACTCATAACTATAGGGCCACACTCATAACTATAGGACCCCAGACTCATAACTATAGGGCCGCAGACTCATAACGATAGCGGAAAGTACTCCTAACTATAGGGCCACACTCATAACTATAGGCCCACATTCATAACTATAGGGACTCATAACGATAGGACCATTGACTCATAAGTATAAGGCCATTGACTCATAAGTATAGGGCCACACTCATAATGATAGGGTCCACACTCATAACGATAGGGACATTGACTCATAACTATATGCCACACTCATAACTATAGGGTCCCAGACACATAACTATAGGGCCCCTGACTCATAACGATAGGGCCCCAGACTCTTAACTATATGGCCTCAGACTCATAACTATAGGGCACCCAAACTTATAACTATAGGGCCACACTCATAACTATAGGGCCCCAGGCTCATAACGATAGGTCCACTGACTCATAACTATAGGGCCACACATAACTATAGGGCCACACTCATAACTATAGGGCCCCCGGCTCATAACGATAGGGCCATTGACTCATAACTATAGGGCCACATTCATAACTATAGGGCCCCAGTCTCATAACTATAGGGCCCCAGTCTCATAACTATAGGGCCCCAGACTTATAACGATAGGGTCATTGACTCATAACTATGGGGCCACACTCATAACGATAGGGCCCCAGACTCATAACTATAGGGCCCCAGACTCATAACTATAGGGCCATTGACTCATAACTATAGGGCCACACTCATAACGATAGGGCCCCAGACTCTTAACTATAGGGCCCCCAAACTTATAACTATAGGGCCACACTCATAACTATAGGGCCCAGGCTCATAACGATAGGGCCACAGAAACATAACGATAGGGTCACTGATTCATAACTATAGGGCCACACTCATAACTATAGGGCCACACTCTTAACGATAGGGCCCCAAACTCTTAACTATAGGGCCCCGAAACTTATAACTATAGGGCCACACTCATAACTATAGGGCCCAGGCTCATAACGATAGGGCCACAGAAACATAACGATAGGGTTACACTCATAACTATATGGCCACTGACTCATAACGATAGGGCCACTGATTCATAACGATAGGGGAAAGCACTCGTAACTATAGGCCACACTCATAACTATAGGGCCACATTCATAACTATAGGGCCCGAGACTCATAACGATAGGGCAAATTGACTCATAACTATAGGGCCACACTCATAACTATAGGCCCATATTCATAACTATAGGGACTCATAAGTATAAGGCCATTGACACATAACTATAGGATCCCTGACTCATAACGATAGGTCCACACTCATAACTATAGGGCCCAGACTCTTAACTATATGGCCTCAGACTCATAACTATAGGGCCCCCAAACTTATAACTATGGGGCCACACTCATAACTATAGGGCCCCAGGCTCATAACGATAGGGCCACAGAAACATAACGATAGGGCCACTGACTCATAACTAGAGGGCCCCAGACTCATAACGATAGGGTCACTTATTCATAACTATAGGGCCACACTCATAACTATAGGGCCACACTCATAACGATAGGGCCCCAGACTCTTAACTATATGGCCACTGACTCATAACGATAGGGCCACTGATTCATAACGATAGGGGAAAGCACTCGTAACTATAGGCCACACTCATAACTATAGGGCCACATTCATAACTATAGGGCCCGAGACTCATAACGATAGGGCCATTGACTCATAACTCTAGGGCCACAATCATAATTATAGGGCCCCAGTCTCATAACTATAGGGCCCCAGACTTATAACGATAGGGTCATTGACTCATAACTATAGGGCTACACTCATAAATATAGGGCCACTGGTTCATAACTATAGGGCCCCAGACTTATAACGATAGGGTCATTGACTCATAACGATAGGGCCACACTCATAACGATAGGGCCCCAGACTCTTAACTATAGGGCCCCAAAACTTATAACTATAGGGCCACACTCATAACTATTGGGCCCCAGGCTCATAACGATAGGGCCACAGAAACATAACGATAGGGTCACTGATTCATAACTATAGGGCCCCAGACTTATAACGATAGGGTCATTGACTCATAACTATAGGGCCACACTCATAAATATAGGGCCACACTCATAACGATAGGGCCCCAGACTCATAACGATAGGGCCACTGGTTCATAACTCTAGGGCTACATTCATAAATATACGGCCACACTCATAACTATAGGACCCCAGACTCATAACTATAGGGCCGCAGACTCATAACGATAGGGCCCCAGACTTATAACGATAGGGTCATTGACTCATAACTATAGGGCCACACTCATAAATATAGGGCCACACTCATAACGATAGGGCCCCAGACTCATAACGATAGGGCCACTGGTTCATAACTCTAGGGCTACACTCATAAATATACGGCCACACTCATAACTATAGGACCCCAGACTCATAACTATAGGGCCGCAGACTCATAACGATAGCGGAAAGTACTCCTAACTATAGGGCTACACTCATAACTATAGGCCCACATTCATAACTATAGGGACTCATAACGATAGGACCATTGACTCATAAGTATAAGGCCATTGACTCATAAGTATAGGGCCACACTCATAATGATAGGGTCCACACTCATAACGATAGAAACATTGACTCATAACTATAGGACCACACTCATAACTATAGGGTCCCGGACACATAACTATAGGGCCATTGACTCATAACGATAGGGCCATTGACTCATAACTATAGGGCCACAATCATAATTATAGGGCCACACTCATAACAATAGGGCCCCAGACTCATAACTATAGTGCCACTGACTCATAACTATAGGGCCACACTCATAACGATAGGGCCCCAGACTCTTAACTATAGTGCCCCCAAACTTATAACTATAGGGCCACACTCATAACTATAGGGCCCCAGGCTCATAACGATAGGGCCACAGAAACATAACGATAGTGTCACTGATTCATAACTATAGGGCCACACTCATAACTATAGGGCCACACTCATAAAGAGAGGGCCCCAGACTCTTAACTATATGGCCACTGACTCATAACGATAGGGCCACTGATTCATAACGATAGGGGAAAGCACTCGTAACTAAAGGCCACACTCATAACTATAGGGCCACATTCATAACTATAGGGCCTGAGACTCATAACTATAGGGCCACACTCATAACTATAGGGCCCGAGACTCATAACTATAGGGCCACAATCATAATTATAGGCCCCCAGTCTCATAACTATAGGGCCACAGACTTATAACGATAGGGTCATTGACTCATAACTATAGGGACACTGGTTCATAACACTAGGGCTACACTCATAAATATAGGGCCACACTCATAACTATAGGACACCAGATTCATAACTATAGGGCCGCAGACTCATAACGATAGGGGAAGTACTCCTAACTATAGGGCCACACTCATAACTATAGGCCCACATTCATAACTATAGGGACTCATAAAGATAGGACCATTGACTCATAAGTATAAGGCCATTGACTCATAAGTATAGGGCCACACTCATAATGATAGGGTCCACACTCATAACGATAGGGCCCCAGACTCTTAACTATATGGCCTCAGACTCATAACTATAGGGCCCCCAAACTTATAACTATAGGGCCACACTCATAACTATAATGCCACACTCATAACTATAAGGCCCAGGCTCATAACGATAGGCCCACTGACTCATAACTATAGGGCCACACTCATAACTATAGGGCCACACTCATAACTATAGGGCCCCAGACTCATAACGATAGGGCCCCTGAAACATAATGATAGGGCCCCAGACTCTTAACTATAGGTCCCCCAAACTTATAACTATAGGGCCACACTCATAACTATAGGGGCCCCGGCTCATAACGATAGGGCCATTGACTCATAACTATAGGGCCACTGACTCATAACGATAGGTCCACACTCATAACTATAGGGCCCCCAAACTTATAACTATAGGGCCACACTCATAACTATAGGGCCCCAGGTTCATAACGATAGGGCCACAGAAACATAACGATAGGGCCACTGACTCATAACTAGAGGGCCCCAGACTCATAACGATAGGGTCACTGATTCATAACTATAGGGCCACACTCATAACTATAGGGCCACACTCATAACGATAGGGCCCAAGACTCATAACAATAGGGCCCCAGATTCATAACGATAGGGCCACACTCATAACGATAGGGCCCCAGACTCTTAACTATATGGCCACTGACTCATAACGATATGGCCACTGATTCATAACGATAGGGGAAAGCACTCGTAACTATAGGCCACACTCATAACTATAGGGCCACATTCATAACTATAGGGCCCGAGACTCATAACGATAGGGCCATTGACTCATAACTCTAGGGCCACAATCATAATTATAGGGCCCCAGCCTCATAACTATAGGGCCCCAGACTTATAACGATAGGGTCATTGACTCATAACTATAGGGCCACACTCATAAATATAGGGCCACACTCATAACGATAGGGCCACTGGTTCATAACGATAGGGCCACTGGTTCATAACTCTAAGGCTACACTCATAAATATACGGCCACACTCATAACTATAGGACCCCAGACTCATAACTATAGGGCCTCAGACTCATAACGATAGGGGAAAGTACTCCTAACTATAGGGCCACACTCATAACTATAGGCCCACATTCATAACTATAGGGACTCATAACGATAGGACCATTGACTCATAAGTATAAGGCCATTGACTCATAAGTATAGGGCCACACTCATAATGATAGGGTCCACACTCATAACGATAGGGACATTGACTCATAACTATAGGGCCACACTCATAACTATAGGGTCCCAGACACATGACTATAGGGCCCCTGACTCATAACGATAGGTCCACACTCATAACGATAGGACCCAGACTCCAAACTATATGGCCTCAGACTCATAACTATAGGGCCCCCAAACTTATATCTATAGGGCCCCAGGCTCATAACGATAGGGCCACACTCATAACTATAGGGCCACACTCATAACTATAGGGCCCCAGGCTCATAACGATAGGCCCACTGACTCATAACTATAGGGCCACACTCATAACTAAAGGGCCACACTCATAACTATAGGGCCCCAGACTCATAACGATAGGGCCACTGAAACATAACGATAGGGCCACTGACTCATAACTAGAGGGCCCCAGACTCATAACGATAGGGCCACTGACTCATAACGATAGGGCCACTGCAACATAACGATAGGGCCACTGTCCCTCAACATATATCATATTTTTTCTTACCATAATCGACAGATTAAAACCAGTTAAGCGCCTTGACTTTTTTCTTTTATTCCGGGCTTAAGCGCCAGCAAATGGAAATCTAATAAATATTTACCAACTTTTTTAAAAAGCTAAAAGCAAAACCGGTTAAAGTAAAACGATTTTTTTCATGAAAACCCACTTGTAAGTTAAACAAATTTTATTTTAATAATTCTCTGTAAACATAAATGATTAGGTGATTATGTAAACATAAATATTAGGTGTTTTTCCAAATCTTATTATTTTCTCTAGGCAGCAAGGTTTTGGACAGACTTTTCTAACAATTTCAATTTTACACACAATCAACACACACACACACACACATACACACACACACACATATATATATATATATATATATATATATATATATATATACATACATACATATATATATATATATATATATATATATATATATATATATATATATATATATATATATAATGGACTCTCCCGTCGGTTTCGACGTATCACCATCTGACAGCTGAGTTGATTCAGTTATGAAATTTGGTGCGATAATCTTAAGTGGCATTTAAGAACCGCTAGTGATTTACAAAGGAAGCCACAGATGGAGCAAGAGTGAGGATTGTTAGATAAGATCACTGTTAGATTGGCTGGCCTTTTAGATCTTGCTCTCGCTTTTTGAAGATGATTCAGACAAGCAGATTGAAAACTGCTGAGTCCACTGAAACACGTTGATCTCCATTCTACCCGCTCCAAGGCTAAGCGCTCCAGGGTGTTATGTCGTATATTGACTGCTGACAAGTTGCTCTTCAGCTTGTCTTTGTATCCTAGCCATGGGCGTCCTACATTCATGTAACTGAGACTGTATGAGAATAGTCTCGATTCCTCCAATATTACACTTGTTAAACAGGTCTATGTTAGATGTCCTATCTTGAAGGTTAACTCCACAGATTCCACGCAGACAGCTTTTATGGAAAGCATCTCGCTGGTGTATATGGTAACTGTATGGAGTCCACGACTCGGAGCAAGACATATAGCGGTTCGGACTGAGGAATCAAAAATCCAAGTTGGAATTCCAGTCAAAACCATTACATTCACTTACGTGCTAATATCCTTGGGAAAGTTATGAATCCTCTTCTTTTCCCTCCAGCTATGGGTAAAATAGCAGGAAAGACTGTGTTCTATGGATGGCAACTGGTCTAAGAGAAAGAAAATCCCTGAATTCAAAACCTGCGAAGGGTCGTTTGGGGACCTTGTGGCACGTACTGTACCAGGTCCTTGTATTCGGCCCTTCAAAAAGTGTGGTTGGTTTGCACAAAACCGTCACTACTATAATCAAATCATATGTGCTGGTGTCTGGCTGTTGGTTCTTAGGAACTGAGATGCTTGACCCTCATACGTCGAATACGACGGGGGAGTCCACCAAAATATATATATATATATATATATATATATATATATATATATATATATATATATATATATAAAGGTGAACATGGAAGTCAACACTCAGAGGCGACAGGCTGTTTCATGCTAGGCGCAATCACTGACGATTGCGCCTAGCATGAAACAGCCTGTCGCCTCTGAGTGTTGACTTCAATGTTCACCTTTATATTTATATTTACATACGCTCTATCTCTGATATTGAGCCCTTTATACCATAAATATAGCACATCTTAAAACTATATTTCTTCACATATATATATATATATATATATATATATATATATATATATATATATATATATATGGTGTATCAAAAATATTTTAAAAAAACTTCCGGAGTGGGTTCCTCACACTAAAACAAGGACAAAAAAACACATAAATATATGTCCGCAAATCCTTCGTTTTTGAGTTATCAAATTTAAAGTTTACGGTAGACGCTGTTAAAAGTACAATCCAAGATGCAACCACAAAAACATTTACAAACTTTGGGGGCTGGTTTCTCACACCAGAACAAAATAAAATGTCCATGTAAGCATATGTCCAAAGGCCATCAAAAATGTTCAAAATGTCTTCCGCTTGTGTCTACACACACATGCACCCGTCGGATCATTGACTGGTGGACCCTTTCAGTTACACCCATACGGTTTCGAATGGTTTCACAGGCCCCCATGAAGCGTCTCTGTCATTATTAATGTCTGCTGCATAAACCAATTATTTTAGGTGGCAATGCAGATAAAAATTCAAATAATTGAGGCCAGGGGAACGTGCAGGCCATACTACCGGTCCTCCCCTACCTATCCATCTTTCATGGTAAATGTCAGCCACTGTATCGCGAACAGTTTGACTAAAATGATGAACCACTATCCGTCTTGCTATTAGCAGGTGTACATCCCCTCGCAGGTCGTGAAGTTTGCTCGAAATAATATCCCTGTAGACAGCTTCTGTAAGAAGCTATCTACGTGAATGTTAGAACATATGCACCTACCAGACTGTCATTTAAATACCAGTCCACACATTACTCGTAAACTGATGATGGTATCTAGCCTGTATTGCACCATGGGGATTCCAATCCGCACACAAATACTGGTTGTGTAAATTTATGATTCCATCTCTTCCGAACAAGACTGAAGAGACAAACAACAGATCGGCATTTTGTGCAATAAACCATCGGCAAATGTCCTCCCTTGTTGGGTGATCAGAGGGCGAAAGACCCTACACACGTTGCAAATGATACATTTCGAAGGTGGAACCATCGTCTGATCTAGCGTGCTGCAGACCAATGTTTCTCAACATTATACTGGTCGTGGCCCCTTCAATCCATGCCAACTTGAATTCTTAACCCTCTCCTCCCTCCCGCCCCGACCCTCAACTTAATACATTTAGGTAAGCAGGAATATTAAAGCTTGTCATTTGGATAGAACAAAAACACTAACTCCAGTCGTAAATCAAAGATTCCGATCCGCTCACAAATGCTGGTTGTGTAAATTTGTTATTCCATCTTTTCCAAATGTTGCCTCATCCTTAAACAAGACAAACAACGGATCTGAAGTTTGTGCAATACACCATCGGTAAAAGTTCTCCTGTGGTGAGTAACAAGAGGGCGAAAGACCCTGCACACGTTGCAAATGATACGAATACAGGAGCTACTCTTGAAGTACCCTCCATGCAGTATTATGAAATGTACGGCATGCTAGGGCAACTTGACGTTTCCTGATAACTGGATCGTCTTCGACAACCTGCAATACGAGCAGATTCGGTCTTCGTCGATCCATAGTTTGTAGTACCACGGCTCATGTCTCAGCAATGTGGAGATAAACAGCAGAAAATGTTGGATGCCTCGGCTGCGTTCAGTGTGGAAACGTAACCTGAGACAGCCGTGCAGCCTCACGATCATTACCATTACCGTATGTAAAATCATATCTGCCTGCTCACGATGTGAATATCCTGTCATTGTTAAACGGATAACTTCTCAGTTAAATCTCTACTACATACGTTAAACGTTGAAGACAGACTAGTCACAAATGTACATGAAAAACAAATGTAACCTAGTCTACATAACAACGCATCGCTATCTACCGTAATCTTGCTTTAAACTTAACTCAAAAACGAAGGGTTTGTGGACATATGTTTATATGGACCTTTTGTTCTTTTAGTGCGAGGAAGCTGCCCTCAAAGTATTTTGATACACCCTGTGCACACGTCGATAGTACGACTCGGAGTTTCATGCGGATAAGCAATCTTCAGGTACAGAATACTCAGTTATCGTTAAGTGTTATGAAGCTCCGTGTCATGATATCGACGTGGGATATTATGTATAATCATTAATATATACTTAATAGCTCTGTTATGTAACAAATTTTATAGAGCATTTCTGAAATCTGAACAAATTTTATTGGGCATTTCTGAATTTGAACAAATATTATAGGGCATTTCTCAATTTGAACAAATTTTATAGGGCATTTCTGAATTTGAAGATATTTTATAGGGCATTTCTGAATTTGAACAAATTTTATAGGGCATTTCTGAATTTGAACAAATATTATAGGGCATTTCTGAATTTGAACAAATTTTATAGGGCATTTCTGAAATCTGAACAAATTTTATAGGGCATTTCTGAAATCTGAACAAATTTTATAGGGCATTTCTGAATGTGAACAAATATTATAGGGCATTTCTGAATTTGAACATATTTTATAGGGCATTTATGAATTTGGACAAATTTTATAGGGCATTTCTGAAATCTGAACAAATTTTATAGGGTATTTCTGAATTTGAACAAATTTTATAGGGCATTTCTGAATTTGAATAAATTTTATAGGGCATTTCTGAATGTGAACAAATATTATAGGGCATTTCTGAATTTGAACATATTTTATAGGGCATTTATGAATCTGGACAAATTTTATAGGGCATTTCTGAAATCTGAACAAATTTTATAGGGTATTTCTGAATCTGAACAAATTTTATAGGGCATTTCTGATTCTGAACAAATTTTATAGGGCATTTCTGATTCTGAACAAATTTTATAGGGCATTTCTGAATTTTTATCTGAATTTTAGTAAATATAAATTCTTTTTATTTTGTAGTGAATTAATATTGGGTGGTGGGGGGCGAATTTATAGAAAAGATTCCATAATCCAATCTAACCCAACACAAATAATAAAGCAAAACATGACCGCCATATTTAAGTATAGTTGCAATTGCGTTCGTAATATTTCTTTCATAACTCTTGTCTACAATTAAATTTTTTTTAATTTACTGATAGTTCGCTGATTACAAGGTCTTAGAGCCACTCAAGGTAGAGCAAGATTGTTGTAAGAGATGGATAGGTGGAATTAAGTAATGAATGTTATAAACACAACTAGGATAGATAACGATTGATCCTAGACTGAAAGAGACCAAGATCAGAGTAACCCCGTTGCCTGAGAAGACCTTGATTTTTATCAAAGGAACACAAAGCAATCGGGATAGTTTGCAATCGCGAATATGGCATGTCAACTCTTAATTATAATGATCTGAACTGATGTAATTAACGAATGTACCTCGTTCGAACATCAGCCGTGTTTAGGATAAGAGTTGCAAGGCGGAGAATAATTCCTCACCCACAAGGCGACGCAAGGCTGGACAGTGACGATTGTGTAGCATCAACCCAGACTCCATTCTTGACACTTGCAGATATAGAAGGAGTCAGGTATTTTCTAGAGCGATACAAGTATTCTGTACTTTAAAACCGTAAAAATAAGAAAATCTGAACAACTCTAACACTAAACAAAAGAAATAAAAAGCAATAAATTAGCAGCCTGGCCTCCCCTACTTAGTAATGAAATAGTTCGTTATTTTCACAACACAAATTAAATTTTCGTTTTATTCTTGTGCTATTCATCATGTTAATGATGATTCTGGTGTTCATAAGAAAAAAACTGGCCCCCTGACACTAAAAGTGGCCGCTGGTTGCAACCAATGGGCGGTGCCTGTGGGAATGGACCCGCTGCCCATTCATAAGACGTTGCCACATTCAGATAGAAAGACCAGGTGTTCGCTCCGACACATGACAATTCGAAGGCTCCTCAAATGGGAGCGGGGAATACAGAGATTACTGGGTGGATTCCTAAGGGCTGGGCCTGAAGAACACTTGTAAAAATCACGGCCCCCAATGCACAACTCCCCACCCCAACCTGAATGACCTGCAACATTTTTTTTAAGTTGAGGTTTTTGTCCAACTGTTCGCTATCATTTTTCGTCTTTTGTTCAACTCACTCTCCTATCTATCTATCTATCTATCTATCTATCTATCTATCTATCTATCTATCTATGTATCCCCCTCTCATATCTATCTATCTATCTATCTTTATATATATATATATATATATATATATATATATATATATATACACACATTTTTTCTCGCCTCTTACCACCCTTTTCCTATTCTTTTTTTTCACGTCTTTCGTTTTTCTTTTTTTCTTTTTCTTCATGCATCTTTTCCTTCTTTCTTTCTTTCTTTCTTTTTCTTTCTTTCTTTGTGCCTCAACCTTTGTTTTTCTTGTTTCTTTTTCTTTATTCTCTATCTTTCTTTCTCTAATTCTTTCTTTCTATTATTTCCTTATTCCCTTTCTTTCTTTCTTAATTTCTATTTACCTTTCTATTATTTCCTTACTCTCTTTCTTTCTTTTTCTTTCTTTGTTTCTTTTTTTTCTATTTAACTTTCTATTATTTCCTTATTCTATTTCTTTCTCTCTTTCTTTCTTTCTTTTTATTTACCTTTTTATTATTTCCTTATTCTCTGTCTTTCTCTCTTTCTTTCTCTCTCTCTTTCTTTCACTTTCTTTCTTCTTTCTTTCTATCTTCCTATTTACCTTTCTATTATTTCTTCTCTTTCTCTCTTTGTTTGTTTGTTTCTTTCTTTCTTTCTTTCTTTCTTTTCAACTATCAGCACCACCCTCTCTTCTTCCATTCTCCCTCGCATTCATTTTCTTCTTCTTCTCCGTTTTCTCATTCCAATTCTTTCTCTGACTCTTTCTTTCTCTTGTCATCTCTCTTCTCATTCTTTTGATTCGTTCCTTACATCATTTAATCACACCGAATCTTCTGTTACCGTTTAATTCCACCCTCTTCCCCTCCATAAGTTTACCCACCCTGAAGGGCGAGCAGGGTGGCTGTATGCCAGATGTGTGTGAAGACAACACCACATAGCAGCTGGCCTCAAAGAAAGGTGTACTTGCGCCGGTTTAAACCGGTTACCGGAGACAGCAAGCCTTACAGACAATGAGAATAGAAAAAAGAAGACGAAAGAAAATTCAACGATAATCTGACCCAAAGTTACTTTATTGTATGGCCGTTCTTACATTCAACGTACATCTTTGTCCTAAACGACACATTTCAATAAAATTTACGATAATATTCAAACGAGCTGTACCCATGGAAATTCCACGGGTGTTTACAACCCAGCTTGGTGCATGTCTACAGTTTAGGTCCCTTGCGGAAAATGCAAATGCTATCGTCAGGTGGGAAACCATTTCAGTAGATAATTCCTGCTTTTAAACAAAATGGGACTTTCGTAAAGTTTAACTTAGGACCGTGCCAAACGTCAAAAGGACATTTTTTTAATCGCTTGACCCCCCCCCCATTAGTTTATACCCTCGCGATAATTTTAATTGTTTTAAAACCTATTTTTACAAGTTTAAAACTAACTTTTATATTGGCACCTCGACAGATCCGCTCAAAAATGAACATCCCATGGAGAAAGGCCACAAATTTAATAAAAACAATGATTTATCTTCATAATCTTTATGCTGATATTAAGAAGAACGAACAAAGGATTTTTTGGTTATTAAATTACATTTTTGGATACTTTATAGAATGTTCCAAATTTCGGTTAAATATCTCGTTTTTCTTACGTCAGCGTGACAACCAAAGATTAATATAGAACATACTAGCATCTTTAAAAAACTACTGATGATGGAAATTCTTGCAAAAATCAAATAATTGTCGGATTTTAATGAAACTTTCAGGACTTATTCACAAATAAATGAGATTATTTTAGAAATGTTTCTCTTTCAGAAAATCTTGATAAAAATATTTTTCTCCTTTTTTAAAATCTGTTACTCATTTAATTTTATGAAATTTAGAGAAATTAATTTTTGGATCACTTGATGTTGATATTAGTTATAAGCAGAAGTCCTTGGAGAATTTAAATCATTATTTTCTTTTTGTGTGTTAAACACAAACACCATTTACCGAAAATCTATGAATCGTAAAACAAAAAATGCAATAAAACTAAGACATTATTTAATTAGGAAAGCTTTTAATTGTTTTTATAAATAAGATATATTAAGGACACTATTATCTTAAGAATTTTTTTCGATAAATAATGAATTTTTATATGAATTGTTTTCATTTTTTAAAATTTTAATTAGATTAATTTATTAGGTTTTAAATCTTAATTTTCTTTTAATTTGCAGTGGTTAGCTTATATTGCTATGAAGTAATAACTGTATTTACTAATCATAAATGGAAAAGCTTACTACAATTCAATGTCCCCCAATATTTTCTAAATAATTCTGATTTGGGGGGGGGTGGAGGGTATAAAAGTGATTTTTATAAATGCGGACGTCCATACACGACATTATCAGAAAATAAAAGGATGAATGTAGTAAATTTAAAGCGAAGGTATCTAAAATTCAATAAAACATTAGATTGTAGAGAATATTTTCCTAAATCTTTTACTGGGAAGGTAACAATTATATGAAAAAAAGTGCACAGTTTACATTCCTTAGATATTTTTTACAGATATGTTCACCTAGAAATCCACGTAGAAACCCATTTTGTCATTCAAGCTGTCAACCTGTCAACACCTTATATAAGCACCTGTCGCCGGATCAAAAATGCATTTCTGCGATATTTTAAAATTAAAGTAAGTAATATTTGTTTAAAATCAGATTAATTAAACTTTAAGTAAGCTTATATTATTCAAATAAAGTTTCAGAAAAGTATATTTCATTTTTGAAAAAAAAAATTTAATAAAGAGAATTACATTGTTGTTGGTTTGGTTTGGTTTGTTTTACGGCATATCAACACCTCAATGGGTTATTCAATGCCGACAAAATTTTTATTGCTGGTAATATTTTTTTCTAAAAATGTATTGCTGGTAATATTTTCCGTCAAAAAGTCTATTTCTGTTAGATCTTTTCTTCAAAATGTATCACAGGCAATAATTTTTTCAAAAAAATTATAGCTGGCAATATTTTTTTTTCAAAAATGTATTGTTAGTAATAATTTTTTCTTTCAAAATTTTATTGCTGGTAATAATATTTTTCAAAGTATTTCTGGTATTAAAACCTATTTTTACACTTTCATAATGTTTTGACGCAAGTTTGGGGGTTAACTATTTGCCCATAGCTGGGACACTAACAGGTACTACCACACCGAGTCAGGGTGGACCTAGGAACACCAGCAATTAAGAGGTGGTTCCACACTCTTCAAAACCTCCTGATCAGAGGCCTTGCTGTCAGACGTAGTTCATCGTCTCAGCCAGGACGGACATTGTTGTTGTAACCTAGGGAAGGTTACTGAACAGAATAATCAAACAAAGTTTGGTAATGAACGATAATACTTAGGACAAGAACAACACATATAAGATTCGCCAGCGGCGCGTAGAAGTAGTAGTCAACTGCTAGAAGTGAGTCAAGTGAATTCAGCAATGAATTTCCAACTGCAAGATATCTACCAACCCCCCAAGCGGTCAGATGTGGCACATATTGTATTCATTTCTATGCTTGGTCGGTTCAGGAGATTTTTGTTCTGATTCTTTAAGTTTTCGTATTTTCCAGTGATCCTCTTTGACTATTACGCCACTTAAATCGAAATCTGTATCACGAGGTCTAATTCCCCTTTCTGTCTGGCAACAACTCGTGGGTAACGGGGAAGAGTATAAGCCAGACCTTTGCAATTCATTTTAATGATTCCTTCTATATTTTAACTGATTATATTTCCTAATAAATATAGGACCTCCTAGACAGGATAGTAAAAGAAAGTGAGACAAAAGGACTAACTATCAACTGCAAGAAATTGAAAGTATTATCATCAGCAAGAGAATAGAAGACCAAGATATGAGTTAAAAATCGTAGATGTCAACATCAGGCAAGTGCAGAAGTTTTGCTATTTGGGAAGAGTTTTCAAAGAGGATGGAAAATGCGACACCGAAATCCGAAGTAAGCATTGTGATATAACGAAAGATGCCTTCCAAAAGCTAAGCAAAGTATAAAGAAAAAGGAAAATTTAATTGGAAACAAAGAGTACTGAACTGATATGTGATATCAGTACACCTATATGCCAGTAAATGCCAGTAAATGCTAGACAATCTCTCCTCGGATGAAGAGAAAACTGGAGGCAACAGAAATCTGGTTCTACAGAAGGATACTGCGAATTCCATGAACGGAGCGAGTAATCAACGCTGAAGTCTTAAAGAAAATGGCAATAAAAAGAACGCTATTTGTACGAATTATATTCGGACTATTGTCCTCATCTTTGAAGTTGTTATCACAACGTTTCGGCCAATTGTGCTCTCCAGTCTTCTTCAGGTGTACACGGATGACCAGAAAATTGCCACGGTTAGTCAACCTTACATCAAGGCCTTAATGGAAAAGATTCAGAATATCTGCGACCCGTACAACATCAGGACAATATTCATAAGCAGTTCCGCTCTACGGAGAATCTCTGCCGTGTAAACGCTAACACGGGAAAGAATAGGGCCAAGAATTAGATTTTTTTGCACTTATGTCAAAGAATATAAAAGCGAAACAAGCTGCCCTCTCAAATAAGCCTGGAGGAACATCGAAAAGCCGTTGTGAGAGGTGAAATAAAGAAATCGGGCATAGCTGATCATGTATCGAGGGAAAGGTGTAGTCATCAATCCTTACGGAATTGAGTGAAAACACTGGACAATGGAGAATTAGACGTCTGAAAGAACCATTGCATATTTCTATGCTAGGCCTACTAAGGCCCAGCATAGGAATATATACAATATGAGAGTTTCTAATAAAGAAAGAAATAAAGAAAGCCAAATGTTCTTCAACAGCGGCAGCAGCAGCAGCAATCAAAACATGAATATCAACTTCAGTCAAAAAATAAGAGACAGCAGCAGCAGTTGCAGCCTAATCAGCAGGTTAGGTTTAAGAGCAAATTGTCCTACAGGACATGGCCTAGTGGATAAAAGCGTTGTTTTTTTTATTTGATGACATAGTGGTTGTTAGTTCAATCCCTGAACAGTGTTTATTTGCACTCAGTGGAAACAGTACTAAATAAAAAAAAAGAAGACGATATCCCTAGACATGAACAATGGAACGATAACAGTCTCCCCCACCCCTGACCCCCGTAGATTAAATAAAAGGTTCAGCTCAGGATTCTGTGTAGTTTATCGAAATCGATATATACCTGAGGAGGGCCGTAACATTGTGATAAAAACAACAAAGATGAGGACAATAGTCCGAATATAAGGCATCAAAATAATGATAAATCCTCACCCCAGAAAGTCCGAATATAAAGTGTCTTAGAAATTCAGACAAAAACAAACACAGGATCAGGAAGAGGGGGTTGAATTTCATTGGGCACATAATGCGGAAGGAGGGGGTTGGAAAATTAAACACTCACAAGGCGAATTAGGGGTCAGAAGGATAGGTGAAGGCAGCGAGTCAACTACCTGACTACCCGGCTGGAAGCCTTAGCAAAAGTAAAAAGAGGCTACAAGGGATGGGAAATTTTGGAGAGTCATGTTTACCCATGTCCTGAAGAGAAACATAGAGAAAGTATTTCAGATTTTTAAACAATTTAAATTTGAAATTTGATCATCTTTATTAGAAATTAAGAAAAGTGGGTGTCTTGTTCTTCATGTGTTATATAAGAATAAAGTGTCGCTACCGACACTTGAGTTTGAACACAGATCGAGCAGTGAGCAAATCCCATCCCATTATTGAATTAAGTGGATCACGTGACCATAGAGGAGACGCATAAGTAGGAATTAGCTTGGCGTCTAATTGATCGCTATTTCTAGTCTATCCTCTATTATTATACGGACCGCTATTCTCTACTCTATTCACTATAATATTTCTCTATTCGGATCACTATACGCATTAATATTCGAGTATTATCGAGCAAGTACTATTAGTACGAGTGCTATTCGAAGGCGTCTGACACCCGTATTGTTCAATGGCGTTACTATAGTTGTATCTGCGATTACAAAGTCTCTACTACAACGAGCATTACGAGAGTGACAACGAGTGTTCGTTAATATCACAAAAGCGGGTTATAAAGAAACCGGAAATGGTCACATGTAAAATGTTATGACTCCAGTTCCGGAAAGGACAGAATCTTTTCGCTTTCTCTTCTTAGTTTCAAGCTGTGAACCATGCAGTAATAGCGTTCCTACCGGGGAATGTTACTTTCCCCGGTCCACTGGCGACATGATTTCAGCCGCCCTAATAATGAAGTACAGATTCGGCCATCTCAACTCAGTGCGAGGATGACTTGAGCTCGACCATCTTTACCCGTTCTTGTCCTTACTGCCTATAAATAATTTCTGAACTAAAAAGGAACACGGACATAGTCAAGCAAGAGGCATTTCACTTTGTTTCATTACAGTCAACATAAAAGAAATAAACGTCTGTAGAAAAAAGTCAAGTTTTTGGATGCTTCTTATATCTTCTTTCTCTACGTATTGAACACTATAATATTTCTTTATTCGGATCATTATACGGATTCTTATTCGAGCAAGTATTATCGAGTAAGTACTATTAGTGCAAGATTATTCGAAGGCGTCTGACACCAGTATTGTTCAACGGCGTTACTATAGTTGTAGCTGCGATTATAAAGTCTCTACTACAATGAGCATTACGAAATTGACAACGAGTGTTCGTTGGCATCACAAAATTATGTAAAAAAAGTTGTAAAGAAGTAATAGTGCATTATTAACGTCTGGAATAAGCAATGTGGGTGCAGCTGGATAAATTGGACACAGTCAAAAAATTCATGAATGGACATCCAACTTGTTAAGACCGTGGGACAAGGAGTGTGATTTAAAAATAAAAGGGCTAAGCTAAATTTTTCATTCATTATAGACATTACAGCAGTTTTTCTGAATATTGTTGGATATGCACTCGTTCGGCCTCACACAATTGATTAAAACGATGTTCGAAAACCCCTCTAGATCATCACTTTAATAATCTGAAATTCCTTTTATAAATGCTAATATATATTGACGACACACACACACATATATATATATATATATATATATATATATATATATATATATATATATATATATATATCAATTATGTGGTGCACGTTCAATTTATATTAGGCGAATCATTCATACGAAAAGCAGATAATGAAGGTAATGATATAAATGGCAAGAATCACTCTCGCAAACTTCATTATCTGCTTTTCGTATGAATGATTCGCGTAATATAAATTGAACCCGAAGCACATAATTGATATTAAAATAACCGATCCGACATGCGAATTCCTGATAATAACTGTGACATTACTCTATTTATTGATCAATTTAGTTCATGCCACCTTTACTAAAAAAAAATACTTCTACAAAAGAATTCTCATATTACTATATTAGTACAAGAACGCACAATTTTAAAATTAAAAAAAATTCAACCTCATCGTTGTGATTGCACGCTCCAACAGTATTTCTTACAGTTAACGATATCACATTTCTAAAAACACTTCTTTCGGATTACACTTTGTCTTTCGATATCCTGTTATTACCTGGATGTAAAAAACTTACCTATTTCCCTACCTGAGGATGATCGTATGAAACGATTGAAAGCTCGTAGTAAAAAAAGACCATATTCATACCATTCATTAACGGATTCGAGGTTAATGTATTTTATTATTAAAAATTGTTTGCGAGAGTGATTCTTGCCATTTATATCATTAACTTCATTATCTGCTTTTCGTATGAATGATTCGCGTAATATATATATATATATATATATATATATATATATATATATATATATATATATATATATATATACAGTAAAGGTAACAAATCCGTTGGTATATAATCCAATTGGATCCTAGTAATATAATATGTCATAACTGATCCACAAAAGGAGCTCAATATATATTATTATTACAGACCAAATAATTAATAAACAATAAAATCAAAAACCACCTCATAATGGAAATAGCCTGTTTCGGCAGACGAAGATATAGGTTGTCTCTTTTATCAACCCCAGTGTGGACTGATTTCCTGTCAGAAATAAAAAAAAATTGGCTGTGAAAGCTAAAAAAAAAAAGAGGGGGGGGGAAACAGTCGAAAAACTAATACAGAGTTTATTCATTTCAATGTTTCAGTCAGACGAAAGGCACGAGGCAGAGATGCAAGTGGATGGTGGAAGTTATATATATATATATATATATATATATATATATATATATATATATATATATATATATTAGCTCCTGAAAAATTAATTTCGGTTGAGCCCTCTGGTTTGAGGTGTGAATTTGTAAAGTGTGACTATTTAAGCTAATATTGCACGACCCTTCGGCAGAATTGAGTCACTGTCAGCCTCTGTGTGTTTATCTAAATCTAAAAATAAACACGCTAAAATTCACCTTCATCCCGTACCGTGCGCTGACGGCTTAGTGGGAGAAGTTCCGATTGGCGCCAATTCAGTCGGGTTTCGATCCTCGCTAGATGCAACTGGACGTCTAGCCACACTGATGAGCTGTGAAACAGCGAAACAGCCTGTCTGTGAATGACAAAAAAATATATATATGTAAAACTACGTTTACAGTACGACTCAGAGTTTCAAAGCTTTGTCAATCATCAGGTACAAAAAGTTATATACTGTTCAATAGCTGTTACGAATACTCAATTTGAACAGTTCGTAATTTCTTTTTGTACCTGACGATTGGCAAAGCGTACTATAAACGTGGATATATGTGTAATTATTAATATATACTTTATAGCACTGTTTAACTACACTGAGCACTGTTTTGTCTACACCACTGATTAAATAAATAGTTATTTGCTCACTTGTATGTGTACATAATCCCTCACATATAAGGTTGATTGTATCACTTTATTTAGATCATCATAACGGTTGTTCTATAAATATGAGATTGCTTTATGAACTTCGAGGATCACAAGTCTGTTTTTACGATTTGATTTTACTAGTATTTTGGTATTGTTCGTGAGTAGCAGTCTAATGTGACGATGATCCTTATTAATGTGTTGTCCTATATAATACCAACGTTGTGTAGGAATATACTTGCCCATTCTGTGTATGATTCTCTGTAAATAAAAGGCACAAAACAAGTTATCTAGGATATATCACAAACACATTGTCACGGAGATTCTCACTTGCCACCTATCGAACTAGAGTGCCATCAGACAACATCCTCGGCTACGATGACATGTGACTTCGTGCTAGCACAACCACCGACGTCGCCCAAAGGTTCCGTCTACCCAAATTCATTCACAAGTTTTCAGGTATTTTCCAAATGTGTCACACGCTGGTATCGACTCCCCCATACAAATAACATCAAGAAGTCACCTTCCTGCCAAACAAACCCTGGTGAGATACGAACCTGGGTCTGATGGTCAGAAAGCAAATGTTATATATATATATATATATATATATATATATATATATATATATATATATATATATATATATATATATATAAATGACAATAAGAAAACAGTAACTGCTGACGCGTTTCGTCCAATGCGGACTTTTTCAAAGCAAGAAACGAAATGAATTTAATTAAACAAAGAAAATTAATAAAAACAAAAAACAGTGTTTGTTCTTAGCAACTGGAATGTAGGAAACGCTATTTTCATATTGTTAACTGAAAATGACGTCAGTTAATGTCACGCGTGGAGAATATTTCATTAATCTGTGTTGATGGATTCAACCATTTTCTTTTGATTTTAATATGTTTTTGTGTACATTTGTTTGTGAGAGCAGTAATTTTGTTAGAAAAGGTGAAATAGGGAAAAGGCCTGGGCGTAGATTAATATTTGGGTATTGTTCGATGGCGGCACTCTCTAGAATTTTCCTTCTGAGTGAGTTATTTTCTTTTTTTAATATGTATATATATATATTATGAAATGGACAAAGTCCGACAATTATTTTAAGACTTTTTTTATGTTTATATGTTCCTTTTATAGATACAAATATTTAACTAAATGTTCTGTTTATAATAAACGGTATTAACGACATTTACCGGTCTGAATGTCGGAGAAATTTTCATAGAAAATATGCGTCCTGCGACAGGAATCGAACCAGTATCCTATAAGGAACCGTCATATAGCCTGACGTGCTTTACCGATTGGGCCACAGAGGAGCGTTTCGGTTAGCAAGGTCGATTTTACTGTTTTTAAATCACAATTCTCCATGATTTTCTCTCGTACATTCATATCTGCCCGATGCGTATCCAAATGAAAACAAATGACGTCACACATTATGAAATGGACAAAGTCCGATAATTATTTAAAGACATTTTTAAGTTTATATGTTCTTTTTATAGATACAAATATTTAAGTAAATTCTCTATTTATAATAAACAGTATTAACGACATTTACCGCTCTGAATGCATTTCTTTAAATTAACTGCAAAAAATTCCAACAAGTAAATAAACTTTACCAAATTTCCTGTTTTTTGTGTGGCACCCAGTACAATTGAAAAGAATTTATAAAACTCAACATAAAATTTGTCACAACTACATCTAAAACAATGAAAGACTTAATTAAAACAAACAAAATAAAAAGCTAAAACTTGAAGGAGGAATTGACTTAATTACCTGTAATAATTGCCACTTAGAATACATCGGAGAAACCTCAAGGAATTTAAATGAAACAACGCACTCAGGGCATTAGTGGCAGATCTTCTATTATCACAACGTGGGATACTTAATTACAAAAGTGATGAAACATAAAGAAAAATAATTTGTAGCTTACAATATTTACATGAAGAGGAGAAATACAATGGAAATTAATTCATATTCAACTCGAAACGAAAGACACGAAATATATTTCACTATTTTAATAGTAAATCTGATTGGTTCGATAAAGTCACCATGGCGGCTAATCTCAAAAAAGACCTACAATATGCTGTTAACTGGGAGCAAGAAATGACTTGTTAATTGAAATGCTTCCAAAACGAAACTGCACTCTGTTAATCACCTAAGAGATACCTTTCCGCCTTCCATGAGCATGGCTGATGCTAACCTCCAGTAAAGTGACTCAGTATATCTTCTCGGGATAACGTTCTCTGCTGACATGAAGTGGAAAGATTATATTGAATTTATTGCTTGGTCTACTACTAAGAAAGTTGGTTCCCTGTGTCGTGCAAGACAAGTTTTCTCGAGAGAATCTAACTTAGATATTTATAAATCTACCATTCTTCCTTGATTTGAATATTTCTGCCACATATGGTCTGGTGCTACTGATACATATCTATCGATTCTTCATAAAACTCAAAGAAGAATTTGCAATGTTAATGGTCGTGACCTGTCATCTCGGCTTCATTCAGTTTCCAACCGACGTAACCTCGCTTCAATGAGCATTTTCTATAAATATTTTCATGGTAATTGTTCAGATGAGATGTTCGCTATGATAAATAGACTTTATGAATTTAAGCGCAGTACTAGACTGGCAGGGAGGTCTCATCAATTTACAGTTGAGTTGGCTACAGGTAACCGTAAGTTCTATGCTAACAGTTTCTTCTCTCGCACTTCTCACTTGTGGAACTCTTTTCCGGCTTCTTGCTTCTCAGTAAACTTTGACCTTCAAAGATTTAGAGGCAATGTCATTTGATTTGAATATTTCTGCCACATATGGTCTGGTGCTACTGATACATATCTGGCGATTATTCATAAAACTCAAAGAAGAATTTGCAATGTTATTGGTCCTGACATGTCACCTCGGCTTTAATCGTATGTAAGAGCTCCACTTGAGGTCTAGGTTGAGTTTAAGACCCAGAAGGCGCTGCTGTTAACTGGGGGGCAAGAAATAGCTTGTTCCAAAACGAAACTACACTCTGCTAATCCCTTCCCACCTTCCATCAGTATGGCTGATGCTAACCTCCAGAAAAGTGACTCGTTGCACCTTCTCGGTCTAACGTTCTCTGCTGACGTGAAGTGGAAAGATCATATTGAATTAATCGTTACGTCTATTGCTAGGAAAGTTGGTTCTCAACGCCTTGCTAGATAATTATTCTCTCCAGAATCTATCTTAGATATTTATGTCTGCCATTTAAGCTACTCCAGTATCTCAATTTTCATATTTAACTCGAATCTAAAGCTCATCAGTTTAAAATATATATATATAAAAGAATAGACGATATAAGTAGCTTAAATGAAACGAGACACATTATTTTACCTACCAAATCTATCACAACGACAACTGGAAAAGGTTTATCTCAGCATAAAGTTTGTTACAAATATTTCTAAACCAATAACAGACCTAATTAATACAAAATAAAATAATAACAACTTAAAACTTGAAAGAGGAATTTCCTATAACCTGTAACGAAGGCCACAAAAGCTACATAAAAGAGACTTCGAGAAATTTAAATAAAAACTTATATGAAACCAAAATAGATCTTTTTACAAAACATGCATTAATCGTAATGAGTAAAAACTGTTGCTGTAACTAAACATGAAAGCAATATACTAAAGTGAAATTTTATAGGAAGTGCACTGATTTCTAAATCACCCGCCGTAAATTTGCGTACAGGTTCTGACAACATTTTACATTTCTTGGTGGAAATACAGTTATCACAATGACTTATTAAAAACTCGACTTATATACGAAATTACCAGGCATTAATTTATTTAGTTTAGATAAAACAATTTCTCATATGGAAGCTGATCACTAATATTTTGCCTAAAAGGTTTTGGATTGAAAACACTCGACTTATATACGAAATTACTGGACATGAATTTATTTGGTTAGATAAAACAATTTCACATATGGAAGCTGATCACTAATATTTTGCCTAAAAGGTTTTGGATTGAAAACACTCGACTTATATACGAAATTACCGGACATGAATTTATTTGGTTAGATAAAACAATTTCACATATGGAAGCTGATCACTAATATTTTGCCTAAAAGGTTTTGGATTGAAAACACTCGACTTATATACGAAATTACCGGACATGAATTTATTTGGTTAGATAAAACAATTTCACATATGGAAGCTGATCACTAATATTTTGCCTAAAAGGTTTTGGATTGAAAACACTCGACTTATATACGAAATTACCGGACATGAATTTATTTGGTTAGATAAAACAATTTTTGGTTTTGGATTTAAATCCTTCGACTTATACACAAATAAAAGCAGTGCGTAAATACTTGACGATTAGGCCTAGGGTACACACAAAAGCGAGACTCAAACTGGGTAAGGGTGGGTGCGTAATAAACAGTTCATGTGGACATAAGGGTGGGCGGAACACTATTTCCCGCCACACGTTTTGAAATATTTCAAAGAAGTTGGTGTTGTTTTGTATTAAGGTGTGGTCCAACTGGGGGTAGCACAAAATAGAAAATCATATGAGCAAAATGAAAGAGAGAGAGAGAGAGAGAGACTGGGAGCGCAAGAAAAGCAAGAGCAGGTCGCCGGTTAGGGAGACGTGTACCGGCTCCCATCCAATGTTGGGAGGTGCTTTCGTACAAGACTCTGCTTTCCTTTACTTTCACACCTGCCGGACAAACAAGCTGTCGCGTATCAATCTCTCTCTCCTTATCTATCAATATATATATATATATATATATATATATATATATATATATATATATATATATATATATATATATATATATATATATATATATATATAAGAGGCCAATATATATATATATATATATATATATATATATATATATATATATATGTACTAGATTAAATACAAAGGCTGGTGTTGAGAGTCGACACGCACTCCAATCCATCCAACCATTGGACAGGCGATTCAATGAGAGTCACATTTGCATAGAAAAACAAAACTGGTTCGCTTTCTTCCTTTGTCATTCTTTCGCTGCTTTTTGTTTATCTTCGTTCAAATAAAGCTGTCTGCCTGTGTTCATTACCTACCTGTCTATCTGTCTGTCTGTCTGTCTGTCTATCGATCTCAGCCTGTTCATATCTCTATATCTATCTATATCTATTTCAGTCTGTTCATATCTATCTATCTATCTATCTATTTATCTATCTATCTATCTATCTGTCTCTGTTCATATCTATCTATTTCAGTTTGTTCATATGTATGTATCTATGCATCTATCTATCTCAGTTTTTCATATCTATGCAAGTCTGTTCATATCTATCTATCTATCTATCTATCTATCTATATATATATATATATATATATATATATATATATATATACCTGTGTGTGTGTGTGTGTGTGTCTATGTATGTTCATATCTATCTAAATCTGTTCATATATATGTATTTCTGTTCATGTCTATCTAAATCTCTTCATATATATATATCAATCTGTTCATATCTATCTATCTATCTATCTATCTATCTATCTGAAACTGTTCATATATATATATATTTCTATTCCTATCTCAGTTTGTTCATATCTAAGTCTGTTCATATCTATCTATCTATCTATCTATCTATCTATCTCTCTCTCTATATATATATGTGTGTGTGTGTGTGTGTGTGTGTGTAAGTATGTTCATATCTATCTAAATCTTTTCATATATATGTATTTCTGTTCATATCTATCTATCTAAAACTTTTCACATCAATCTGTTCATTTCTATCTATCTATCTATCTATCTATCTATCTATCTCAGTCTGTTCATATCTTTCTATCTGAAACTGTTCATATATATATATATTCTGTTCCTATCTATCTATCTTTGTTTGTTCATATCTATCTATATATCTATTTCAGTTTGTTCATATTTATCTATTTATCCATATATCTATCTCTCTAAATCTGTTCATATACATATATCTGTTCATATCTATCTCAGTTTGTTCATATCTATCTATCTATCTATATATCTATCTGAAACTGTTCATATATATATATATATATTTCTGTTCCTATCTATCTATCTCAGTCTGTTTATATCTATCTATCTATCTATCTATCTATTTATCTGTGTGTCTGTCTTTATATCTGTCGTGATTAGTCTATTTATTTATTCATACATGTCATGAAAGTAACTGCATCTTCTCTCAAGTCTAATATTTTTTATTATATCTAATTATCATAATTTTTGTGAGCAAGCAGTTTATTACTTAATAATCAGTTTATTACTTAAAATCTCTTCATTACTTAAAATCAACAGTTTAACGATCCCCCATTTTGTGTCCAATGCTTAACTTTGGTGATCGAAAGAGAACTTATGTTTTCAACGCATTTTTTTTTAAAGTTAGGTTCACTCTGTACAAGGCCCGGGTACCACTCGAGGTAGAGAGTTACGATATAAAGTGTAGTTTATATATGGATAGGAGTGGAAGAAAACGGTTGACTCTAGATTTGAGCAGCTTAAGATTGTAGTGATCGGGGAAGCAACCTCTTGGGAGTCTGTTCCATAGGGTAGTGGAACTTCTCGCCAATGGAATACGAAGGGAATGGTTTTTGTTTTGTTTTGTTTTGTTTTACGGCATATCAACATCTCAATGGGTTATTTAATGCCCACAAAATATCCTTTTTTTTCAAAAATGTATAGTTGGTAATATTTTTTTTTTTAAATGTATAGTTTGGTTTGTTTTGTGGCATATGTTGATATGGGTTATTTAATGCTGACAAGATTTTTATTTCTGGTAATATTTTCTTTTTTCAAATATTTATTGCTGATATTAATTTTTTATAAAAGTATTTCTGGTATCTGTTGTGGATTCCGGGATGAAATCCGGTATCAAATAATAACAAACGCCAAGAATGAATATAGGAAAATAAATGTATTAACTTAATAATACAAACCGGTAATACAGGTTAGTAGTTCCAGGAATGCCGGTTAGTAAGAAAATATATAGATAGTCTTTGGTATCGACGTATCGCTGTATGACTTCTTACTGAGTCTAAGTGCTAGTGACTGTAACTCTTGCCGCTACGTTATTCTACCAGCCGACTCAACGTTCTATTACTACTACTGTCCGACTTGACTCTGACTGTCTTAACGTACTATTACTCACTCGGGTATTCACTGGTAGTAGTATATGTATACCTAGGGTGAGTCCATTTGTGTAAAAAGGGGAGACCCCTCAACAGTATTAAAATCTATTTTTACACTTTCATAGTGTTTTGAGTCAGGTTGTGGAGTCAACTATTTACCCATAGCTGGGGCCCTAACAGGTGCTACCACCCCGGCTCAGGGTGGACCTGGGAACACCAGCAATTTAGAGGTGGTTCGACGCTCCTCAAAACCTCCCGATCAGAGGCCTTGCTGTTGGACGTAGTTTATCGTCTTACCCAGGACGCGGATGCAGTTTATCGTCATACCCAGGACGGAACGAAGGGAATTAGGTGGGGGTGCTACTATAGGCCTAATTAATATGCAATAAGTTTTGAAGGATCCTTTTATTACTTCATAGAATAGAAAAGTGATCCCCCACTTTAGCACCAGTAGAATCTTATATTAATACCAGTTTAACCAACCTTCAATTCTTATTATTCAATGGCGATCAGTTTATAAACTAATAACAACAGAAAAGTGATCCCCAACTTTTGAACCAGTAGAATCCTATTAATATTGTTGATATTAATATTGCCATGTCATCAATTACTAGGTGGCAATAATTGGGGGATCAGTTTATTACTTAATAACAACAGAAGAGCGATCCCCCACTTTTGGACCTGTTGAAAACTATTAATACTTGTTTAGCCATGTCATCAATTATTAGGTAGTAATTAAAGGGGGATAGGTTTGTTACTTAATATATACAGAAAAGCAATCTCTCACTTTAGGACCAGTAGAAAATTTTATGGATATTAATTTACCCATGTCATCAGTTATACATTAATTCACAGGATGGTGATCTTATATATATATATATATATATATATATGAAAAATTTCTCAAAGTTAACCTCTAGAAAAAGACAATATTTATAAATGTAAATGACAATAGGAAAACTGTAATAGTTGCCGACGCGTTTCGTCCGATGTGAACTTTTCCAATTTTGATTTTAAAAATGCTACGCTCATCAAAAAAGAAAATAACTTACTCAGAAGAAAAATCCTCGAGAGTGCCGCCATTGAATATTACCCAAATATTAATCTATGCCCAGGCTTTTTCCCTATTTCACCTTTCTTAACAGAATTACTACTCCCTCCAAACAAACGTATAGAACAGTATGAAGAAATCAAACGAAAATTGTTAAATCATTTAACATAGCAATAATAACAATATTTCTACACGTGTCAGTAATTGACGTAATTTTCAGTTAACAGTATGAAAATAGCGTTCTTTAAATTCTTCCAGTTGCTAAGGACATTTTGTTTTGTTATTATTAGTTACTTTGTTTAGATAAATTCCTTTCGTTTTTTTACCATGAAAAAGTCGATACTGAACGAAATGCGTCGGCAACTATTACAGTTTTCCTCTTATCTTTTACATTCATATATATATATATATATATATATATATATATATATATATTATCCCTCACCGCTAGCACGGCTCGGAGTTTAATGTAGAGCGCAATCTTCAGGTGCTGGGTAGAAACTGACCGTTATATAATTTAAATTTTAAGAAAAATAGCTGGTTAACGCAATGCTGGTGTAGTCTATATATTATACAGGGTTACAGTTATGTGCCATGCGTGATACACGCTTAGGCGATCATGTATCTTTCGATACATGACTGACGAGGCAGATTTTTTTTCCCGCAATAATTTTCCATTTCTCTCTTCGGTAGACCAGTTGCCATCCAAGACTTATAGAACCCGGTCTGGCCTGCTGTTTACCCATAGCTGGGGGAGAAGAAGAGTATTCATACCTTTCCCAAGGATATTAGCACGTTAGTGAATGTAATGGATTCGACTGGAATTCGAATTCGGCTCTCCTATTCCTCAATCCGAGCCGCTATCCATTACTCCCCTGGGAAAATCTAGAAGAGGATTCATCCCTTTCCCAAGGGTATTAGCTCGTAAGTGAATGTAATGGATTCGACTGAAATTCGAACTCGGCTCTCCGATTCCTCAATCCGAGCCGCTATCCATTACTCCCCTGGGAAAATCTAGAAGAGGATTCATCCCTTTCCCAAGGGTATTAGCTCGTAAGTGAATGTAATGGATTCAACTTGAATTCGAACTCGGCTCTCCGATTCCTCAATTCGAGCCGCTATCCATTGCTCCAGATTTTTATTTTAAAAATATGTGTTGCATTTAAAATAAAGGTGATTTTTATTTTATATATTTAAAATAAACCTAAATGGCATTTATTGAAAAACAATTATATTAAAATAAGCGGACATAAACTATATGAAAAAATATTAATTTTATTAAAAAATTCGGAATATTATTATATATTAAATATAAATCGAAATTACTGCGTTTTTTTTTATTTTATTGTTTTAAATTTGAAAAAACAATTTTAAGTTTTTGTTTAAACGACCATAAAAGCTACCATAAAAACACCATTTCATTTCTTTTCACTTTAATAATCTCGGGTTATTTAATTGTTTTAAGATAACTTATTTTTCTACAAGGCATAAATTGCATTTGTCGCCTTTGAAAGATTTGGCTTTTGCTACAATATCCCACGTAATAATAGGGGTATTGCCATCATTCTTTAATTGCTAGTAATATTTGGAGAAAGCAGTTCTCTTCATGTATCTTACATTGTCTAATGTTATTCGATGATGATAGAAACGAAATTTCCAAGGATTTTCTTTGGAACCAAAATGAAAATTGACATCGTTACCCGAATGTATGCTAGCTCGGTATACAATATTACCAGTCATACATTAGCCGTATAGCTCTGTTATATTACATCGAACACTAATATAATAATACCAGCACTCTATATGCGATATCTTACTTCGTGGCCGGACATTTGGCCGACGGACATTTGGCCGACAGACATTTGGCCGACAGACATTTTCCCAAGAGACGTTTGGCCGAACGGATATTTCACCAAAAAATTACAAGTAAAAATAGTAACAAGCAATACTTTAAGTATTTTAATTATTAGTATTATAAGGTAGAATCGGACTAATAATTACCACTGAATTTCAAGTGATTAAATTACCAAATCTAAATTTAAAGTTATAAGTTTTCTTATTTCAATATTTGTTTATTGAAATTAGTATTTTAAAATATATTTGAGTGTATTTGGATAAAAAGTAGCACCTAATTATTTAAATTCGTATTTAGCAGTAAGATAAAAGCTAGTTCATCCCTTTAAAATAATGAGCATTAAAAGCGAAATTGAAAGATCTTTCATATTCTGTCTATATTTCTGAGATGAGGTATTATGCACACTATTTACATTATTCGCCGATTTGTTCTGTCCTCTGCTAAAAGAAAGGCATACAAAATAGAGAACAGCAAACAAATATAATGACGTTAATACCAAGAATAAAAATGACAATATCCTGGGAAAAAGCAGACATATAATATTAAGACTACCTACTAACTCTTTAACATCTACAATTCAAAAAAATTTATCCAATATTAGCAACATCCTGGGAATGACGATAAACTGCATCCGAGTCCTGGATATGATGATAAACTACGTCCGCATTTTGGGTATCACGATAAATTGTATCCGTGTCCTGGGTAAGACGAAAACTACATCCGCGTCCTGGTTAAGACAATAAACTGCATCCGGATCTTGGGTAAGACGATAAACTGCATCCTCGTCCTGGGTATGACGATAAACTGCAAAATACTTGGACAGTTGAGTTATAGGGAAAATAACTGAGACATCCGGTAGAGGCATGGCACTTGGAACTAGAACAATCTACCCCGGTAGACGAAATAAAGGGTTCGGTTTGAAATTCCAATCACCTGAAGTGGACCTGGGCGTACAACGGCCAAAACCTCGTGAATATGGCAATGAAGATGAGGATAAATGTCCGAATAATTCAAATAATGTAAGTAATCATAATACCTCATCTCAGAGATATAGACAGCCATTATATCACTAGAAGCTAGTCACTGGATCTAACCAACGTCTTTATCCACTGGGCCATGTGTCCTTGTGAATATGGCAATGAAAATGAGGATAACAGTCCGAATAATGTAAATAATGTAAGTAATCATAATACCTCATCTCAGAGATATAGACAGCCATTATATCAGTAGAAGCTAGTCACTGGATCTAACCAACGTCTTTATCCACTGGGTCATACGTCCTTGTGAATATGGCAATGAAGATGAGGATAATAGTCCGAATAATGTAAATAATGCAAATAATCATAATACCTCATCTCAGAAATATAGACATATATTGACTTTTGTTGATTAGACAGTAAATTACGTCAAGGAATATCCTTCATAATTTACCTTGACTTTTCAGTACATAATAAGGGAATAATAAATATTTATGAGCTGTTTTTAAATTGAAAAATTTTGAAAAACTAACATATTTACTTTTGTTTATAAATACTTGTTACAAAAGAATATCTTTACATGAATCGCGTCGGTGAATAGAAGTTTTCATTTTGTCTTTATTCATTGCTGCCACATATGGTCCGGTGCTCCTGTAATATATTTCGTGATTCTTGACAAAATAAAAGACAAAGTAGAATCTGCAATCTTATTGGTCCTGACCTGGCATCTCGGCTTCAATCACTTTTCCACCGCCATAATGTGGCTTCCCTGTGTCTTTTCTATAAACATTTTCATGGCAATTGTTCGGATGAGCTCATCGCTACTGGCCCCCTTTTATTTCTGTCCCTATTTTTCTTTAATTTAATTCTCCATCCACTTCCTTGTTAAGTGAACAGTGATGTAAGTTCTCTGGTCGATGCGGTGCACCTTTCATTTCGGGTGTGATTTTCGTGTTTGTTGTTGTGTTTGAATGAGTGTGTGGTTGAGTGAGTGGTTGGGTTGATTGAATGTTTTTATATTAGCCAAGTCCCGCATTAATTTCGTTCAGTTCACTAATGTTTCTGCTACTTTTAATGATTTCTTTGGGGGGGATATTACTAATATTATTTTGTTTAGTTTCTTGTATATAGTTTAGATCATTTTTGTAAATATTCATTGGAGTTAAGATTTTTAAATTGTAATTTTATCTCCCCCCCCCCCCCGACAACGAATTGTACATATGGGGACTGGTTAGGACTTTCATAGAGACAAGAGGTATTATGGTGAATGTAGTAAAAAAGGTAGATAAGAATGTGTTGTGGTGTAAGGAATATTTTGGTATGTTTGGGTCAGTGTTTGTGGCTATGTAAGTTTAATGCTACGACAGAAAAAGACAGTCCTTTTCCCCATTCCCCTTTTTTGGCCTTGTGCCACATTTTGTATTTGTACAAATAAATAATGCTCTTCGCTATTTAAATTATTAATATCTCGCATTGATTTTATCCAGTTAAATGATGTTTCTGACACATTTAAGGATTGTGTTTTGTTTTGTATTTATTAGAAACACTATTTCATTTTGTTTCTTGTAAATAGCTTATTACACATTGTAAATATACATTGGTGTGTATATATTTTAAATTGTTTTATTCCTCACCCCCAGACAAAAATTCTACATTAGGGCTTCCCAGACATTCTGAGGTATTATAGTGACTGTAGTAAGAAAGTGTTGTTTTGGTGTAAGGAATATTGTGGTATGTTTGCGTCATTGATTTGGCTAGCTAAGTTTAATTATAAGATAGAAGAAGACCATCCTTTCCCAATCGCCCCTTTTGGCCTTGTTCCATATTTTTGCATATTTTACAAAATGAATATTGCTCTTCGCTATGATACCGAAACATTTTGAATTTAAGCTCAATACTAGACTGGCGCCAAGATCTCATCAATTTACAGTTGAGTTGGCGAGATGTAGCCGTAAGTTCTATGTTAACAGTTTCTTTTCTCGCTTGTGGAACTACTTTCCGGCTGCATGCTTTCCAGCCTACTTTAATCTGCAAAAAATTAAATGCAATGTCAATCGCTATCTACTCTCCTCCTGATTGCTATTTATGTTCTCGCTCATCTATAATAAATGCAAATGTCAGTGTGTCACTGTGTCACACTTTTTTAAAACTTTACTCCTAGATCCCGTAGCCCAACATATCATACCATTTTGGAATCAGGCCGACTCCGTGAGCAAATTAAAAACATCCCGAACCAGATCCGAACCCGCAATCCTGAAATTTTCTATTCCCAAGTTTTCATAACTGCGATTGTTTGTGGCGATTTTTTACGTGACTTTTTTGCGACAAATATTTTTGTACGATAACTTGGAAATAAAGCAAATCGAGCTAAAAACAAGACCCAGTTCTTGAAAATGACTGAGATATTGAAAAGGATTTAAAGAAAACAGAAAAAAAGAAAGACGAAAGACAGTTTATATACAAGGCTGTTCGATAAAAGTGACTCAACTTATCCTTTGAATTTAGCTCAACTTTCGTTTCATCGAAGAAGAGAACATTCTTCCAGTCTTCTACGGTGAAATTTTTGTAATAGTGAGCCCATTCAAGTCTCTTGGCTTTGTTGGCTTTGCTTATTAGCGGCTTAAACCTTCGTGTACGAGATTTGTAGCCTTGTTCTAACAGCCACCGACGGACTGTTGAAGAGGCAAGACTAACACCTTGCTCTTCGCTTAGACTGGCTGCAATTTCTTGGCTAGTTATAGTCCTATTCTTCGCAACTTCTCTCTTGATTACCCTGCCAGTTCTATCATCAATCTTTTTCTTTCGTCCCCTTGTTTCCTTCATTGGAGCAGGAGTGGCATCATTATGTGCCCTAAGCACTCGAGAGACAGTTTATTGCGAGGTTATAGCAATTTCTGCAATTTCTCTCGTAGACTTGCCTGCGTTTGAGAGGGCAATAATAGATGCCTTAAGTGGTTCTGATGCGTGTTTGCACCCTTTCATCTGGTTAGTGACTTCAATGGCTATTTCAAGCTGTTTTTATACTGTATGAGGCTTTTTGGCATATTCTGGATTTAATTTAAGCTGTTCTAGAATTCTCTAGAATATTGTTCTGAGTGTATTGTAAAATAGTTTTCAATATTTTGTCAAAAGCTGTTTAAATTTACCAGTTTAATCATTAGAATGCGATGTCTGAGTCACTTTTTTTGCACAGAGTTTTTTTTTTTTTTTTTTTTCCTGAATCTTATTTATATCCAAATTTATAATTATCAATAGAATACCTTAGGGTGAATAAACTTTTTTTCCTAGGTGGTCGGGAAGGGGTCTTTATATTAGTAAGATTAAAAATTATTTTAACCCCCAAAACAATAGGCAAAAAATATTTTTAGTAAAAAAAATCAAGTGAATCACTTTTATCGAACAGCACTGTACAATTAATAGGACTATATATGTTTGTCTATCGTCCGTTTCACACATGTACCCAGTCTTTTGAGAAGGAACAGAGGTTAATCACGTGTTTTCCTGTTTAGGATTGGGTTTTCGGTTCTTTCTAGAGTTGGTGCCACCGCAGAAACCCGAACATGTTTAAAATAAATTTTAAAATATAACAAATCTTGTTGAAGCATTTATTTTAATATTAATGTCAAGCTAATAGATTAAATTTAATATTTTCAATAAGCAAAATACTTTTTCTATATTTCAAAACTAATTTCAATTGACTTGAACGAGTTTTCGCTTTGAGATCGTTAAAATCACTGATTTTAGCACCATTGTTAGTCCTCGTTCATCCCAATCTAATTCTTCTTCATAAATTATTTTTTTTCAAAAACAAAAGATATTCTCTAATGTTTTATTTGAGGGATATTAGCTGATAGAAATTTTAATTAATCTGCCTTGAAACAAATATTATTTACTTAAAACAAATATTATACTGTTTACTGTTTAAAATATTGCAGAAATGCATTTTTAACACGGCATAGCTGTTTATTCAAGATGTTCACAGCTTGACTGGCAGGCGGGAGTTTATCTAATTTTGTTTTCTACGGTAGTCTTATCTGTAAAATTTGCTTGAGGAATATAAGGTGAGCGCCTTTTTTATATAAATTTTAACTCTCCAGTAACTAAAAAATTAGGAAAATATTCTCCGCATTTTAATGTTTTATTGAATTTTAGGTACTTTGGCTTTAAATTTACTGTAGTTGTTGCTCTTATTTTCTGATAATGTCATGTATGGACATCCATATTACAAAAATGTTTATACACACAAAATGAAATTCAAAATTCTTTTTCTAAAATATTGGTGGGTCGATGAATTGTACTAAACTTTTCCATCAATAATTATTAAATATAGTTCTTACTTAAGAAATTATCCAAGGACTTCTGCTTTTAACTAATATTAATATCATAAGTTTTAACAGATGTAAAAAAAAAATATTTTTACCAAGATTTTCAAAAAAAAAAACACTTCTAAAATAATTTCATTCATTTGTGAATAAGTCCTGAAAATCCAACAATTATTTTATTTTTGAAAGAATTTTCAAATCAATGTGTTTTTCACCACAAAATGACGTTAGAATTTCCTATACAAAATTTTTCATCGCGGTCTGCTAATTTTTTAACTATTCAACGAAGGTAAGTATTATAAAATCTTCTCCTTCTCTTTCACTCCCAATAAGCCCGGGCGTCATAGTGGCATTATCTCCTTGCATAGGGTGAACTGATTAAAAAATAAATACATCGAAAAATCAAAAGACATACCTTACTAATTTAACATTAATCTAACAAAAGCTGTTTGGACATAAATATATACATGCATACATATATACATACATATACATGCATACATACATATATACATACATATATATACATACATATATATATATACATACATACGTACGTACATATATACATATATAAATACATACATACGTACATACATATATACATACATACATATATACATACATATATACATACATATATACGTACATACATATACATACATACATATATACATACATATATACATACATACATATGTACATATATAGATATATATACATACATATACATACATACAAACATATATACATACATATATATACATACATATATACATACATATATGCAGGCATAAATACATACATACATATATACATACATAAATACATACATACATATATACATACATATACATACATACATACATGCATATATAGATACATATATATAAACATATATACACATATAAAGCCTTCATAGCATGAAGATTGCGTTTAAGCATGAAACAGACTGTTACTCATTTGTGTTGACCTACGTTTTTACATAAAAAATCATATATATATATATATATACATAATATATATACGGAAAATACACAATATATATATATATATATATATATATTATGTATATTTCGGCTGCAATTTTTCATTAATGCATGTTTCATTAAATAATAAGTAGGTTAATTTCGTATTGTCTGAAGCTTAATCACATTATCGGTGAAAGACGAAAGGAAAACACAAAATCTTAAAATCCTTGAAGCTATATACATAAAACAGTTAAAACCTAACATAAACAAAATAAACTATGAAATCTCCACAAACATACTTAAATGCCTATAATCTATAGCAGAAGCCATTGGTTTATACCAATGGCTTCCCATACTTAATACTTCTTGTTTTCACTCTTGCGTGGTCATGTATGACGTCACGAGCTACGACGCGTTTTTCGCTTCCTTGGCTAGTAAATAAGAGTTTGTCGTTACTTTGAGCTTATTCAAACAGCAACGGCGGGCCATTATTGTGGTTCCGTATATGTGTTGTTTGATTTATTAAAATTGTCATCTTTGATAATGGCTTATGTAAGCCGAAAGCTTAGATTGGATTCAAACATGTGTCAATATGGTGTTTTCCTTTCGTCTTTCAACGATAATGTGATTAAGCTTATCAGACAATAAGAAAGGAACTTACTTAAAATAAATAGACAAAACTTGTCTATATTATTTAATGAAACATGCATTAATATATATATATATATATATATATATATATATATATATATATATATATATATATATATACATATATATATATACACACACATGTGTGTGTACATATAATTATGTACTTAGGCAAAATGAAAAAACTTTATTTGTGACGCGTTTCGTTTCATACATTAGGACTTCATCAGCATGGTTTTTTTCACGACATATATATATATATATATATATGTCGTTCCTGCCTATTTGTAAACATAACAACATATATATGTCGTTCCTGCCTATTTGTAAACATAACAACAATATATATATATATATATATATATATATATATATATATATATATATATATATATATATATATATATATATATCGTTCCTGCCTATTTGTAAACATAACAACGTGAAAAAAACATTCTGATGAAGTCCTAATGGATGAAACGAAACGCGTCACAAATAAAGTTTTTTCATTTTGTCTTACAATTTTCTGAAGACTGTTTCTTGATATATAAAAATATATATCGTTACCTGTTACCATATATATATATATATATATATATATATATATATATATATATATATATATATATATATATATATATATATATATATATATATGTTCATATCTTTGTTTGATTAGGTCTTACCAGGCCGAAAAGTAAAGGCACGTCAGATATAATGACGGTTCGCCCTAGGAGATGCCGGGGAGCGTTATATATATATATATATATATATATATATATATATATATATATATATATATATGTGTGTGTGTGTTTGTGTGTGTGTGTGTGTGTGTGTGTGTGAGTAATGGGTGAGTGTGTCTAATTCTGTCTGTTCATATATGAAGTCCTAATGGATGAAACGAAACGCGTCACAAATAAAGTTTTTTCATTTTGTCTTACAATTTTCTGAAGACTGTTTCTTGATATATAAAAATATATATCGTTACCTGTTACCATATATATATGTGTGTATATATATAAGTGTGTGTGTGTATATATATGTGTGTGTATACATATATGTGTGTGTGTATACATATGTGTGTGTGCGTGTGTATATATATGTGTGTGTATATGTATATATATATGTGTGTATATGTGTTTGTGTGTGTGTATATATATACGGATGTGTGTGCGTGTGTGTGTATATATATATGTATGTGTGTATACGTATATGTATGAATGTGTATATATATGTGTGTGTGTATATATATATATATGTGCATGTGTCTATATATGTGTGTGTGCATAGATAATTATATGTGTGTCTGTGTGTGTGTGTATGTGTGTGTGTGTGTGTGTGTGTGTGTGTGTGTTTTCATATCTGTCTGTCTCTCACTCTCGCTCAATATTAAAAAGAAGAGAGAAAACACAAACGTCTTTTTTTTTAAATATATTATGCTTTATTTTCCATAATTTTGCTACACGGGTTTCCGGTCTCGCGGCCTTCATCAGGCAAAGAATGAATATTTCCACATATTATTAAAAGGAATTATTTTTTCTTATGTTTTTCGATGTTAAAGATTCTCGATATTAGACATTGTCTTTTTGTGTGTTAGTTACTCAAATGTCTTCCTTGATCTGGCAGTGAAAAAGTTCTGCGTGAAGGGTAATAAAAAAATTAAGACAGGTCCAAGAAAGGGTGAGAAAGATATCTATATTCTTATCTTTTAATGACCCCTGCGTTTTCTTAGATATATTTCCATTTTTTTCAGCTGCGTATGTATACGTATATTCCCTCTCCATACATACATACTGTCTTATTATGAGGAATAAGTATACACATATGTATACATATACAAACACACACGCATACACATACACACACATACATGCAAACAAACACACGCACTTCCTATGACAAATATATAGTTTTGGGAATTTGTAAGACAAAGTGGAAAAAGTTTACTTGTTACTCATATCGTACTGGCAGATCTTCTACTATCACAGTGTAAAACACCTACTAACAAAAGGGGTGGAAAGAAAAAGAAAAAGACTCTAAATGAATTCGGCTAGTTGAAAAATAATTTGTAAAATTCCCAGCACCCGACTGTTATGCACATGCGTAGCCCAACCAACATAACAAAATTTAGTCTGACGAAGTCCTGAAGGACGAAACGCGTCACAAGTAAACTTTTTCCACGTTGTCATACCAGTTCCCAAGTACCGTTCTTGAAGTATAAAAATATGTATCATTAATTCTCATATATATAGTTTATTCATATCTATCTATATATATATATATATATATATATATATATATATATATATATATATATATATATATATATATATATATATATATACTTCTGGTTATCATCGATATATTTCGATCAATATGTTCAGATCTATTTATTATATATTTAGGTCTCTCAGTCACTTTACCTATCTATCAGACTGATAGATAGATAGATAGATAGATAGATAGATAGATAGATAGATAGATAGATATGAATAAACAGAGATAGATATGAATAAACAGAGATAGATATGAATAAATATATGAATATATATATATATATATATAAATATATATATACATATATATATAGATAGATAGATAGGTATGAGTAAACAGAGATAGATAGATAGATAGATATGAATAAACAGAGATAGATAGATATGAATAAACATATATATATATATATATATATATAGAGAGAGAGAGAGAGAGATAGATAGATAGATAGATATGAATAAACATTGATAGATATGAATAAACAGAGATAGATAGATATGAATAAACAGATAGATATGAATAAACATATATATATATATAGAGAGAGATAGATAGATAGATAGATATGAATAAACAGATAGATAGATAAATAGATAGATAGATAGATACATATGAATAAACAGAGATAGATATGAATAAATATATAAATATATATATATATATATATAAATATATATATATACATATATAGAGATAGATAGATAGATAGGAATAGACTGAGATAAATAGAGAGAGAGACAGACAGATATAAATAGAATGAGATAGATAGATAGATAGATAGATAGATATGAATAAACAGAGATAGATAGATATGAATAAATATATAAGTATATATATATATATACATATATATAAATATATATATATATACATATATATAGATAGATAGATAGATAGATAGATAGATAGATAGATAGATAGATAGATAGATAGATAGATAGATAGATTTAACAGACTGTACAGACTGTTAGATAGTTAGGTGCCTAAATAATTATATAAGCGTGCTATGTTTAGAACAGCTGTAACCACGAAGATATGTAAACGCCGTGTAAAAAGAAAACTGCTCCACTGCTCATTCATATTGCAAAAATCTTTAACGGTCACCGTAAAATTTGAATTTTCATTGAAAGAAAAACAATTTTCAATTCTTGGACTTTTCGCGCGGAAAAGCATAGGAATTCGCGCCTTTTCCGAGCCGGACAAGGGAAATGGCGCGTTATTCCTGCTTCATGGCGGGAGATTTTTCCCGGGCTTTTGCTTGTGTGCCGACCAGGTGTTGTCTCGTAGGGGTCTGGGGTATATGTGGTTTGGAGGAGTTTCGACAAGGGAGCAGGTCACAAAACACTTATGCTTCATCAGATCGCTGAGTGCCCTTCCCTTGACTAAAGAACCTTTATTGAAAATGTTCATAACAATATCTGTACATTATCTCGCAAGCTTCCATACTGTCTACGGCCCCCAACAAGACGGCGTCGGAAAAGAAAAATTAAAACGGCGATGGGCACGTGCCTTAGGCCAGCTGGTACCCAAGAAGGTGTGTGAGGGTGGGTATTCAACTTGGTGAAAATATGCAGGGTAGGTGTGGAGTAGGACTTTAAAAAAAAAATTAAGATCAATGAGGTGCAGAAACATGCAAAGATTTGGTTTTGTTTGTAAGAAAGAAGGACATAAAAAAGAAAAAAAGAATATCGAATTAGAAGAAAAGAAAGAAAGAAAGAAAGAAAGAAAGAATGAATGATAGAAAAAAGAGGGGAACATGAAAAGAAAGAAAGAAAAATACAAAATAAATATCCAAAGGAATGGAAAAGCAAAGAAAATTAATAGAAATAAATAAATAAATAAATAAATAAAAGAAAGAAAGAAAGAAAGAAAGAAAGAGGGAACATGAAAATAAAGAAAGAAAAATAGAAAAAAAAAGAACCAAAGGAATGGAAAAGTAAAGAAAATTAATAGAAAGAAAGAAAGAAAGAAAAAAAAGAAAGAAAGAGAGAAAGAAGAAAAAAAGAAAGAAAGAAATTATTGATTTTGATTAGTTGCATATCAACACCTCTATTGGTTATTTAATTCCGAAATCTAAATATTTGGAACACAATTTTATGCCTTCATTTAGATAAAATTTATTGTTGCTCATTTTGCTATAAAATGTATTGTTGTTAATATATATATACATATATATACATATTTAAAGATATTTTATATATATACGTTTTGCTTGTAATTTTTTATATAAAAATGTACTTCTGGTAATTTTTACTATAAATATGTAATTTTAGTTTTTGGTAGGGGTCACTATTTGCCCATAGCTGGGGACTCTAACAGGTGCTACCATCTTGGGTCAGGTTCGACCTCGGAGCCACGGTAATTAAGAGGTGGTTTCACGCTCCTGATAAACCTCCAATCTTCCGATCAGAGACCTTGCTGCCGGGTGTAGTTAATCGTCATACCCAGGACTAGAAAGAAAGACCATGAAAGTAGAAAAGAAAGAAAGAAAGAAAGAAAGAAAAAAGAAAGAAAGAAAGAAAGAAAGAAAAAAGAAAGAAAGAAAGAAAGAAAAAATTAGAACGCGTAAAAAGAAAAAGCGATTCGAAGAAAGAAAGAAAGAAAGAAAGAAAAAAGAAAGAAAGAAAGAAAAAAGAAAGAAAAAAGAAAGAAAGAAAGAATATAGAAATAAGAAAAAGAAAGAAAGAAGTAGAAAAAGAAAGAAAGAAGTAAGAGAAAAGAAAGAAAGAACGAACGAAAGATTATAGAAAAGAAAAGAGAGAGAAAGATGTAAAGAAAGAAAGAAAAAAGAAAGAATATTGAAGTAGGAGAAAAGAAAGAAAGAGAAGTTAAGAAAGAAAGACTAAAGAAATAGGGAAAAAGAAAGAAAGAAGTAGATGAAAAAAGAAAGAGAATTAAAAAAGAAAGAGAAGTAAAGAAAGAAAGACTATAGAAGAGAAGAAAATAAATGAAGAAAGAAAGAAAGAAAGAAAGAAAGAAAATATAAACGTAAGAGAACAGAATGGAAGAGCAGTAAAGAAAGATAGAGATGAAGGAAAGAAAAGAAGAAAGAAAGAATATAATAGTGGAATGAATAGAAAGAGAAGGCAAGAAAAATGCGACAGAAAGAAAGAATTAAAATGAAGAAAAAGAAAGAAAGTATAGAGAAGTAGGAGAAAATAAAGAAAGAAAGAAAGAAAGCAATATTTCCTTCCTTACTACCCCTTCCAATTCATGTCCTGCCATCCATTTTCACAAGCTCATTAAGGAGGTTGATTATGGCTCTCCACAACTTCCTATCATTTGTAGCTCTACGCAATATGTCTCTTCTTACTATTCCCCGAATCCCTGTTCTATCACCCCTTTACACAAGCTCGTTAAGTACGTTGATCACGGCTCTCCACAACGTCCGATCCTTTGTCGCTCTAAGCAATGTTTGTCACTTTACTATTCCTCCCATCACACAAGTTCGTCGGGTAGATTACTCGCTGTTTCTCTTAGACTCTTGGCCTCAATATGCCTTGTGAGTGTCAAATTCTCCAAGGTCTCTTTCCTCATTATGTGTATCATAAATTTCAAATGCTTGTTTTGACTCTAATTTTATGTCCTTTTTGTTTGCATTTTCTTTAAAACTTTTTCGGTACCTACACACCCTGGTCGATGGCATTCTCATCATCCGTCGGTAGAACCACATCTATGTGGACACAAGTCATCTCTTTAGTGAGGAAATTATCCGAGATTCGCTACCATATACAAGGATTGATAAAGCATAACAGTTCAGCATTAATGTTTGTTTCTAATTATTTTCTTGTTTCCTAATACGTTGTTTCTTTTGGGAGGGGGCATTTATTTTGCTATTTTAAAGCATTCCCGTAATCCAGTGTCAAAGTTTTAAACATTTCTTTAAGAAATTATGGCGTTTTACCGACGTTAGATAAAAAAAACGACTTTTTTAGCGAATGTATTTGGGCATTGAAGAAAAAGGATAGGGAAACAGGCTATCAGATACGGGGTAGAAAGTTTGGAGGGGGCGCAGAAATGCTCTAAGATTGATCAAAAAATCTTTCACTGAAATTGTTGGTCATTTCGACATATTCGGGGAAATAGTTCAAACCGTGAACTTTTCAACACTTTGCAGACTGGTCTAAAAAGTGTGATATATATATATATATATATATATATATATATATATATATATATATATATGTGTGTGTGTGTGTGTGTGTGTGTGTGTGTGTGTGTGTGTGTGTGTATATATATATATATATATATATAGATAGATAGATAGATAGATAGATAGATAGATATGAACAGACTGAGAAAGATACATTGATAGCAATAGAACAGACTGAGATAGATAGAGAGAGAGAGAGAGAGAGAGAGAGAGAGAAAGGGAGTGATAGACAGATATGAATAGACTGAGATAGATAGATAGATAGATAGATAGATAGATAGATAGATATGAATAAACTGAGATAGAGAGAGATACACAGACAGTCAGAGACAGACAGATAGATACGAATTGACTGTGATAGATAGATAGATAGATAGATAGATAGATAGATAGATATGAATAAACTGAGATAGAGAGAGATACACAGACAGTCAGAGACAGACAGATAGATACGAATTGACTGTGATAGATAGATAGATAGATAGATAGATAGATAGATAGATAGATAGATAGATATGAATAAACTGAGATAGAGAGAGATACACAGACAGTCAGAGACAGTCAGATAGATACGAATTGACTGTGATAGATAGATAGATAGATAGATAGATAGATAGATAGATAGATAGATAGATAGATAGATAGATAGATAGATATTAAAAGACTGAGATAGATAAATGTAATTTGATCTCTAATAATTCTGGAAAAATGAAATAAATGTATATTTTTGTTCTAATTCATTCATCTGCCAATTTTTTTCATTCGCCTTCTACTTTTTTTTCTTGCACTTGTTCATCCGGCACCTTTCCTTCCCTCCTCTTCCTCCCACTCCTCCTCTTCCTCCTCCTCCTCCTCCTCTTCATCATCATCATCATCATCATCACGGATAAATTGGAAAGTTTGAAAAAAAAAGAAATACGAAGAAAAAGGAGGCAAATAACATTTTTGCAAAATTGAACGGTAAAGAGAAAACTGGATGAAAGTGTGGGAGGGAGGGGGGTGTACTGGAGGGAATGAAGAGAGGATGGCAGAGAAGAGGAGGGGGAAACGGGTGGAGGTGTAATAGTTGATGCAGAAAGGAGGGGGAAAATGGAAGGAGGAGGGGATTAATCGCGTCCGTGGTAGAAATGTTGTAGAAGAAGAGAGGTGGGAGGAGCGGGGTTAGGAGAGAAAAGGTTAGGAGAAGGAGGAGAGGGAGAGAAAGAAAGTGAGGAGGAAAAAAGATTAGTGCGAACTTTTCAGCGGTTAAATATTTAGATGAGGATGATGAGTGTAGAGAAGAAGAAGAAGAAGAAGAAGAAGAAGAAGAAGAAGAAGAAGAAGAAGAAGAAGAAGAAGAAGAAGAAGAAGAAAGAAGAAGAAGAAGAAGAAGAAGAAGAAGAAAGGAGAAAACAGAGGAGAAGAAGAAGAAGAAGAAGAAGAAGAAGAAGAAGAAGAAGAAGAAGAAGAAGAAGAAGAAGAAGAAGAAGAAGAAAGGAGAAAACAGAGAAGGAAAAGAGGAAGATGAAGAAGGAGGAGGAGGAGAAGGAAGAGGAAGAGGAGGAGACGGAGACGGAGAAGAAGAATAAAAAGAAGAAAATCAAGTAGAATATAAATATAACGGAAATTAGAGGGATATCGTGACGACGATGATCATGATGATCATTATGATGGCGACAACGACGATGATGACGATGATGATGATGACGATGACGACCACGACGACCACGACGACCACGACGATGATGATGATGATGATGATGATGATGATGATGATGATGATGATGATGATGATGATGATGATGATAAAAACGCATATCTATTTGCTTATCCATAAAAAATGTAAAAAAATAGTGAATAATATTTAGAAGTGGAGAGAAACAATATAGAAATAGAAGAGGAAAGAAAGAAAGAAAGAAAGAAAGAAAGAAAGAAAGAAAGAAAGAAAGAAAGTAAGAAAGAAAGAAAGAAAAATGATCTAAACTTTTAGGAGACAATGGCTAAAAGACAAAATTATATGTTCTTGAAACTTTCCTCTTCATAGAGAAAAGAAAAAATGTTAAAAAGAAATAAAAACAAGAATTTCATTTCAAAATATGAAACAAAGAAAATATTTTTTGTATCGGATTTTGGGCGTTACCAAAAAAACAACGAAAAAAGAAAGAAAAGAGAGACTCCCGCCATTTTCCAATGTTCGCGGTATTCTTGCTTTTTGGCGCGAATATTTTCCCGCGTTGGCCCTTGTTCGATTCTTACGTTTCGCCAGGTGGCACTTTTTTCTATTTTTAGATGAATTCATTATGTTGTTTATTGAAAACTTCTTGAATGAAAAAAAAAAAAAACCCAGAGAAGCCGATGCTGGGTGTGGCGGCGCAGTGTGGGTGCAGGGTGAGTCTGCGAGAGCAGCGATAGTGTGATGGGGTTGGGCAATGACTGGGACAGTTGGTATTTTTGAATTGTTCTTTAAACTGCAGATATATATTTAATAAAATCAATTAAAACTCAGTTGCATTTTTTAATTAATTAATTAAAATTATTTTAGTTTTTCTATTGTTTTATTTTGGTTTTAATTGATAAAAGCAGTAAGTTGTTTTTAATTTGAAAATTACTAAATTTTAAATATCAAATATGGCATTTTATACACATTTTTCTCTCAACAAAAGTTAAATAAAAACGTATTTTTTGTAGAATATATTCGGTTAATGCATATAAAAGAAGGGGAACGACTAAGGTAGAAAGGGAGGAGCCGATCAAAAACCTTCCCCACAGATGTGGATGGTTGATAATTTAGGTGTTTTGAGAAATTGGTCGAGCCAAGAACTCATCAGTATCCCTTAGATAGATAGATAGATAGATAGATAGATAGATAGATAGATAGATAGATAGATAGATAGATAGATAATGAACAAAGATAGATCTGAAAAAAGTGAGATAGATAGATAGATAGATAGATAGATAGATAGATAGATAGATAATCAACAGATTAAAATAGATAGATAGATAGATAGATAGATAGATAGATAGAGAGAGAGAGATAGATAATGAACAAAGATAGATCTGAAAAACGTGAGATAGATAGATAGATAGATAGATAGATAGATAATGAACAAAGATAGATCTGAAAAAAGTGAGATAGATAGATAGATAGATAGATAGATAGATAGATATATAGATAGATAGATAGATAGATAGATAATCAACAGATTAAAATAGATAGATAGATAGATAGATAGAGAGAGAGAGAGATAATGAACAAAGATAGATCTGAAAAACGTGAGATAGATAGATAGATAGATAGATAGATAACGAACAAAGATAGATTTGAAAAAGTGAGATATATAGATAGATAGATAGATAGATAGATAGATAGATAGATAGATAGATAGATAGATGGATAGATAGATAATGAATAGACTAAGATAGATAGATAGATAGATAGATAGATAGATAGATAGATAGATAGATAGATAGATAGATAGATAATGAACAAAGGTAGATTTGAAAAAAGTGATATATATATATATAGACAGATAGATAATGAACAAAGATAGACCTGAAAAAAGTGAGATTGATAGATAGATAGATAATGAACAAAGATAGATAGATAATGAACAGACTAAGATAGATAGATAATGAACAAAGATAGATTTTTAAAAAGTGAGATAGATAGATAGATAGATAGTAGCTTAATATTTGAAACCATTAATAAATCTCTGTATAAATCTTTCTTCTTCTTCTTCTTCTTCTTCTTCTTCTTCTTCTTCTTCTTCTTCTTCTTCTTCTTCTTCGTCACTTTCCCACCGCTATGACTGAATTGTTCCGAGACTTTTTTCTATAAATATTATCAAAAGGCACTTGTTCTGATGCAATTATGATATTTTTTATGGCAATTGTTCTCATGAGCTTCCATCCGGGTATCTTGGTCATATGAATTTAAGCGTACTACAAGACTCGCCGTTTTACCGTTGAAAGAGCTGGATAGAACCGAAAGTTTTATTCTAATAGTGTCTTCTCTCGCACTTCTCTACTGCGGAACTCTCGTTCAGGTTCTTGCTTCTCTGCCACCTGCACTTCAAATAAAATTAAAATGTAACGTAAATCGCCATCTTGCATCTTCTTGACATCCGTTCTTTTATTGACCTTTCTTCTCATCAACGTATTTTCATTTTCTTTCACTCTCTCTAACCCCTGACGTTTTAGAAGCTTTATCGCGTTCTTTGAGGGGGGCGGGCAACGCTTCCAACAATGAAGATCTTGCAACTGATCTCTACTATGACCTAGCTCTAACTACTGAATGTAGGAAAAACAGGCATGAGACTTTCAATCCCTGAATTTTCTCCAATCATCATAATCGTTCAACCGTAAATGGATTTCCATGCTTGGCACCTCCACTTGCTCTCATATCCGTTCCAAATCTCAGGTGAAACCCGTGTTTAATAGGTATTCCTAAAGATCTTGAGTTTTTATTGATTTATTCGTTTTTTACGGCTTGTCAATTCTTTGCAGGTTATTTAAAGCCAGAAAATATCTGTACCTGGGGGGGAGCTGAATTAATACGTTTCCCAAGGGTATCTGAGCGTAAATGAATCTAACGAACCCATCTGGAACTGAAACTCGGCTTTCCGATTAACAATTCTGTGACATAATCCATTACACCACCCGCACATCCAAGCTTACAATCCTGGCATTCCCAAGCAGTCACTCATCTCGGTACTGACAAGGCTCGACGTTGCTTAACTTTGGTGATCGTACGCCCCAATCTGTTTCCCCAAGAAGGACCTGATTCCTTCTGTCATGCTCCATCACATTAAAATGGCGAATTGCTGCCATACCTTGACTGCAATTACACAATAAAAAATTGGATAAATTTCGAAATATTACCTAGATTTGTGGGGAATGTCTCATTTTTCACTCTGCAGCGTCTCCACACAAATGTTCAGATGAGCTCTCCATTCGTTAGTGTCTCCAATTCAGACATTTGATGCTAGAACGACCCATGCTAATTCTATAGAGTTGAATTTTCTTCATTTCTTCTATATTTCAAATTAATTCCCTTCAAACAAGGCGATAATAACATTAAGACGCAATGGACTGTTTGGATTGAAAGAGAATGAAAATATTATAGAAGGAACCGGAAACACAATCCTAAATGATGTCCAGAAGGAACCGGAAACCCAATCCTAAACAGGAAACAAGGGATAAACTTCTACTCCTATTCAAAAAAACTACCTACTCCTACTGACGAAAGAAAATAAATAAATAACATTTCAGAGTTTAGGCGGAGACGTTAGAAGTATAGAGTTGAAGTAGACTTTAGAAGGCTAAACCTTGACAGGAAACTAAGCGATAAATCGCTACTTCTGTCCAAAAGACCTGGGGGGAGTGTGAACCGAACGATTTATCTTCTCCTATTGAAGAAAAGTAAATAAATTGTAAATAAAACTTCAGAGTTCTGGCGGAGATGTTAGACGTATATACTGAAAGCAGACTTTTGAAGGAACCGGAAACCCCATCCTAAACAGGAAACGAGTCATATACCTCCACTCCTGTTCACAAGACTTGGGCAGAATGAGAGCCGGGTGATTTTCTGAATAAACTCCCACGTGGATGCTTCTCTGAGCACTACAATCTTAAACAAAAAAAAAGTACAACAATCAATTGTTATCTATCCTTGTTGTCGTCATAATCTTCACTTCCTATCACCTTCTCTTCAATTCATATCACACAAGTTATTCATTATAACCCTTTTGATAGCAGTGCTCTACATTGAGTAGCTCTTCAGCCCTATATTGGGAGAATTCTAGTATGAAAGGGAGTATTAAAATATAATTGTATTAGTCAAGCAACAGAATAGACATAATATTACCCGCGATTCCAATAAAAACTTCAGCCAAGGAAAAATATTTGACCTGGTCCATACAGGTGTACACATGTTCAACTCTTCTCCCCCTAGCTATGGGTTAATTAGTAAGAATTGTATCTCCAAATCATTATTATCTCAAAAAACAATTGTGACAATCTAAAAATATTTTCTGGCTTTAAATAACCTGCAGAGGGTTGATAAACCGTAGAACATGAATCAATCAATTAATGAAATACTGATTACCTACAGAGACATGTACATTCATTTACATTCTCTGGGATGTAAGCAAATATGTGGATGTAGATCCGACGGTATGATGAAAAATATGGAAAAGATAAAACAAAATCCGAATATGTAAGTTTACTGTTTTAAAATGTTCATATCTATCTATCTATCTATCTATCTATCTATCTATCTATCTCTTCACTTATATCTGTTTATGCCCGACGTCAGACGTTTCGGTCTAGTAGACCATCTTCAGGACATGGTTATTAGAAACATACTTAGGATTAGACTATATTTAAGTCAACATGAAAAGACGATAGACACAAAACTAATCAGAAACAGAACAACTGAAATTCTAAAGTCAGCGTTATACCTGACTGTGAGAAATGAATCCAAAGGTTTAAAATATATTGCGGGCATAAACAGATAAAAGTGAAGAGATAGATAGATAGATAGATAGATAGATAGATAGATAGATAGATAGATAGATATGAACATACTGAGATAGATAGATAGATAGATAGATAGATAGATAGATAGATAGATAGATAGATAGATTGATAGATAGATAGATAGATATGAACAGAGATAGATAGATAGATAGATAGATAGATAGTTAGTTAGATATGAACATTCTGAGATAGATAGATAGATAGAGAGAGATAGATAGATAGATAGATATGAACAGAGATAGATATATAGATATATAATGAACAGAGATAGATAGATAGATAGATAGATAGATAGATAGATAGATAGATAGATTGATAGATAGATAGATATGAACAGAGATAGATAGATAGATAGATAGATAGATAGATAGTTAGTTAGATATGAACATTCTGAGATAGATAGATAGATAGATAGATAGATAGATAGATAATGAACAGACTGAGATAGATAGATAGATAGATAAATAGATAATGAACAGAGATAGATAGATAGATAGATAGATATATAGATAGATAGATAGATAGATAGATAGATAGATAGATAGATATGAACAGAGATAGATAGATAGATATATAGATAGATAGATAGATAGATAGATAGATAGTTAGTTAGATATGAACATTCTGAGATAGATAGATAGAGAGAGAGAGAGAGAGATAGATAGATAGATAGATATGAACAGAGATAGATATATAGATATATAATGAACAGAGATAGATAGATAGATAGATAGATAGTTAATGAACAGAGATAGATAGATAGATAGATAGATAGATAGATAGATAGATAGATAGATTGATAGATAGATAGATATGAACAGAGATAGATAGATAGATAGATATATAGATAGATAGATAGATAGATAGTTAGTTAGATATGAACATTCTGAGATAGATAGATAGATAGATAGATAGATAGATAGATAGATAGATAGATAATGAACAGACTGAGATAGATAGATAGATAGATAGATAGATAGATAGATAGATAGATAGATAGATAAATAGATAATGAACAGAGATAGATAGATAGATAGATAGATAGATAGATAGATAGATAGATATGAACAGAGATAGATAGATAGATATATAGATAGATAGATAGATAGATAGTTAGTTAGATATGAACATTCTGAGATAGATAGATAGATAGATAGATAGAGAGAGAGAGAGAGATAGATAGATAGATAGATAGATAGATAGATAGATAGATAGATAGATATGAACAGAGATAGATATATAGATATATAATGAACAGAGATAGATAGATAGATAGATAGATAGTTAGTTATGAACAGAGATAGATAGATAGATAAATAGATAGATAGATAGATAGATAGATAGATAGATATGAACAGAGATAGATAGATAGATAGATAGATAGATAGATAGATAGATAGATAGATATATAGATAGATAGATAGATAGATAGATAGTTAGTTAGATATGAACATTCTGAGATAGATAGATAGATAGATAGATAGATAGATAGATAGATAGATAGATAGATAGATAGATAATGAACAGACTGAGATAGATAGATAGATAGATAGATAGATAGATAGATAATGAACAGAGATAGATAGATAGATAGATATGAACAGAGATAGATAGATAGATAGATAGTTAGTTATGAACAGAGATATATAGATAGATAGATAGATAGATAGATAGATAGATAGATATGAACAGAGATAGATAGATTGATAGATAGATAGATAGATAGATAGATAATTAGATATTAACATTCTGAGATAGATAGATAGATAGATAGATAGATAGAGAGAAAGAGAGAGAGATAAATAGATAGATAGATAGATAGATAATGAACAAATTGTTATAGATAGATAGATAGATAGATAGATAGATAGATAGATAGATAGATAGTTATGAACAGATATATATATATAGATAGATAGATAGATAGATAGATAGATAGATAGATAGATAGATAGATATGAACAGAGATAGATAGATAGATAGATAGATAGATAATTAGATATTAAAATTCTGAGATAGATAGATAGATAGATAGAGAGAGAGAGAGATAAATAGATAGATAGATAGATAGATAGATAGATAGATAGATAGATAGATAGATAGATAATGAACAAATTGTTATAGATAGATACATAGATAGATAGATAGATAGATAGATAGATAGAGAGATAGATAGATATATAGATAGATCCTTCTCGTACCGCCATTCAATTTTCATTTAATGTATTTGCCACAATTTCGAATGTTGGATTTCAAGACAAATAGATTTCCCCAATTTGGTGCATCACAATCTTCTCACCATTTCTCTTCGTGCCAAGTCAGTATTAAAACTATGGAACTATTAGCGCTCTACGACATGTTCACTGTGTAGATATTGTCCTCAGTACAGGCGCATAATGACAAGGCCCCCAGTTAGGATCGAACTCACTCCGCTAGCAATGTTTGACGAAACTAGCTTGTCAAAGATCGCTTATCTTGTTTTTCCCCTAAAAATGGCTCGCCATTAGCATTTCACAATGATTGACGGAAAAAAAAACACAAACCACTCTCCCATGACTATTGCTACGGCCCAAGCTGTACGCAGTTTAATCAGCTACTCCGCTTATTGTCAACCCTCTGACGAGGCCGAAAATCCTACGATCGACTTATATACGAGGGTATATGGCAATAATTTAAACTGTGGACCGTTGAACCCTGAAAGAAACGGTGTACAGAATCGAGTCGGTACAGGGGGGGGACGGTGTAAATTAGAGCAAAGGGGACGAAGAAAAAGAAAATAATAGTCATAATAATAATTATATATATATATATATATATATATATATATATATATATATACAAAGAATGCAGAGAGAACATAAAAAGAATAAGAAAAAGGAAAATAGATACAAGGAGGAGAAAAAGAGAACAACAAGAAAAAGAAAAAAGAAAATATATATATATATATATATATATATATATATATATAAAGGGCGTGAGGGAGTGGGCAGTGGGACGGAAGAAAGGGGAGAATAGAAGGCAGAGAGGCGGAGCAAAAGAAGGAGAGAGCAGGGCTGAAGGAGGAGGGATGAAATAAAGAGGGTGGTTTAAATATATGGGGATAGAGTCGAGAGAGAAATGATCAAATGGTTATCATAGCTTTTACAAGACTGTAAATGTACTCGTGCATAGCGTTATTTAAACGGCTATTTCGTTTTTCTCGGATCAACGGAAATGAATAGTTACGAGAAAGGGGAGGCGAAGAAGAATGAAAGGGAACGATGAGGAGGGGAAGAAGAGGGAATTGAATGAAAGCATCGAGAATAATAAATGAATCAAGTCGAGGAGTGGGAAAAGAAGATGAAGAAGGAATGAAAGATAAGGTTGAAACGTCGAAGAAAACCGGATATGAAATGAATGAAGAAATGAATGGTAAAAAATATAAATATAAAAATGCATTGCAAATGATTTTACTATAAATTGCATTAAAATGATTTTACTATAAAAATGAATTTCAAATGATTTTACTTTAAAAATGCATTGCAAATAATTTTACTATAAAATGCATTTCAAATGATTTTACTATAAAAATGAATTTCAAATGATTTTACTTTAAAAATGCATTGCAAATAATTTTACTATAAAATGCATTTCAAATGATTTTACTATAAAAATGAATTTCAAATGATTTTACTTTAAAAATGCATTGCAAATAATTTTACTATAAAATGCATTTCAAATGATTTTACTATAAAAATGAATTTCAAATGATTTTACTTTAAAAATGCATTGCAAATAATTTTACTATAAAATGCATTTCAAATGATTTTACTATAAAAATGAATTTCAAATGATTTTACTTTAAAAATGCATTGCAAATGATTTTACTATAAAATGCATTTCAAATGATTTTACTACCAAAATGCGTTAGAATGATTTTACAATATAAATGCATTGCAAATGATTTTACTATAAAATGAATTTCAAATGATTTTACTATAAAAATTCATTAGAAATGATTTTACTATAAAAATGCATTTCAAATGATTTCACTATAAAAATGCATTGTAAATGATTTTACTGTAAAATGCATTAGAAATGATTTTACTATAAAAATGCATTGCAAATGATTTTACTATAAATTGCATTAAAATGATTTTACTATAAAAATGCGTTAAAATAATTTTACTTTAAAAATGCATTGCAAATGATTTTACTATAAAAATGAATTTCAAATGATTTTACTTTAAAAATGCATTGCAAATGATTTTACTATAAAAATGCATTTCAAATGATTTCACTATAAAAATGCATTGTAAATGATTTTACTGTAAAATGCATTAGAAATGATTTTACTATAAAAATGCATTGCAAATGATTTTACTATAAATTGCATTAAAATGATTTTACTATAAAAATGCGTTAAAATAATTTTACTTTAAAAATGCATTGCAAATGATTTTACTATAAAAATGAATTTCAAATGATTTTACTTTAAAAATGCATTGCAAATGATTTTACTATAAAATGCATTTCAAATGATTTTACTACCAAAATGCATTAGAATGATTTTACAATATAAATGCATTGCAAATGATTTTACTATAAAATGAATTTCAAATGATTTTACTATAAAAATTCATTAGAAATGATTTTACTATAAAAATGCATTTCAAATGATTTCACTATAAAAATGCATTGTAAATGATTTTACTGTAAAATGCATTAGAAATGATTTTACTATAAAAATGCATTGCAAATGATTTTACTATAAATTGCATTAAAATGATTTTACTATAAAAATGCGTTAAAATAATTTTACTTTAAAAATGCATTGCAAATGATTTTACTATAAAAATGCATTTCAAATGATTTTACTATAAAAATGAATTTCAAATGATTTTACTATAAAAATGCATTGCAAATGATTTTACTATATAAATGCATTGCAAATGGTTTTACTATAAAAATGCATTTCCAATGATTTTACTATAAAAATGCATTGCAAATGATTTTACTATAAAAATGCATTGCAAATGGTTTTACTATATAAATGCATTGCAAATGATTTTACTATAAAAATTAATTGCAAATGATTTTACTATAAATTGCATAAAAATGCTTTTACTATAAAAATTAATTGCAAATTCTATCATTCTTTTAAAAGAATCTAGCATAGTATAAATTGCAAATTTACCCGTAGTCTATGATAGCGTTTCTTATTTTGTCCATAAATATTATATATGGTAATAATTCAATAAATTCATCTAACCTCGATCATTGTGTGTCATCGTAACTTTGAAGTCAGTGAAGGGGAAAGTCAATTGAAATTTTACTGAATATATATATATATATATATATATATATATATATATATATATATATATATATATATATATATATGTATATATATATATATATATATATATTGCTTTAAAGGTTATTTTAGGGGATACTCGTAAAATGTTTTCTAGAATTTACATGGAAGGGAATCTAATGCATTAAGTAGTCATAGGCGAACGAATAGGAAGGGGCAAAGAAAAAAAGGAGAAGGGAAAAAAATAAAGAGGCTATGTTAAGAGAATGAGATGATAAGCGCTAAGAACGGAAGTGGGTGATATTTGCTTCGATAAATGTATTATGAATAAAATGTTTAGTAACATTGTAATTCCCCACCTGATGAGACGTTAAAAAGAGGTTTTCCGTTTTTGACGTTGAAACAAAAATGTACAATTTTGTAGTGGATATGTGCATGCTCTTATGTAACACTGCATAAGATACACACACACACACACACACACATATATATATATATAGTGGATATGTGCATGTTCTAATGTAACACTGCATAAGATAAATAAATATTTACAGCTGTACTTTGTATATTGAGCACTGTTTTTAAATTAATGTTTTGAACTTTGTAATCTTACTGTCCGTTCTCCTACATTATATATATATATATATATATATATATATATATATATATATATATATATATATATATATGGGCGGCATTTAAGCTAGCTCCTGCGGAGAGCTCTTGATTAGGCCTTCATCACAATAAGTAGCGAGGAGTAGATGCGATAGGCATCAATAAACTACAGAACTCAAAATTGATCGCTGCATTTAAATATTGCATTAATATTTAAGCTTACCTTTTAAAAGTTCAACGATAATTCTTCTGCCGCCGCTTAATTTAAAGACAATTTGATGCACGTAGGTCCTTACTTTCCGTGCAAACAATTATTTTTATTTCATGCGTGACTTTCGCTGGATTTCGCAATTAATTTCGATTATTCCCAAATTTATTTTGAAACACTGCAATTTGAGAAGCGTAATTTTTACATTGGAACATGAGCTATTGAAAGTTAGAGAGTTGTGTCCCTTTAATTGTTTTTATCTGTAGAAGCCAAGATGGCGGAATCCGAAGACAATAGCAAAAATGAAAACTTGGGAATCCAAACATTCAGAATTGCGGTCCGGATCCGGTTTAGAATGTTTTTAAATTGCTCACGGAGTCGGTTGATTCCAGAATGGTATGAAACGTTGGGATACAGCCTCTAGGAGTAAAGTTGACTGACATTCGCATTTATCATATATATATATATATATATATATATATATATATATATATATATATATATATATAAGTTTGGTTGTTTTTGTTTCGTGGAATATCAACGTTTATGGATTTTTTAGGAGTAAAGTTGATTGACTTTCGCATTTATGTTATATATATATGATAGAAATTGTTAGGAGGATTTGATAATTATAATTAAGTAATTCATTGAGTCTGAAAGAAACCTCAACAGAATGCAGAAAGCACTGGACGGCCGTTTCGTCCTATATTTGGGACTCATCAGCAGTGCGCATCCACTACCGAGAATTGAAACCCTGACAGTTGAGTTATCAAGCAAACGTCATACCAACTGTTCCAACGGACCTCGGTGACGAAGAGGTAGCAAACGGCCGTCCAGTGCTTTCTGCATTCTGTTGAGGTTTCTCTCAGACTCAATCAATTACTTAATTATAATTATCAAATCCTCCTAACAATTTCTATCGTGTGTATATCATTGCTTGATCCGGCTTCTAATGCTTCAGTTTGAGCGGCTTGGTGATAGTAGCCGTGGATCCTGGGGGTACAGTCCTATGGTTACAGAGAACTTCAGTTGAGTTCCACCACGGAATATGTGAGCGAGCGGTACTATATTGAGTCTGATTTGCTGCCACTTCGTCACCGAGGCCCGTTGGAACAGTTGGTATGGTATTTGCTTGACAAGCTAACTGTCAGGGTTTCAATTCTCGGTAGTGGATGCGCACTGCTGATGAGTCCCAAATATATATATATATATATATATACATACATAGTTAAACCTAGAGAGCCAGACAAACCTACCAAGGTTTCATCTAAGCGGATCGTCAGGGAAGCCTTCCCTGGCGATCCGCTTAGGTGAAACCTTGGTAGGTTTGTCTGGCTCTCTAGGTCTGCTCTACTTACTGTATTGAGTACTTTATTTAGTTAGTTGCGTACTCGTATCGGGGTTTTTTCTCTGTGCTTTGGACCTGCATGCTGAACGATTGTTTTCGATAGGCGTTCATGTTCTCGGCTCTTTCTTTTTTATACCTTTTTTTATTCGATATTGATTTGATTTTTTGAAAATCATGAAACCGAAGGTTTTCCGAAACGAGTGTAGTTACTTATACTTATAAGATTGCTACCACTACTACTACTACTAATTATATATATATATATATATATATATATATATATATATATATATATATATATATATATATGAGGTTGCTTGTGTTTGTTTAGTAGGATATCAACGTTTATGGATTATTTAATGTAGAATATTTTGTACGCAATTTAATTTTTGTAGATAATAATGATTTAGTGATTTAAGTCTTACTAATTAACCCATACATGGGGAGAATTCATACATTTCCCAAGAGTATTTGTGCGTAATTGAATATAACGAATTCAACTGGAATTTGAACTCGGATCTCCGATCAACAGTTCCGAGCCATTATCCATAACACCACCTGTACATCCAACCGACAGTACGTGGTATTCCCAAGCAGCCACCCATCTAAGTACGTACCAGGCTCGACGTTGCTTAACTTCGGTGATCGTATGAGAATCGTTGTTTCAAGGCGGTATGGTTGGAAGCTATACTACCTGCCAATCCAGAACCTAGTATCCCCAAGTATCCCGTCTAGTTCCTGACCAGGCTCGACGTTGCTTAACTTCGGTGATCGTAAGAGAATCGTTGTTTCAAGGTGATATGTTCGTAAGCCATACGACCTGCACATCCAAGCTTACAGCACCTGGTATTCCCAAGCGGTCACCCAAATAGGTACTGACCAGCCACGACGTTGCTTAACTTCAGTGATTGGGCGAGAATTGGTACCTGGTATTCCCTATCTTACATATTTATAAGTCTACCATTCATCCATGCTTTGAATATTGCTGCCACATATGGTCCGGTGCTCCTGCTATATATTTAGAGATTCTTGATAAAATCCAAAGAGGAATCTGCAATGTTTCTCTCCAGAATCTATCTTACATATTTATAAGTCTACCATTCATCCATGATTTGAATATTGCTGCCACATATGGTCCAGTGCTCCTGCTATATATTTAGAGATTCTTGATAAAATCCAAAGAAGAATCTGCAATGTTTCTCTCCAGAATCTATCTTCCATATTTATAAGTCTACCATTCATCCATGTTTGGAATATTGCTGCCACATATGGTCCGATGTTCCTGCTATATATTTAGAGATTCTTGATAAAATCCAAAGAGGAAACTGCAATGTTTCTCTCCAGAATCTATCTTACATATTTATAAGTCTACCATTCATCCATGCTTTGAATATTGCTGCCACATATGGTCCGGTTCTCCTGCTTTATATTTCGAGATTCTTGATAAAATCCAAAGAAGAATCTGCAATGTTATTTGTGCTTACCCGGCATATCGGGGCTTCAATCCCTTTCCCATCGACGTAATATATCTTCTCTGTGTCTTTTCTATAAATACTTTCATGGTAATTGTTCTGATTAATTTTCCTTCGTGGTACCTAGAATTTATTCATTTAAGCGAATGCTAGATTGGCAACAATGTTTCACTGTTTTACAGCTGAAATAGCTAGATGCAACCGTAAGTTCTATGCTAACAGTTTCTTCTATCACGCTCCCTACTTGTGGAACTCTCTTACGGCTTCTTGCTTCCCAGTCAACTTTGAGCGTCAAAAGTTGAAATGCAATGTCAATCGTTATCTTCTGTCTTAATTCCTGTTCTTTTATCATCCTCTTTCTTTTTCTTTCTTCTCATATTCTCTAACATTGTATCTTAGTGACTTTATTGCCTTGCTTGTGGTGAAATAATTTAAAAAGGCCATAATAGTGGTGCACCCAGTGAGGATTGAACTCTCTACACAAGGAATGGTCCATAAGACTAGCGCGTTATCCATTGCTCTATGTCAGTCTCCCATAGGTAGATAATTATTATTTACTTCGCTCAGCACATCGACATAATAGTGGGGCACCCATTGAGGATCAAACTCGCTACACTAGCGATGGTCTGTGAGACTAGCTCGTTGACCATTACTCTGTATCAGTTTCCCTGTGTAGATATTTATTATCTACTAAGCATAGCACAAGGCCAAAATAGTGAAACACCTAGTGAGGATCAACCTCTATACTTGCAATGATCTGTGAGGCAAGCTCTTTAACCATCGCTCGATATCAGACTACCTGTGTAGATATTTACTATCTACTAAGCATAGCACAAGGCCAAAATAGTGAGACACCTAGTGAGGATCAAGCTCTATACTTGCAATGATCTGTGAGGCAAGCTCTTTAACCATCGCTCGATATCAGACTACCTGTGTAGATATTTACTATCTACTAAGCATAGCACAAGGCCAAAATAGTGAGACACCTAGTGAGGATCAAGCTCTATACTTGCAATGATCCGTGGGACAAGCTCTTTAACCATCGCTCTATATCAGTCTACCTGTGTAGATATTTACTATCTACTAAGCATAGCACAAGGCCAAAATAGTGAGACACCTAGTGAGGATCAAGCTCTATACTTGCAATGATCCGTGGGACAAGCTCTTTAACCATCGCTCTATATCAGTCTACCTGTGTAGATATTTACTATCTACTAAGCATAGCACAAGGCCAAAATAGTGAGACACCTAGTGAGGATCAAGCTCTATACTTGCAATGATCTGTGGGACAAGCTCTTTAACCATCGCTCTATATCACTCTACCTGTGTAGATATTTACTATCTACTAAGCATAGCACAAGGCCAAAATAGTGAGACACCTAGTGAGGATCAAGCTCTATACTTGCAATGACCTGTGGGACAAGCTCTTTAACCATCGCTCTATATCAGTCTACCTGTGTATATATTTACTATCTACTAAGCATAGCACAAGGCCAAAATAGTGAGACACCTAGTGAGGATCAAGCTCTATACTTGCAATGACCTGTGGGACAAGCTCTTTAACCATCGCTCTATATCAGTCTACATGTGTAGATATTTACTATCTACTAAGCATAGCACAAGGCCAAAATAGTGAGACACCTAGTGAGGATCAAGCTCTATACTTGTAATGATCTGTGGGACAAGCTCTTTAACCATCGCTCTATATCATTGTACCTGTGTAGATATTTACTATTTTCTAAGATTAGCACGTAGTCATAATAATGTCTCACTCAGTCAGGATAGAACTCTCGTCAGTAGCCATGGTCTGAGAGTCTATCTTGTTAACCATTACTCTATACCTGTCTCCCGGTATAGATATTTACGAAGTTTAACACAAAGACAGCTTAGGGGAACACCTTGTCAAGATCAAACTTTCTACATTAACAACGGTCTGTGACAATCACTTGTTAACCATTGCTCTATGGCAGTCGGTATTTATTTACAAGGTCATAATATTGAGGCACCTTGTGAGAGTCGAACTCACAACATTAACAATGGTCTGTGAGACTAGCTTCTTAACTATTACACTCTCCCAGTGTAGATATTTATGAAGTTTAGAACAAGATTGTAATAATTGGACTATCCAACTGTTTGCATTAACTTGTCGTGGACCTTGCGGTGTGTGAAGGTGAAGAGGGAAGATGAGTTATCTCTAGGTTAAGACTTCCGCTGGCCGGTCCAGCTACATTAGAATGTTGGACTATAATGAAGTCCAAAGAAGGCAAATAAACAAACAAGACCGATATACATGTATACGAACAAATATATATTAATAACAAATAGATTAATACACGAATTACAAATACATTGAAGACATGAATAAAATGTTACAGTGTTGTATGGAAAGTTGTGTGAGTGTCCGTACGAACGCGTAAGCGTGTTCCCAGAATATGGGAAACGCTGCTTGTGTGAGAGGATCACATAGTGGTGTAAGTGAAAAATAGAAAGTTTTTTTTTTTACCTCGCCTCACGCGCGAGGTTGCGACCCCAGGAGAGGCAGTTTGTCCGCACGTGTGCGAAGCCGTGGAAAGAGGAAGAGGCGAAAGGTCAGCCAGTATTTATACTCCCGGGAGAGAGAGACCCCTGTTGAAGGGTTAAGGAAATGAAGAGGAGCTAACTGCGACAAACTATTGTCTGTGAGACAAGCTTGATGAAAACTGATCCATGGCATTGTCTCTCACTAGATATTTATTTACAGCAATGATTTCCAACATGGCGTGCATGCCCCACCGGTAGGACATGGTAATATTTTGGTGGGGCATGCATAGGATGTGCACCCTTCGGCTTACTATACCAACAAAATAAGGGGGCAATTCAAGAATACGTTATTAACAGTGAATTATTTTCTAGTGAGCTCAAATTTCATTTTGCATTATTATTTCATGATTAAAATGATCAAAGTATATTACAGGATAAAGTTTTCATTCAAATATTTTATATTTCTGCCTTTCAGTTCTAAACTCTCATCTAAGCGTTATGAATGTCGTCCAGATCATTTATAAAGTACGAGGTGTGTCAGAATGTCGCTTTAGTGCTGTAAATGATTTGTTATTGAAGAAAAGAAATCGACTGGATATCACTAAACGAAGAGACTTGAGGCTTAAGCTGACTAAATCGGTGCCTAATATAAAATCTATCTGTAGCAGGCATGACGCACAAGGATCTCAGTCATTTTGTGATGAGCTCAAATTTCATTTTTCAATATTATTTCAATATTTAAAATGATCAAAATATATTAGAGAATAAAGCTTTCATTCAAATATTTTATATTTCTGCCTTTCAGTTCTCTATTGTATGTTTTCAGTCTATATATATATATAGTTAACTGTCTTTTTGTTTTTTTTATTTTTCTCTTTCATGGACGCCATGATCTTTGGAGGCTTGTTTAGAGACCAAGTTAATGGCCTTCATGTAAATTGCAGTAAAATTTTGAATAGTTAAGTATGAAATATTACAAGGTTAGCACCAGAAATACCAAAGTGGGGTATGGCCCAAAATTTACAGGGTCATAATACTGAGGCCCCTTGTGAGAATCGAACCTTCTGCTTTAGTAATTGTCTGTGAGATTAGCTTAGATCAAAGCTATAGTCTGGCTCGCAACAAAAACAGTAACATTATGAAACCGGGTGACCTAACGATCTGGCGACGTTTTAGCTAAGATAAATGCGAGCCTGTAACTATATATTTTGTTTTTGCTGCATTCTTTTTCTTGTTCCTGTCGTCGTCGCAACAGCACTAAGTGAATACCGATTGTGTACGAAGCAGAACCCCTCGCTTCATAATAAAGCCGCGAAGCAAAAAGGGTCATGACAGACGGTGTCATTAAAACATTGTAATAACGATATAACATCGAGTTAACCTTTGATCCCGACTCTGCGTCATTGCCAAATTCTGTTGACGGGCAAGACAAACAGATTAATTCAAATCCTTCCAACATGTGATAATATCGTGTTAGTCAGAGTTTCCATGGAGACGTCTTGATGCTAGGGTTGCGAAATATTGCCACACCTTAAATGGCGAGGGGGAGGGGAGAAATACGGTTAACATTAGTATAGCCGCGAAATCCACAGTTATCTAGTAAGTGATAAAACCGGTCGGGTAAGAGACGAAGAGTGTCAGAGAGAGAGAGAGAGAGAGAGAAAGAAAGAAAGAAAGAAAGAAAGAAAGAAAGAAAGAAAGAAAGAAAGAAAGAAAGAAAGAAAGAAAGAGAAAGATAAGAGAGAGAGAGAAAGAGAGAGAGAGAGAGAGAGAAAGAAAGAAAGAAAGAGAAAGATAAGAGAGAGAGAGAAAGAGAGAGAGAGAAAGAGAAAGAAAGAAAGAAAGAAAGAGAAAGATAAGAGAGAGAGAGAAAGAGAGAGAGAAAGAAAGAAAGAAAGAAAGAAAGAGAAAGATAAGAGAGAGAGAGAGAAAGAGAGAGAAAGAAAGAAAGAAAGAGAAAGATAAGAGAGAGAAAGAGAGAGAGAGAGAGAGAGAGAAAGAAAGAAAGAAAGAAAGAAAGAAAGAAAGAAAGAAAGAGAAAGATAAAAGAAAGAAAGAAAGAAAGAAAGAAAGAAAGAAAGAGAAAGATAAGAGAGAGAGAGAGAAAGAGAGAGAGAAAGGTGGATAGAAAAGAAGTAAGGAGAATCGGGTGGGAGATTTTTCTTTCAAGCTGTCAGATCTTTAGTGGGTAACAGAAAATTCAACACTAACATCTGAAGGCGGACTCGATTAGCGAAAGATGCCTTTTAAAAGCTAAGTCAAATAGGGATGTCCATTTTAGCATTAGTATTTTAGTAGGTTTTTTCTTTTCAGTTGAAAGACACATTGATTTGGAAATTCTTGCAAAAATCAAGTACTCGTTGGATTTTAATGAAACCTTCAGAACTTATTCACAAATGAATGAAATTATTTTAGAAATGTTTGTCTCTTTGAAAGTCATGGTATAAATTTTTTTTTTATCTGTTACCCCCCTCAAACTTCATTTGATGAAAACTTCAAAATTTTTTATTTGCAACCTGAATATTTTTTTAATTAAATGCACAAGAATCTGAAGAATCTAAATCATCGATTTTTTGGTTAAAAAATGCGCAAAATTGTCCAAACTTTTACCTCAATTGTAAAAATACAAAACCCAATAAAACTAAGACAATATTTAATTAAGAAAGCTTTTAATGGCTTTTCTGAATAATATATACGAAGGTAATTATTATCTGAAAGAAAAAATTTTTTTTATGAAAAATGAACTTTTACATTAATTTTTTCTTTTTTTTTCATTTTTAAATACACAATATGACAAAAGGTTGTTATATATTTTAAAATTAAGTTTCTTTATGAAACCTTATGGAAATGATATATTATGTTCTCTACTTTTTAAAGATCATAAATTTGAAAGCTTATTAAAATCTGACAAACATCGATATTTTTAAAATATTTTTTTAGTATTCCAAAATTGTATTTAAAACCGTCTCCAACGAAAGTATGGATGCACAGCTTTGAAATAATGTCACGTGAGTAGTTTCCCTTGATAGAAGCAAGTTGTTTTTACTTCAGAAATTGCTTTGCATTCGTTCAGTTAACAACACAACAACGCTTGTCAAATTTTCTGACTGAATATCGTCGCATTTTCAATTTTTTTCTTTTTCTTTTCAAATATAATCAAATAGTGGGATAAAAGAAAATATCGACCATTTACAATTACAAAAAAAAAACGCCATGGGAAAATTTTCAAGTTTGAAATCGATTGCATAGCCTGTTAATTTTATTAATAAATAAAATATCTATAAAACTCTCATGACTGTCATATGACTGTCATATCACAATTATTAATAAATAGAAAAAAATCTGCTTTAATAAAAAGAAATAAAATCTCATTTCATTAAGTTAACCTGTTTCAATTAATGGTCTTTCATGTAATTTTTATATTCTCAGAAAATTATTTCATGACTGAAATAATAAACCTCAATTTAAAAAAATGTTGTTACTGTTTTATTTTTACTTGTAAAATTTGATTTTCTTTCATAATTTAAATGTTATTTTCAGTGCAGAATTCTTCCTCAAACGTAAGGTAAAAAAAAGAAAATTTGAAAGTGAATTTTTTTTTAATCTACTAACCAGATTCACTTAAAATTAGAACGAATTATATCACTTCTGCGCTACCGTCCGATAAATTCCCCTGACGTAAGTTGTCAATATCTTGACGTACATCAATTAACGCCCCTCAAACACGCACCAAAGCAAGCACCACTGTGTGAAATATCTCCCTTTAAAGATTTTCTGCTAACAAAAGTAAGTAATGTTTCTTTCAAATTACATTAAGTATACTTTAATCATTCTAAATTTTCTAAGATAACAAAAGAAAATGTGTAATTGAATTTTACATGATTTTTGAACTAACTAACTATGATTTTGTTTACAAACTCAGACAGAAAGGCCGATAAGTTCGAATTTACGAAATTTTTTTTGACTCGAGAAAAACAAGATTTTTAAATAAAATTTTTAACATTTATAGGAAGGATTAAAAAATCTGAAAAAATATTCAGAAAATACTTTGGTCTTTCCTCTTTAATAACAACATAAACATTTAAACGTTAAAAATTGTTTTATTAATTTGGGGACCTTTTTTCGTCAAGGTATACCACTTTTTAGCGAGATAGTGGACATACCTAGTCAAATACAATAGAATCCCGCATATCCGGAATCACTCATATCCGGACTGCCTCATATCCGGAATCCCGAATATCTAGACATGATTTTGATGTGTATATTCCAACTATATTTCTGTTTTTCAGGAAATTTTATTTGGATAATTGCTTATGCTTATGTCACCCTAATGGCTTTTATTTGTGCAAAAGAGGATGGGGATAAGAGGAAAGGATGACCACGAGACACATCTGCAACAAGATAGCGAAGAGATGCATGATTTTGATGAAACCTGGACTGAAATTGAAAAAACCATTGAAAAGGTTGTCAGTTTTATGGAAAGAAAGCCAGCATTCAGCTCTGACGATTGCAATAACGCACACAGAGTTAAAAATGTCTTTTGTTTAAAGAATTTCAAGAACAAAAGCAAAACAAAATGCGGAAAAAGTTGAGAATGACATTAATAGAGAAAGAATCACGCAACAGCAATTAAAAAAATCCTCATTACATTATTTGTTTTGCATACGTGGCATACTTAGTTTAATGAATTTTCATTAACATTACATAATTTATTTCTTTTTCCTTAAAATCAATTCCGTTGTATTTCACTCACCTTTAGCTTCTTTTGTTTACTATAAAACATTGAAAATAAATGTTGAACCTGATTTCAGTTCTTTTATTTTAATCTAAAGATAACCCCTCTTATCCGGACTTTGTAACCAATTCCTCGTCTCCGGAAGGCCTTCTTAGTCCGGTTGCCAGGGATTCTACTGTAAACAAGAACATTTCGTTAAACGAGTACTGAACACTTATGTAATATCGGTCATCCTATATGGCAGTGAATGCTGGACACAGATGAAGAAAAGATCTGAAATGTGGAACTACAGAAGGATATTGAGAATAACATAAACTGAAAATGTCATTGATTCGTTTTTTACGGATTATCAGCCCTTTGCTGATTATTTAAAGCCAGACATTTTTGTTTAGACTCTAAGAATTTTTTTTTGATAATAATAATAAGTTTTACTAATTAATCCATAGCTGGGGAGAGAAGAGGTGGATTCATATCTTTCCCAAGGGTATTTGCGCAAGTGAATATAACGACCCCACCTGGAATTGAAACTCAGCTCTCCGATTAACAATTCCGAACAGTTATCCGTTACACCACTCTCACATCCAAGCTTACAGCACCAGGTATTCTCAAGCGGTCACCCATCTAGTTACTGACCAGGCTCGACGTTGCTTAACTTTGGGATCGTACGGGAACTGGTGTTTCATTGTGATATGGCCGTAAGACTTGGAAATGTCAACAACGACGAAGTTTTGATTACAATGGAAGCAAAAAGGCCACTTATACTTAGAACCAGAAGACAGCTGAACTGTCTAGGGCAGATAACGAGGAAAGAGGCTCAGGAAATTTGACACTCACAGGTCATATTGAAGGCAAGAGGGACAGAGGAAAGCAGAGCAGGGCCTACCAAATATACTTGCGTAAATGGTTGTCGGAACCGGGGATTCGAAGAGATATCAAGAAAACATGGGGGTAAGGCGTACAAAAGACAAGATGTCGTCCACGTCTTCAAGAGACGCGGCGCCTAGAAAAAGAATAGTAAAATTAGCCGTATCCATACTTTGCCCTACGCCGTTAATTGGTTCCAGACTTAGGTAGATAAACGACTTATGTCGAAATAACCACACCATAAACCGCAAATAAGCACATCCCATTGCTTACAGTATTCTGAATAAAATAATTAATTTCCACCTTATCTTCCAGAGATATAGTTTTACGCTTAGCATTAGCACTTGCACTGGGACTTTTCTTCGGAGCCATTGGCAAAAATGTATTCTAAATCACAATTGAAATGTAACTGAAAGAACGTTAACGGCAGAGCACAGATGTAAACCAGTCTGAATTCAAAATGGGTGTTGGAGCGGAAAAAACGCACGAATACCGCCTGTCGGCAGGAATTTGAAATATGAACATCTATTGAACATAATTTATTACACTAATTGTTTTTTTTTTCAATGATATATATATATATATATATATATATATATATATATATATATATATATATATATATATATATATATATATATATACATATATATATAGCATAATGAGAAGCCACGTATACTTTCTTGATAAATTTTAAAATGATATTAAGTATACTCTTTATATATATACACACATATATATATATCACAATTGAAATGTATATACATACATATATATATATATATCACAATTGAAATGTAACTGAAAGAACGTTAACGGCAGAGCACAGATGTAAACCAGTCTGAATTCAAAATGGGTGTTGGAGCGGAAAAAACGCACGAATACCGCCTGTCGGCAGGAATTTGAAATATGAACATCTATTGAACATAATTTATCCGTGCAAATAGGATAATAGCACAGTGATACCTCGTGTTAAGTCGTTTCGAGTTAAGTCATTTTCGAAAACACGTCGGTTTTTCCTAAATATTATATGGAAAAATAAAACTCGCCTTAGGTCGTTTTACTCGAGTTTACGTCGACCGTTAAAATTATTAGAGACGTCAATCACTAAAATAGCAATAAACATATAAAATTATATTTAAATAAATTTTTAAATAATATTAAGTATACTATATATATATCGATAGAGTTCAAAAGCATTTCCCAGTCCTTGTGGGTGACAATTTATTTTCCACATACCAACATCTCTCTCACCGGCGGGTTATGGAGAGCCTCTCACTGCTCTATCGCTACTTCCATGGAAAGTGCTCGGGCGAACTACATTTCTTGGTTCCGCCAGGTCTGAACTACCTGGCTAGGACCCGCCATGCAACTCACATTGAGGTTTATCCCTTGCTTCCTGTTTAGGATTGGGTTTCCGGTTCCTTCTAAAGTCTACTTCACCTCTATACTTCTAACGACTCCGCCTAAACTCTGAAATGTTATTTATTTATTTCCTTCCTTCAATAGGAGTAGATAGGTTTTTTGAATAGGTGTAGAGGTTTATCCCTTGTTTCCTCTTTAGGATTGGGTTTCCGGTTCCTTCGGCTTTTTACTTCTGACGCCTCAGCCTGAAATCTGAAATTTTATTCAGTAATTTTTTTTTCGTTTACCAGTGGGGGTGGTGGACAGAGTTTTGCATATCGTCCGTTTCACACTCCTCCCCGGCCTTTTCAACAAGAGTAGAGTTTTTCCTGTGTAGGAAAGTCTACTAAAGTCTACTTCAACTCTATATTACCAATGTTATCTTGCCTTTTCTTATGTTAATTAACCACCACACAGTAACTCTCTACCTTGAGTAGCCCTTAGGCCTTGTATTGCGTGTATATTAGTAAAAAAAAAAAAAAAGTTGGCTAAAATTTATAAAACGCTTTCACTTAAAAAAGATTGGGCAAACTGGATCTTCGTGACCGCCAAAATTCCTGCCAGATTCAAAAACGCAATGACTTTAACTACCTTCACTCCTCGGCAATGATGATAGTTCTAAATTAGAATTTTAATAAAATTAAATTTTAATTTTAATAAAACCTAAATATATGATGAAAGAGAGGTTATATATTGTTTTTTTATTCTTGGGAATTGATAACAAAAATGTTAAACACTAATTATTAGATTATTTATTGGAGTGGTTGACACAACATCGGCTAATTGCCTATTATTTTAAATATATATATATATATATATATATATATATATATATATATATATATATATATATATATATATATCAACAATATGAAAAACATAAATAAATTAATAAAATAAAATAAACTGTATCTAAATGACATTTAAATTTTTTTTTTTAATTTTTACCTAACAGAAGGAAAAAGAGCCACTCAAAGTAGAGTGCAATTGATTTAGAGTGTTAAATGAGCGTGAGAGGATCAGGAAGAATAGAAGTTTATGGGAATATGTAGAAAGAACAACGGTTAATCTCGGATTAAAGTGATTAAGATTTAGTGATCGAGAAAGTATCATCCCGGGAGTATATAAAGTAATAGTTTTTGGAAAGAAACTGTCCGAGTAAAACTTCATTCTTACTGATTGAAGGCAATGCGGTTAATTTGCTCTTGTGTGCGTGGCTTGATGAGTGGAGGTCAGAACATTTGACATATTAATAGCGATAGAGTTGCGAGAAAGTTAGCTGTGACGGTCTGAACTGGTGGAATGTAGCTCGTCTGAACATTTTCCATGGAAATAGCGATAGAATAAAGAGAGGGTTAGTTATGAAGGTCTGAACATGTGGAAAAAAGGAATGTAGCTCGTCTGAACATTTGCCATGGAAATAGCGATAGATTAGAGTGAGGCTTAGCTGTGAAGGTCTGAACTGGGGATATAAGGAATATAGCTCGTCTGAACATTTGCCATGGAAATAGCGATAGAGTAGCGAGAAGCTTAGATGTGAAGGTCTGAACTGGAGAACTAAAGAATGGAGCTCTTCAGAACATTTGCCATGGAAATAGCGATAGAGTAGCGAGAGGCTTAGATGTGAAGGTCTGAACTTGGGAACTAAGGAATATACCTCGCCTGAACATTAGCCATGGAAATAGCGATAGAGTAGCGAGAGGCTTAGATGTGAAGGTCTGAACTTGGGAACTAAGGAATATACCTCGCCTGAACATTAGCCATGGAAATAGCGATAGAGTAGCGAGAGGCTTAGATGTGAAGGTCTGAACTGGGGAACTAAAGAATATAGCTCGTCTGAATATTAGCCATGGAAATAGCGATAGAGTAGCGAGAGGCTTAGATGTGAAGGTCTGAACTGGGGAACTAAAGAATATAGCTCGTCTGAACATTTGCCATAGAAATAGCGATAGAGTAGCGAGAGGCTTAGATGTGAAGGTCTGAACTGGGGATCTAAGGAATATAGCTCGTCTGAACATTTGCCATGGAAATAGCGATAGAGTAGCGAGAGGCTTAGATGTGAAGGTCTGAAAATAGGGATCTAAGGAATATAGCTCGTCTGAACATTAGCCATGGAAATAGCGATAGAGTAGCGAGAGGCTTAGATGTGAAGGTCTGAACTGGGGAAATAAGGAATATAGTTCGTCTGAACATTTGCCATGGAAATAGCGATAGAGTAGCGAGAGGCTTAGATGTAAAGGTATGAGCTGGGGAAATAAGGAATATAGCTCGTCTGAACATTAGCCATGGAAATAGCGATAGAGTAACGAGAGGCTTAGATGTGAAGGTATGAGCTGGTGGTATTAATGAATGTAGCTCCTCTGAACATTTGCCATGGAAATAGCGATAGAGTAGCGAAAGGCTTAGATGTGAAGGTCTGAACTGGGGAAATAAGGAATATAGCTCGTCTGAACATTTGCCATGGAAATAGCGATGGAGTAGCGAGAGGCTTACATGTGAAGGTATGAGCTGGTGGTATTAATGAATGTAGCTCCTCTGAACATTTGCCATGGAAATAGCGATAGAGTGGCGAGAAGCTTAGCTGTAAAGGTCTGAACTGGTGGAACTAAGGAATGTAGCTCGTTTGAACATTTGCCATGGAAATAGCGATAGAGTAGCGAGAGGCTTAGATGTGAAGGTGTGAGCTGGGGAACTAAAGAATATACCTCGTCTGAACATTAGCCATGGAAATAGCGATAGAGTAGCGAGAGGCTTAGATGTGAAGGTCTGAACTGGGGAAATAAGGAATATAGCTCCTCTGAACATTTGCCATGGAAATAGCGATGGAGTAGCGAGAGGCTTACATGTGAAGGTATGAGCTGGTGGTATTAATGAATGTAGCTCCTCTGAACATTTGCCATGGAAATAGCGATAGAGTGGCGAGAAGCTTAGCTGTAAAGGTCTGAACTGGTGGAACTAAGGAATGTAGCTCGTTTGAACATTTGCCATGGAAATAGCGATAGAGTAGAGACAGCCTTAGATGTGAAGGTCTGAATTGTTGGAACTAAGGAATGTAGCTTTTCTGAATATTTGCAATGGAAATAGCAATATAGTAGCGAGACGCTTTCGTCTTTTTTCTAGCAACTTATTTATTATACTATAGTGTGTAATTTACATTATTCGGCCTATATTCTTCATCTTTGTCGCCATTATTACAACGTTTCGGCTGTTGTACGCTCCGGCCTTCTTCAGGTGGTTGGAATGTCTCACTGAACCCTTTATTTCGCTCACTGGGATAGATTTTTCTAGTTCCATGAGCCATGTCTAACGGATGTCAATTATCAGTTACCTCCTGCTTAATTCACTCTTCAAGTTCTCCACCGCCTTAACCAGGTATTAAACTCTCACTGTTTGGGTCCTGTCACTGCACCCAACTAACGCCTTTATCCACTGTCTCTGCATAATGTAAATAGTGTACATAATACCTCATCACAGAAATATAGACAGATTGCCTGGAATTTGTTTTACTAGCCAAAGTTGTCTTTCAGAAGCTAAGCAGATTTTGAAGAAAAACTACTTAGAATAAATGAAAGAGTACTGATCTGTTACATAATATCTGTCCTCTTCTATGGTAGTGCATGCTGGACAATCTTCTCATATATGAAGAAGACGCTTGAAGCAACATAAATATTGTCCTACAGAAGGATGCTAAGGATATGATGGACCGAACATGCGAGCAATGTCGAGGTTTTAGAGAAAATGAGTACTTGAATCCTACGAAATGTGGGTCCTCCTCTATGGCAGTGAATGCTGGACAATCTCCTCAATGTTGAAGAAAGACTTGAAGCAAGAGAAACAAAGAAAAGAATACTGAACTGGTATGTAATATCAGTCCTCCTATATGGCAGTGAATGCTGGACAATCTCCTCACGGATGAAGAAGAGACTTGAAGCAAGAGAAACAAAGAAAGAGGACTGAACTGTTCTGTAATATCAGTCCTCCTATATGTCAGTGAATACTAAAACAATCTCCTCACGGATGAAGAAGAGACTTGACGCAAGAGAAACAAAGAAAGAGGACTGAACTGTTCTGTAATATCAGTCCTCCTATATTGCAGGTCATGCTGGACAATCTCCTCACAGATGAAGAAGAGGCTTGACGCAACAGAAATATAATTCTACAGAAGGATGCTGAGGATACCGTGGACCGAACATATGTACAACGACGAGGCTTGAGAGAAAATTGATCTAAAAGGAAACTTATACTAGTTACAGACAATTGAAAATTCTGGGTCACATAATGAGGAAAGTGGGCTTGGAAAATCTGATACTCACAGTACAGATTGAAGGCAAGATTTACAAAGTAAAACAACGCATAATATCCTTGACAGATTTGAGTAAATATATGGCGGAAAAAAGTTTACGACGGATAATAAAAAGACCAAATTTATTAAGTTCTACAAAGAACAGGAAATTGTGGAGAGCCACAATCGCCTACGTCCTGAAGGGAGACGGCACTTAGAAGAAGAATGAGCTTGAGTAAATGGATGGCGAAACACGATTTAGGAGAAATAACAAAAAGACAAAATTTATTAAGAGCTACAAAGGACAGGAAATTGTGGAGAGCCATGATCGCCAATGTCCTGAAGGGACACGGCACATAGAAGAAGAGTGAGCTTAAGTAAATGGATGGAGGAACAAGGTTTAGAAGAGATTACCAAAAGACAGTATTTATTAAGAGGTACCAACGTCAGGAAATTGTGGAGAGCCATAATCGTCGAAATCCTGAATGGACACGATACACAGAATAAGAACAATGAGCTTGAATAACTGAATGGCATTACAAGGTTTAGGGGAGAACATTTAGAGAAAAAATTTATTAAGTGCTACAAAGGACAGGAAATTGTGGAGAGCTATGATCGCCTACATCCTAAAGCCACACGGCACATAGAAGAAGAATGAGCTTAAGTAAAATGATGGCGGAGAAGAGATAATAACAAAACGACAAAATTTTTGAAGAGCTCCAAAGGGCAGGAAATTGTGGAGAGCCATAATCACCAACGTCCTGAATGGACACGCCACATAGAAGAAGAAGAATGAGCTTGAGTAAATGGATGGCGTAACAAAATTTAGGAGAGATAACAAAAAGACAACATTTATTAAGAGCTGAAAAGGACAGGAAATAGTGGATAACCATAATCACCAACGTCCTGAATGGACACGCCACATAGAAGAAGAAGAAGAAGAAGAAGAAGAAGAAGGAGCTTGAGTAAATGAATGGCAGAACAAGGTTTAGGAGAGATAACAAAAAGAAAATTTATTAAGTGCTACAAAGGACAGGAAATTGTGGAGAACCATGATTGCCTATGTCCTTAAGGGACACGGAACATAGAAGAACAATGAGCTTGAGTAAATGGATGAGGGAACAAGTTTTACGTGACATAACAAAAAGGCAAAATTTATTAAGAGCTGCAAAGAAAATTGTGGAGAGCCATGATCGCTTCCGTACTGAGTGGGTTTTTCTCCTAAAATTACTATCTTATCTTTTCAAACAGGCGCTTTCACCAGTTTGTGCTTAAATACATTTTATTACGTTATTATCAGGATGGGGCGGTTTCTTTCGGGACATAGATAAGCAAGTTATCTCCGGGAATAGTCGAATAATGTTTTTGTTTTTTTCTTAACAATCGGAAGATCTCGGAAACTTTTTTTTTAAGCGGTATAAATTATAGCCTTAAAAGCATCCGTTGTCGAAATCTCTAAACATTTTCCTCTATAAAAGTTGAGATCAAACCGCTACACCGAAACTACCTTCTTTAAGCCTCCTTTCAAATTCTCGACCACCCAGTACCAAATTCTCACCGATGGTTTTGTGATTGGGCGTAGCTGTTTAGTAGGCGGGATAGATAATTCCAAATCTAAGCAAGAGATAATAAAACAACTTTGATCCAGTTTGAAGAGAACATCGCATAGTTCGAAAGCCATCACAAAGCCAGTGGTGGTAATAATTCCTGTCATTGAACGAGAAGTCAATGTTAATCACATTGTGCTTTTCTTAACTCATTGGCCATCGGGCTAGGATCAAAGTGGGGCATTTGACCTCGGGCGAACAAACCTTTCATCTCTCAATCGTGTATTCTCGAGCTTTTGACCGGGATGAAAGTGTAGAATCTGTTCCCATGTCACTTGAGATGCGAGAAGGCGCACGATGCCGAGGATTTCAACCCTGCGACATCACCTTCCTCATTGCACTAATATCGGTGAGGTAGTGCTCCAGACTGACTGTGGTTGCGGAGATGGGGCAGTTCTTGTCCTTGGCCAATATGCAAGCGTTAAAAAAAAAAAGACCTAGTGAGGAGGTTAGGTTAATAAAATCGCTTCTGGGCCTTTTGGCCTGAGATACAATGACCAGCTAAGACCAGTCTTGTGCAAGAAACCGCGTAAGTGGGAGCTGCGTAAATTTTGACGATGGCTCGAGTGGAAACGCTCGGGCTCCTCACCTTAAAAATTGACCTTGGGTCGCATCTCTAACTCAGTAAATACCGCTTTTCTTAATTCCTCAGCCATTGAACTAGGATCAAAGAGGGGTATCTGCCCTCGGGCGGACAAACCTCAATCGTATATTTTCGAGCTTTTGACCAGGACGAATGTGTAGTATGTGCTCTCCCCGCCATTGGAGAAGCGAGAAGGCGCCCAATGCCGGGGATTCTAACCCAACGACAGCACCTTCCTCATTGCACCAAGATACGTGGGGTCGGTGTAATATCGACGCCAGAGTGTCTGTGGTTGCGGAGATTGGCTAATATGCAAGACCTTGTGAGAAGGTTAGGTTAATAAAATCGCTTCTCGGCCTTTTGGCTAGGATCAAATGGTGGGTAAACTACGTTTTATTTCCCAGTTGGGTCCTTGTCTGCGAGCGAAGCGCAACTGAAAATATTGTTCAGCGATGCGCGGCCCGGGGAAGAGTTTCCCGCCGTAATACTTCCCTCAGTTTCCACAAAGAGTGGGGATCGGTGGTAATACAGATACTAGCGCATTCTATTCATACGAATCTATCCTAAAAATGTTGTCGGCATTAAATAACCCATTGAGGTGTTGATATGCCGTCAAACAAAATAAACCAAACCAAGCAATACCGTAGGTGTGGACGAATAAATACCAAATACCAAATGTAGTATCTGCTTTGCTGCGGATAATCTGCGTTTTATCTCTAAATTTTGTTTCTGTCCTCGGACAGAACACAACAAATAAATGACGGATGCCTCGTCCCAGGGATTCTAAACCTGCAGCAGAACCTCCCTCATTGCACCAAAAATCCGGCCAGCATGACGTTGGTTGCAGTAGGAGCTAGGAAATAGTTGGGATTAATCGGGCTTTGTGACATATCTCGTCCCGGTTTGGGGGGGTACGAGTAAATACCATCTGTTCCCCCTCCCATCATTTCCAATGGTAATATTAGCCGTTTTTTAAGAGGAAATCTTCCCCTTATAACAATCTTCCAGAAAAAAATATTTTTTTTAGGAAAATGTATTTCGCAAGTTCGCTATTGACGCTTTTCCATTGTCTAATCCGGTGTTTTTCAACGTTTTTAAAGTAACGGAACACCTAAGAACAAATGAAAATATCTCGGCGCATTTAGCAAAATCTTTAAAAGGTATAATTATGAAATAAAGCCATAGTTTTTTTAAGAAAAAAGTAGACACAAATATGAACTTTATTTCACTGTTTGTATTCAAGTATTTGTGCAGCTTATTTTGTGTCAAACCTGGGCCTGGTGTTTTTTCGCGACAATATTTCGTTAATTCATGAAATGGTAGACTGGATTCTATAATATTCAAATTTAACTGAGGATAATCTATATTAAAATTCTTCTTGTGCCAACGTTTCTTTTTCTCTCTGTATATCCGTTATTCTTCCATTGTATCTTCCAATGTCTAATCTATGAAATGTTAGAAAGGATACTTATTCGGCTTTTCTTCTTCTTCGACTTTTCCTCTTCTTCTTCGAACTTTCTTCTTCATCTTCTTCGACTTTTCCTCCTCTTCTTCATTAACTTTTCTTCCTCTTCTTCTTCGACTTTTCTTCTTTTTCTTCTTCATCTTCGACTTTTTCTCTTCTTCTTTGACTTCTCTTCTTCTTCTTCTACTGCGACTTTTCTTATTTTTCTTCTTCTTTTTCTTCTTCGACTTTCCTTCCTCGTCTCTGATTTCTCTTCTTTTTTTTCTTCGACTTGTCTTCTTCTTCTTCTTTGACTTTTATTCTTCTTCTTCTTTCTTCTTCTTCGACTTTCCTTCTTCTTCTTCTTTGACTTTCATTCTTCTTCTTCTTCTTCTTCTTCTTCTTCGACTTCCCTCCTTCTTCTTTGACTTTCATTCTTCTTCTTCTTCTTCTTCTTCGACTTCCCTTCTTCTTCTTCTTTGACTTTCATTCTTCTTCTTCTTCTTCTTTTTCTTCTTCTTCTTCTTCTTCTTCTTCTTCTTCTTCTTCTTCTTCTTCTTCTTCTTCTTCTTCTTCTTCGTCGTGATATTATTGTATTGTGTACGATCAGCCAAGATTATACAGCATTCAAAATATTATTTATAATCTATATTAAAATTATTCTTGTGCCAACGTTTCTTTTTCTCTCTGGACATCCGTTTTTCTTCCATTGTATCTTCCAATGTCTAATCTATGAAATGGTAGACAGAATACTATAATATTCAGAGCATTATTCTAGATTTAGATGATGATAACCTATATTATACACACGTATATATATATATATATATATTATTGTTCTGCCCTTTTTTTCTTTGTCCCATCGTATATGTCTCGCTTTCATTGCTTCTCACAATATCTGCTTTATTAACTAATAGTCAGGTTACAATACTAGTCGTTAAATTTGCATTCACAATTTTGATCAGTATTCATGTATTTTATTTGCGTGTATGTACGGATCATTAGAGTGTGACATCTGTGGCCGTCTCCTGACTTGAGTTGGATCATTACACTTTCTGACCGAAAAAAAATATTTAGCGTTAATTGTAAAAAGCTAAATAAAGGACAATAAGAAAAAATATGGGTGGGGTAGGAAGGCATGAGATGAGGAATGAAAAGAGTGACTAAAAAAGAAAGCAAGTTTCAAAAGCTTCGAAGAACTGAGGGCTACTATCATGCCTCACCCAAAAGACGCATTTGTTGGGAACAATGTAAAACACCCCCTCCGTATTTACACTTAATTGTGGACTCTCCCGTCGAATTCGAGGTATGAGGGTCAAGCAGGTCAGTTCCTAGGAACCAACAGCCCGACATCAGTACATGAGATTTGATTATAGTGGTGAAGGTTTTGTGCAGATCTATCCACACTTTTTGAAGGGCCGAATACAGGGAGCTGGTACACTACGTGCCACAAGGTCCCCAAACGACCCTTCGCAGGTTTTGAATTCAGAGTTGTTCTTCAAGGCTATAAAACTCAGTCTGCCCTGCTATTTAGCTGGAGGGAGAAGAGGGGGATTAATACTTATCTCCGATTTCTCAATCCGACCCGCTATCCACAACTCCACTGTGCCTCTCTTACACTAAATACTGTTATAGTATTACCACGTAAGGTAAGATATAAGTATTGGCAATTTACAGCAGTGGTCCTCAATCAAGAGGAATTCACCTACAGGGGAGAATTTCAGTATTTCAGGCAGGGATTTTTAAAAATCTTTGACTTTTTCCTGTTTTCTTTTATTTACAGAATTGGGTTTATTCACGGACCCTTTGAATCACGACCCCAATAAGAATTAGCCGTTCATTGACAGTCCTGATGGTGTGTTGCTTTCACGTGGTAAAACGACTTGCGTGCTTCAACGACACCCCAAAGCTATGTGTACAGGGGATTTGGCCATTAGCAGGTTCAACCTATCTCAACAGGTCTGTGGGATAGGAACCTGACGAAAGACACACCATGGTCACGGACCCTTTGAATCACGACCCCAATAAGAACTAGTCCTTCATTGACAGATTGTCCTGATGGTGTGACGCCTTGACGTGGTAAGATGGCTTGCTTGCTTCGACGACCCCCAAAGCTATATGGGCAGGGGCTTTGGCCTTTGGCAGGTTCAACCAATCTCAACAGGTCTGTGGGATAGGAACCTGACGAAAGACACAACATGGTCACGGACACTTTGTGTCAGGAACCCAATAAGAATTAGTCCTTCATTGACAGATTGTCCTGATGGTGTGACGCCTTGACGTGGTAAGATGGCTTGCTTGCTTCGACGACCCCCAAAGCTATGTGGGCAGGGGCTTTGGCCTTTAGCAGGTTCAACCAATCTCAACAGGTCTGTGGGATAGGAACCTGACGAAAGACACAACATGGTCACGGACACTTTGTGTCACGAACCCAATAAGAATTAGCCCTTCATAGACAGATAGTCCTGATGGTGTGTCACCTTGACGTGGTAGGACGACTTGCCTGCTTCAACAACCTCCAAACCTATATGGGCGGGAGCTTTGGCCTTTAGCAGGTTCAACCAAGCTCAGCAGATCTGTTGCGTAGGAACCAGACGAAAGACACACCCTGGTTCTCCAGGTTGGGGATTGTGCAGTAAGCTACCAACCTGAAAACTAGCTTGTTACGGAAACCACACCGATATCTTCAAACAACGACATGACCGAAGAGGTGTCCTCCAAAGTGCAGCGTATGACGCGTGCTGGACGGCAGACGGCACGACATAGGCCGAGCTGAAGAGAATCGCCCGGAACTGCTCTCCGTTGGAGTAGTGTTGTTGCGGCCCAATGTTCACCAAGTAACCAAAAGGCATAATAACAAAGGCAGATAGACAAACAAGCAGACTGTTTTCGCACAACACTTGTATGCATATTTATCGATACTGCACCCTTATGCACACTGCAATCACATCACTTTTCAGCCAAAAATACTGTGTTCGATTAATCCTCACCAGTATATGAGAAGATAAACCAACCGTGATAAACAGTGGTAAATGAGAATTATCACTTGCTCTTATGAAGTGACAAAAGATGGCGGTCGTGCAGGGAATAAAGACACACGTTTAAATGGTAAGCCTGCACACAACAGCAAATAAAGAAACGCCTAGTGGTCGGCTCTGTCAGTAGTGGCTGGGTGCGTTTTATTTCAACAAGTGGCAGGATGCATTTTCTTTTATTTCTTTGAATGGGAAACCGTTTATTGGAACAAGGGCTGCATCTGATCGTCACCGACCCCTGAAACCCATCCGTGGACCTCTAGGGAGTGGGGTCATGGACCCCAGGTTAAGAATCCCTTAGTTAAAATATCAAAAAGCGGGGAGAAGTTCTAGTTAACATGAATTTTACTGTTCGGCCATATATTTTAAGAACAAGTAAAATTTAAAATAACCACATTGTAAGCATCGTAGCCGAGACCTTCATCGGATCGAATTAAGAAACAAACTTAAAAAAAAAAGGTTTGACCATAAAAGCTACTGGACTTTATGTTGGTCAGATTGTTCGTTCGCTTATTTAGCAGTAAATTTACTAAACGACCGAATGAACTTATTGACCAACCCAATACCTAATAGATAGATAGATAGATAGATAGATAGATAGATAGATAGATAGATAGATAGATAGATAGATAGATAGATAGATAGATAGATACAGAAACGGTATAGATAGATAGATAGATAGATAGATAGATAGATAGATAGATAGATAGAGAAACGACATAGATAGATAGATAGATAGATAGATAGATAGATAGATAGATAGATAGATAGATAGATAGATAGATACAGAAAAGCCATAGATAGATAGATAGTTAGACAGAGACACGAAAAGACATAGATAGATAGATAGATAGATAGATAGATAGATAGATAGATAGATAGATAGATAGATAGATAGATACAGACAGACAGACAAAGAAAGAAAGAAAGAAAGAAAGAAAGAAAGAAAGAAAGAGACAGAATGAATGAAAAAGTGTTCTAAGACAAAGACATTATAAATTTCAACTGAAAGTAGTAATGGCTGCTCGGTCAATGAATGCCAAATGTTTCCTTATAGGGAAACGGCTAATATTACCGTTATCATTACTAATAGTTATTTGTGTAAGGTAGACCCATTAACCGTGATATCCGACATTTGTTGTTGAATTATTTATCAGGAACTGATGTTTGTTTTGTTTGGGCGTATCAGGCAATTAACTTTGCCACCCAGAAACAAATAAACGATGGCGGACAGGGCTAATAAATTTGATGACTCTTACCTCAACTCTGTGAGCATTTATCAGGAGTCCCGATGATAGATTCGAACTTTTGGTAACCGTTTATTAAGAGGCAAATAGAAAAGAGGACGAAATAAAAGGCTGGCTGAAATTATTTATATGTAAACTGTCGATTTAAATGTTCCCTCTTTTCAGTTTGAACCTGTTTTAATATCATATCCCTTCACGATGTACGGGGTTATGGTCTTCCATAGCTGAATTGTCATGCCTTCTTAGTAGAGTTATCTCCCGTTGCCTTCTTTGAGGTCTGGAATTCAGATTCATCCTTCTATTAGATAGATAGATAGATAGATAGATAGATAGATAGATAGATAGATATAGACACAGAAAAGCAGAGATAGATAGATAGATAGATAGATAGATAGATAGATAGATAGATAGATAGATATAGACACAGAAAAGCAAAGATAGATAGATAGATAGATAGATAAATTTCATCCGAAAATTGGAAAAATGCAATAAAAAATTAAACAAACAGACCTTGTCGATTCTTTTTAATCAAACGTGTTTGGATGAATACTTGCTGCCTATATATATATATATATATATATATATATATATATATATGTAAAGTGAACATAGAAGTCAACATTTAGAGGCGACAGTCTGTTTCATGCTTGATGCAATCGTCAGGCCACGAGTGCTGTTATTTTTCTCGGCTATTTATATATACGGGCCAGTGGTGCATTGTGGGTAGTCTATTTTGGCGGTTATTTTACCGGAAGTCGTTTATTTGGGTAAAATTATTTTGCTTGTTTTTATTTATTTTTATTTTTTATTTTTATTTCTTATCTTATATATTTATTTACTTTTATTTTGATCGGTGTTTTTATTAACGTAGTAAAAGTTTGTTTATATAGTTTATTTAATAGTTTTGTTTTTGTTTGGGAAGATAAAGCTATTTGTTCAATTTTGGGGTTGATTGTTGTAGTTTGTTCTAACTATTATTTTGGCGGGAACAGTTTTTAATTTGTTTATTACTTCATGTATTTATTTGGATTGATTATCTTTATTTATTTTTTCTAACGGCTAGTTTATCGGTATTAGTTGTTAGTTTATTTATATATTTGGATGTATTTAGATCAATTTATTTTAATTGTTATTATTTATTATACTGTATATTTTCTCTTTTTGGTTTTCAATTTTTAAGTAACGTAGTATATTATTTATTTAATTTTTTTTATACATTTTTTTTATCGTAAGTACTGTAAGTAGCGGCGCTATATCGAGTCTAGTCAGTTTCTTCTTCGTCTCCGGGGCCCGTTGGTCCAGTGGGCATGATGCTTGCGTTGTATCGTAAAGGTCCGTGTTCCTTTCTCGGTTATGGATGCTCGCTGCTGATGAGTCCCCAAATAGTGCGAAATGGCACAGTGCATTCTACATCCTGTTGAGGATTCTTCTAGACTCGATAAATTACTATAGTGATTGTTCTAATCCCTCAAAAAGCTGATCGCTTAGAGGTAGAAATACCGACTGACACTAAACCGGTTGGGTTTCGATCCTGGCTTGAGGCTTTCAAAAGTCTAGGAGTTGTGATACAGCGAAACAGTACTGTCTGCGAATGAAAAAATATATGCATATATATATATATATATATATCACTGGCGAAAGGTGACTTGGTTCCAGGACATGCAATTGCGGATATTTTATCATATACGGCCTACCGTAATATTTCGTCACTTACTGTTTGTCTGTCAACAATTCTACAAGCTACTTGCTACTTCAACGGCTGCGTAAGAAAATCAGATACCCCTCGCAAAAAGTTGTTTTTCACTGCCTTTTAAGAAAAAAGGTAAGTAAATTTGGTTTAATCTTATTCACAATTAACATTTTCTGTTTTAACATGACGTAGACATTTTATTTTAATTTTGAAAAAATGCTTAAATAAGTTTCTTATCGCTTGACAAGTGTCAGAAAATGGCGTTGATTGATGACTGGAAAAGTAAAAATTCGTAATTTTGACGTAAACTAAACTAATATTGTTTTAATTAAATCATTTTAATCACCCAAATGCTCGTTTAAGATGATGTTCAACCTTTCCTCTTTAAAATAAAGGCAATATTAATACTTTAAATTTGAATTTAAATACTTTTAATTTAATTTTAAATTTAGGTATTGTTGGAAAATCTTCAATGAAATAATATGCAATAATATCAAGAAATTGTTTTACACAACTTTAAAAAAATAACTTTGAACATTTAAAATTAAATCTTAAGGCATTGAAAAGAATTTTAATGCCTCCAAACCTAAACTGGTCTCATTTAACCGCAAAGAGAAACTTCCTTGCCCACTCCCATCAGCATGGTTGATGCTCGACTCCGGAAGAGCGTCTCACTGTGCTTTCTTGGCTTAACGTTTTCGATTGACTTGTAGTGGAACAACTACATTGAATCAATAGCTGCATCTACTGCAAGGAAATTTGGTTCACTGTGTCCTGCCAGAAGGAATTTCTGGTCAGAGTCCATCCTACACATCTACAAATCTCCCATTCGTCCGTGCATTGAATACTGTTGCCATATGTGGTCTGGTGCTCCTGCTGTTCAACTCGAGAAAATCTAAAGAAGGATCTGCATTGTAATCGATCCTGACCTGGCATCTCGACTTCAGTCACTTTCTCACAGATGCGATGTAGCTTCCCTCTATCTTTTCTACAAATATTTTCATGGCAACTGATAAACTATTTTCTCTGGTGTCCCACCTACATAAATTTAAGCGTACTATTAGATTGGCATTTAGGTCCCACCCGTTTACCTTTTAATTACAAAGAAAAACCAACTTCGCCGGTTGCTCGTTTCGCTTCACGTATGAACTTGTCATAAACTTTCTGGGTAATCGTCACATTACTGAATCTGGGTTTTAAGAAGGAGTAAAGAATAATCTACATGGATTAAAACATTTTAAAAGTCAGTAAAAAGAACTTTTGATGTGGCACTAAAGTCACCAGACGTTCCCACTATACGCTTCAGAACCGGATAATACAAATGTTTCATCTAAATCTGTTCGACTATAAGTCCTTTGAATAGGCAAGTCTTTGATTTCAGGCGCAAGCAGTACCATCATCATCACTTCAGTAGAGAGTGTCTGATTTGGCTTAATACGGCTGAAAAGCAAGCAAAAGAATGTCTGCTTTTCGGTGGCATTCTCTCAGTGACGCCGCCCTCTTTATTATTCTGTCTCTCTTTTTCATGCACTCAACTTGAAGGGAATAATAAAACAGGGATGTCTAAAGCCACAGCATTTTCTAACACAAGCAAAGGCATTTTTGCTTTTCGGTGACTGTCTCTCTTTCACCCACTCACTATTATGTTCTGTCTCTCATGCTTCCTACTAAAAAAAGCTAGCAGATTCATTACTTTTACTTGCGTTTTTCTCGTTAAACAACAAGTGTTTTCCCTACTTACACTTCCTAAATAATGTCGCTTGTAACAATTAACCTAAGAACTGGGAAATACAAAAAATATAAGTACGAATAGGATAGTGAATATTATGAATAATTAATTTTATATTACACAAAATTATTTATTCTGGAAAAATGTAGGGTTGCAGGGCATGCGTTGTATACATGGACCCTTCGCCACAGAGAGAAAGCCACCGAAAAGCAGAAATTTCTGTTGTTTTTAATTGGAACAATTATGTCGAATCAATTGCTAGGTCTTCTGGTATGAAAACTTGCTTTACCGTGTCGTTCACGACAGTTTTTCTTGTACATTTATAAGTCTTCAATTCGCTCGTGCATTGAATATTGTCGTAACATCTGGTCCGAAGCTTCTACTATGTATTTAGTGATTTTTGATGAAATCCAAAGAAGAATCTGCAATGTTATTGATGCTGACCTATCATATCGACTTTAATCACTTTCTCACCGCCGTAATGAAGATTCCCTATACCTTTTCTCTAAATATTTTATGGCAATTGTTGTAATGTGCTTTCCATTATATGTACCTCGATTTCATGCATTTAACGTCAGTACTAGATTGGCATTTAGGTCTCATCATGTATTTAACTTCAATACTAGATCGGCAGGTTGGTCTCATCATGCATTTAATATTCAATACTAGATTGGCGGTTAGGTGTCATCAGGCATTTAGCATCATTGCTAGATAGGCAGTTAGGTCTCATAATGCATTTAGCATCGTTACTAGATTGGTAGTTAGGTCTCATTATGCATTTAACGTCAATACTAGATTGGCATCATGTATTTAACGTCAGTACTAGATTGGCATTTAGGTCTCATCATGTATTTAACGTCAGTACTAGATCGGCAGGTTGGTCTCATCATGCATTTAATATTCAATACTAGATTGGCGGTTAGGTGTCATCATGCATTTAGCATCATTACTAGATTGGCAGTTAGGTCTCGTTATTCATTTAACGTCAGTGCTAGATTTGTAGTGAGCTTTGAGTTCAATGTTCTCCTTCTACATTGCTAACTATCGTCCGGTCCACACTCCTCCTTGATCTTTTGAACAGCAGTAGAGGTTTACCTAATGTTTCCTGTTTTAGGATTGGGTATCCTGTACCGTCTAAAGTCTACTTCAAGTTTATACGTCTAACGTCTTCACTTAAACTCTGAAATTTTATTATCTGATTATTTATTTATTCTCAATAGGAGTAGATACCTTCGCCTAACACCCGGTTCACACTCCTCCACGGTTTTTTCAACGGGGTTTATATATTGTTTTCTTTTTAGGAAAGGATATCCTGTTCCTCCTAAAGTCTACTTCAAAGTATTATTTGCTGATTACTTAGTTATTTATTTTTCTCAATATGAGTTGAAAGATTCGCTTAACGCCCGGTTCACACACCTCCACGGTCTTTTGAACAGAAGAGGAGGTTTACCGCTTGTTTCCTGTTTGGGATCTGGTTTTTGGTTCCTTCGAAAATCTTCTCATTTTCTGTCACTCCCAGTAACCCCTTGCGTCTTAGTGGCATTATCGCCTTTCTTGGGGTGAAATGATTTTAAAAATATGAGTCGGTATAAACGATATTAACTTCTATTTAAAAAAAACAATTGCATTGCTTGCATTTGTAAGCTTGACCAAAAAAGCTGCCGGGTAAAGAGCACTAATGTTATCAACCCAGATATTAACCTTAAGACCACGTCGTTCTCTTTGTGCAAACCAATTATCATACGTCAGGCCCGTTTCTTTTTTTTCTTCTTTTTGTTTTTGTCAGTATTTAACAATTACAGACATTATACCTTGTCACAGTTGTATCAACCTTTAGTACTTCTCGCCACCTGGCCATTACTCTTCCCTGAAAAAACGTTTTAATAGCTACCTTGTCACTCGGTGACAGAAGCTCGCTTAAGGTATGCGCTGTAGGTGGATATTCTTTGTTGTTAATTGGTGGATTCTTATTCTTCGTCTTTTATGTGTTGTCTCTTCACAACGTGAGCGATCATGGCTCTCCACAACCTCCTATCCGCTGTGGCCCCTTACTATCATCCCAAATCCATATTCTGCCATCGATTTACACAAACTCATTAGTCATGACACTGTTTTCCCTTCCGACTTGCCTTCAATGTATCCTTTGCGTGTTAAATTCTCCAAACCCTCTTTCCTCATTATGTGTCAGAAAAATATCAACTGTCTACGATTCTAAGTATAAGTGAGCTTTTTGGTCCTATTTTCATTAAAATTTAGTCGTTGTCTATATGTTCTGTCCATGGCATTCTCAGCATCCTTCTGTAGAACCACATCACTGTTGGTTAATGACTTATCACGCTGAAACACCGGAACTTGTACGATCGCCGAAGTTAAGCAATGTCGAGTCTAGTCAGTACCTAGATGAGAATATTCTTGCGAATACCAGGTGCTGTGGGTTTGAATTGCGGGTTTGGATGGCGAGTGCTGTTGCAATGGATGATGGCTCGGAATTGGAAATCGGAAAGCCGAGTTCTAATTCCAGTCGGGTTCGTTATATTCACTTTATTTTTAATCATTTCACTCCAAGCAAGACAGGAGTGCCACTAGTACGCGGGGGGGGGGGTACAGAGAGGGAAATTGAGGGAAAAAACAGTTATAGGTGGGATTGATGAAAAGATAAATGATGAACAGATTTCAAGTCAACATAAGATGGCGATTGACACCGAATTTTTTTTTTTTTTAAATCGTATTTATCTGTGAAGCGTCTTGACCGAGGACGGTAAGTGCGACACTGAGATCCGTAGGCGTATTGGGATGGCCAAAGAAACATTCCAAAAGCTGGGCAGAGTACTGCGAAACAGCAGGATATCTTTGGTAACAAAGAAAAGAATACGGAACTGTGACATCTGTCCTTCTTTACGGCAGCTGAATGTTGGACGGTCTCCGTAAAGATGAAGAAGAGACTCAAGGCGACGGAGATGTGGTTCTACAGAAGGATGCTAAGGATATCATGGACCGAGCGTATGAGCAACGATGAGGTCTTAGAGAGGATGGAAAAAAGGAGGAGGCTTATACTTAACATCAGGAAGTGGCAGCTGAATGTTGGACGGTCTCCTAAAAGCTGAAGAAGAGACTCGAGGCGACGGAGATGTGGTTCTACAGAAGGATGCTAAGGATATCATGGACCGAGCGTATGAGTAACGATGAGGTCATAGAGAGGTTGTAAACAAGAAAGAGGCTTATACTTAACATCAGGAAGTGGCAGCTGAATGTTGGACGGCCTCCTCAAAGATGAAGAAGAGACTCGAGGCGGCGGAGATGTGGTTCTATAAAAGGATGCTAAGGATATCATGGACCGAGCGTGTGAGCAACGATAAAATCTTAGAGAGGTTGCAAACAAGGAAGAGACTTGTACAGCTGAAGTTCCTGGGTCACGTAATGACGAAGGAGGGGCTGGAGAATCTGATACTCACCGGTCGAATAGAGGGAAAGAGAGACAAAAGAAAAACAACGCATGACATACTTGGCAGACTTAAACAAGTGGATAACAGAACGTGGTCTGTGGGAGGAAGCAGGGAGAAGGAACTTGTTGAGAGCTGCTGATAGAAGATCGTGTACGTCCTGAAAGGACATGGCGCATAAAAAGAAAAGAAAGTTATCAGGGAAGCAAGTAAGAGAAAGGGAGTTCCACAGTCGAGAAAATAAACTGTTGAAGTAGCGGTAGCGGTTATATTTAACTATTTCAACATGAAAAGGGTGGGACCTAAATGCCAATCTAGTAGCACGCCTAAATTCCTGTAGTCGGGGCACCAGGGACAATAGTTCATCAGAACAGTTGCCATGAAAATATTTGTAGAAAAGACAGAATGAAGCCGCATCAAGTCTGTGAGAAAGTGACTGAAGTCGAGATGCCAGGTCAGGATCAATTATATTGCAGATCCTTCTTTAGATTTTCTCGAGATGAACAGCAGGAGCACCAGACCAGATATGGCAACAGTATTCAATGCACGGACGAATGGGAGATTTGTAGATGTGTAGGATGGACTCTGACCAGAAATTCCTTCTGGCAGGACACAGTGAACCAAATTTCCTTGCAGTAGATGCAGCTATTGATTCAATGTAGTTGTTCCACTTCAAGCCAATCGAAAACGTTAGGCCAAGAAGGCTCAGTGAGACTCAATCCAGGAGTCGAGCATCAAACATGCTGATGGTGGGGGAGGAAGTTTCTCTGTGATGGTTAAATGAGAGCACTTTAGTTTTGGAGGCAGTAAAATTTACCAGCCATTTACTGTCCAACTTAACCACTGATTGCAGGTGCTTTTCGAGAGCAGCGGCCAGTTTAACTTTGTCAGCTTGCCGGATTTACTATTGAGACAAGAGTAAATGGTTGTGTCGTCGGCCTACTTTGGAACTGATAACATAACCTTGCGAATGGTGTAAATCCATCAATCCCCCCAAATATGGGTTAATTAGAACTTTTATCATACAATCATTATTATCTCAGAATTTCTATATTCTGATAGTCTAAAAGTATTTGCTGGCTTTAAGATAAGCTGCAAAAGATTGATAACCCGTAAAAAAAGAAATCAGTGTTGCCTAAAGTCTCCTTTTCTCAGTTGAGTAATCTTTTCTCTGTTTCTAAGGAATTCTTCCTGTTTCTTCATATTTTCTTTAAGTTTTAGAGGACTTCTTTCACTATTCCCATGCGTCTTCAGATTTCGATGTCACATTTCCGACTTCTCTCATAACACTTTATCCGTTCTGGGTATGACGATAAACTGCATCCGGCAGCAAGGTCACTTGATCGGGAAATTGGATTTTTGAGGAGCGTGGTACCCATCTCATAATTGCTGTTGTTCCCAGGTCCATCCTGGGCCGAGGTGGCAGCACCTGTTAGGGTCCCAGCCATGGGCAAACAGTGACCCCCCCCCCAAACAAAAACAAAATGTTATGAAAATATAAAAATACATTTTATGGTAAAAATTCCAACAATACATATAGTATAATTGCCAACAATGCATGTTTATCGCAAAGTTTCTCACAAGACCTATTTATAGTAAAACTGCCAGCAATAATTTTTAAAGCAAAATCTCCAACAATACATTTTATCTGTAGTTGAAGGCATACAATTGTGTTCAAAATATATTTAGTTGAAGCCATAAAATTGTGTTCAAAATATTTCGATTTTGGCATTAAATAACCCATAGAGATGTTGATATGCCGCTAAATAAAACCATCCAAACAACCAATATGAAATAACTCTTTCATGACATTAATCCATAATATATCCTATAATTCTTTGAAGAAATTAAACTGTATTCCAAAATATAACTAGACTACAACATAAAACACACTTTGGTCCGCACGAACATGTATAGGTACAAAAGCTGAGTATCATCTACCATGTATTCAATTGCGAAAGTAGAATAATATATATTTTTATTAATTCAAAGCTCACAAGAAAATTAAATTTCGGCATTAAATGACCCATAAGGAGTTGATGTACCGTTAAACAGACAAATCAATCAATCACTTCCTAGGTAGTTAAATGTTCGAACGTCTTTAATTTTAACATCTCCAATTAGCGGTTGGGGTTTTCTGCTGATTCGTTTGCTGATAGACATATTTTCTGTTTTCTTACAAGCATAACGCCTTTCTATTCTTTGTTCTTTCGAGTATTCAATATATTTTGATCGGATTACCGAAAAAGATCTTTCCGTTTATTTTTTTAAAATGTCCAAATTATTATAGAGTAGCAGAATTGCCTTTTGTTTCAAGTCGGGACTAATAACATTGAATAGTCTTTGGATTTTATCAAGAATCTCAAAATATATAGTAGGAGCACCATGCCATATGTATAACTACGCCATTATATATATATATATATATATATATATATATATATATCAAATATGTGATGCAGTTCAGTTTATATTACAATGAATCATTCATACAAAAAGTAGATTAGTAAAGTTAATGATATAAAATGGCGAAATCCTTTCGCAAACAAAATTTTAAAGTTGCATTAACCTACGAACCATTCAATGAATGTTAATATCATTGTTTTTAATAACTACAAGTTGTATAAGGTCTTTTTTTAATCTGCAAGTACTTTCAACTGTGCATACAGTCATCCTCAGGCATGGAAATTATTTTGTTTTTAGTAAATCCAGGTAGCATTGGAGACGAAAGTTTAAATGTGAATTGAAATATGTTTTTTTAGAAATGTGTTATTGTTAACGGATACAAACTTTTGGAGCGTGCAGTCGCAACGCTAAGGTTGAATTTTTGAAAATTTAAGAGAGTGCATTTTTTACTAATATGGTAATTTGAGAATTTTTATTGTAGGAGTTTATCAGTCAATGTGGCATGAACTAAATCGTTCAATAAAAAAACACCTTATACATCTTGGAGTTATTAAATACAAGGATCATAACATTCATCGAGTGATTTGTATATATATATATATATATATATATGTATATATATATATATATATATATATATATATATATCAGGTCATCCCATAAGTTCTGTCCGAATTTTGAATAAAGAAAACAAGTGACTAAATGTTACATTTAATTACAGGTTCAATCAGCCATGTATTTTCCCTGATTATCTATGACTTCCTTCCATCTATTAACAAGCTTACTAATTCCATTACTGTAAAATTCTTTTGGCTTTGATTCGAAGAACTCACAAATGTCAGTTTTAACCTCTTCCTGTGTTACAAAAGCTGTTTCTTCCAAATGATTCTGTAAGCTACGAAACAAATGGTAGTCTGAAGGAGCAACATCGGGAGAATAAGGTGGATGAGGAATTTTCTCCCAACCAAGTTCTTCGATCTTTTGTGACGTGATTCTTGCTGTGTGGTCGCGCACTGTCCTGAGGAAACATCACCCGTTTTCGATTCACTAGAGCAGGTCTTTTTTTCCTCAAAGCTTGGTTCAAACGCTCTAATTGCTGACAGTATATTTGAGCATTAATTGTTGCATTAGGTGGTAAGAATTCAAAGTGGATTATTCCTTGGCAATCCCACCGTATTGAAAGAAGAACCTTTTGCCCATGAAGTTCCCTTCTCGGCTGTGGCTGGGGTCCTTCCCCTTTACCAAGCCACTGTCTACGACGCTTAACATTTCGGTAAAAGATCCATTTTTCGTTGCCAGTCACAAGTCTATCCAAAAAAGTGAAACAAGTTGGCGAGAATGGAGAGAAGAGCAGATTTCAACTCGGGATTTGAGGTTGTTTTCAGACAATTCATGGGGCACCCATTTTCCAAGTTTAGGAACTTTTCCAAGTTGTTGAAGATGACGATGAACAGTTATATGGTTTGAACTGAGAACCACTGCCAATTCCTCAACTGATAAAGCAGGATTTTCTTCAAGGGCTGCTTCAAGAAGCTTTTAATCAAACTCAACTGGACGTCCGGTTCGATCTTCATCTTCAAGGGTGAAATCTCCACCTCTGAATTTTGCAAACCATCTTCTGCAAGTTCTTTCATTCACACATTCCTCTCCATAAACTGAGTGAATGTTTCTAGCCGCTTCAGCTGCTGAGTTTCCTTTCTTGAACTCATAAAGCATTATGTGCCTCAAATGATTCTTGGGTACTTCCATGTTAGCAGTGTTTTAATTAAACAAAATTTAATTTTATTGTTCTCTGAAATAAAATTTGATCAGTTTAAATGCATCTAAACATAAAAATAATGTTCAGCTGCATTAGACATTATAAAATACTCTTTAAATTTCGTTCGTCTTAACAAAAAGTTAAAATTCGGACAGAACTTATGGGATGACCTAATATATAGCAAGAGCACCATGCCATATGTGGCAGTAATATTCAAAGCAAAGACGAATGGTAGACTTATAAGTATATAAGATAGATTCTGGCGATAGAAATTGAATAGCACGTCATAGTGAAACAACATTGCTTTCATTTCTCAGTCTGTTCTTTATCTATCTATCTATCTATCTATCTGTCGATCTCCGTCTGTTCATTATCTATCTCAGGTTTTCCTATCTATCTATCTATCTATCTATCTATCTATCTATCTATCGATCTCCGTCTGTTCATTATCTATCTCAGGTTTTCCTATCTATCTATCTATCTATCTATCTATCTATCTATCTATCTATCACTCTTTTCATATATATATTATTTTCTTTTTATATTTCTTCGTCCTCTCCTCTCTTTTCACTTCTATCCTTTCTCCCTTTTCCTATCTCTCTTCTCTCTTCTCTCTCTCTCTCTCTCTCTCTCTCTCTCTCTCTCTCTCTCTCTCTCTCTCTCTCTCTCTCTCTCATTTCCTCCTGTTGGCTCTTTTATGTTTTTCTACTCTTCTTCGTCTTCAACCTTTTCTTCCACTCTTTCTTCCACTTTCTTTCCACTTCTCTCGCCTTTCTCTCCCCCCACTATAAGAGAGGGGGAGAGAGAGAGAGGCGAGATCGTTCTTTTTCTTTTTCTCTTCTTCTATTTCTTCTTTCTTTCTCTCTTTTCTTTCTTTTTTCTTCTTTCTTACTCATCTTCTCACACTTCTTCTTTGTCTCTCCTTCTATTTCTTCTTCTAATTCTTCTTCAATTCTTCTTTCTTTCTTTCTTTCTTTCTTTCTCACACTTCTCCCTTATCTCTGCCCCTCTCTTTCAATCCGTCTGATGAAACTGATAGCTTTGGTTATGGGCGAAGGTCACACAAAATGTCAAAAGGGGTGTGTCACACTAGGGGGGTCGAGCCTAACATAAGTTCTGCTAATAGGCAATTGCCCTCTCTGGCCGCCCGGTCAGAGTACATGAGAGAGAAAAAAATTCACAATGTGCCAATAGCCATTTGTACTTTTCAGTGCCTACTCTAATTGTTGACCAGAGTCCGCGTCAAACTTAATCTTTTGCTAGACGAAAAGAATGGCATTCCGAACGACTACACTGCTATCTTGATTGCAATTTGCTTATCAGTAGAAATTAGAACCTTTTTTTACAGTGATGTTTGCTCTGTACAAGGCTCGGGAGCCCCTCAAAATAGAGGCTTACAGAGTAAGATGTACAATAATTATAATTTTTCCGGGTAAATAAAATTGCAGTGTTTTCTAAATATCATAGTTTAGTGTTAACAATTAATAAGAAAATATTTCATCTGGTGTCATGATGGCCATTTGAGTGATGAGAGAGAAAAAGAGGATTCTTTTGTGTGATGGTTAACGAGTTAGAAATAAAGAAGAGAGATTTAAACTCTTATTTAATATCGATCCTCCAATATGACAGTGAATACTAGACAATCTCTACAATGAAGTAGTCCTGGGTATGACGATAAACTACATCCGGCAGCAGGGCTTCTGATCAGGAGAATGGAGATTTTGAGGAGCATCGAACAACCTTTTAATTAGTATTATTACCAGGCCCACCCTGACACGGGGGGGTATGTGGGGAAGATAGCAGTTAATTCTAGAATTGAACAGGTTAAGATTGTAGCGATCGGGAAACAGTCTCTTGGGAGTCGGATCCTCAGGGCAGTAGATCGCAGGAAGAAGCTACTCGAGCGGAGCTTAATCTCACAAAAGGAATGCGAAGGAATGAGGGTGATTTCCGAATGTGCACAGCATGGCTGAGAAGGTTAAAAATAGTGGAACTAAGGAGTGTGGTTCGTCTGTAGACTTTCCATGGAAATAACGATATAGCTTTGAGAGGCTTGCAACTTGTCGTTTGGGAGAAAGGGGTTGTAGGGTGGAAAATTATCCATCACCCGTAAGGACGTGGAGACGTTTTTGGACTATCGAAACTGGAAAGTGAAGACTGGGCAGCTCTTGCCCGTATATAGCAGCAGTATTTCATTTGTTGTAGTATGCCTACGGTCTATAGTGGGCTTGTCCCCATAAATACAATAGTAAATACTGTATGTTGGTCTGCAGTTGGAGAGTCGTCTTCAGCTGCGCTGGTCAAACTCTCTGCCTCCGAGAAGAGTGGATCTCCAGACGAGGCTATGTCGAAGGGCAGAGTTTCGTCTCGGGTAACAGCTACCCGACCCTGTTTTATACGTGTCTACGGGGAATTTTTGTCCGAGCCCATAGGCTCGGATATCCCACATTAAATATCGGCCTCGTGCCACATCTGACCGCGTGGGGTGGTTGGTAGATATCCTACAGTTGGAGATTCATTGTGGAATTCACTTGACTCACTTCTAACAGTTTACTACTGCTGACAAATCCCATGGCGATTTTCCAAGCCTAGCTTAGATGTGGCACAAGGTCGAAATTATGGGGCACCCAGTGAGGATCGAACTCACTACTCATTCGTAATTGAGTTAGCGAGACAAGCTTGCAAAACGATGGAACATTATCATAAAATATGATAGGATACATTTCGATGAATAAACGCTTTTTTTGAGGATTTAACCATTTCTTTCATTACTGTTCGTTGTCAATTATTTTTATACATTTATATATTCAATCTACACTTTAAATAAAACAGAATTCAGCGTTACAAACTACCTTTTGTATCGTAAAATCTAAAACTTAATAAAAGTTTTAAGCTTGCCACAGTAGCCTTTACTTCCTCGAATCTGAAACAGTACCCTCAATACCAAACATCTTGGATATTCGGTTTAGAGAAGTTGTACACTATATCCTTATCATTATGATCGTTATATTTCATCATTGTAAAAAATAACCTTGCCATCAGTGATGATAAAAAAATAAGGATATTTCACCATTCTAAAAATAACCTTGTTATCAGTGCTGATAGAAAAGAAAGATATTTCATCATCGTAATCTTCATCATTATAAAAACGACCCGTTCACCACAAGAGGCTCAATAGTGTAGACTAGGGTAGCCGTAGCAGTAGTCAGTAGACAAGTATCAATAACAGTACAGAAACACACGTCTAGCCAGCGCTCCATGAAGATCGAATTTCAAACGCCATCCTCACAAATGAAATTCTCAGAACCAAACCAAGTAAGCACTGACTTTTAAACAAAAGAGACACTGAGAACATTTTTAGACACACCATACCAATATTCTGTAATTCACATCACAAAAGGAAAATACAAATACTTATTTATGTCAACACGTGTCCCAAGTCTTATTGTTTATGTTATATCGTTATACGTTTTAATTCATTTTGATTTATGTCATTTAATATCAACCCCGTTACATTATTTTTATCTTCCTTTACAGATTGTAATTGTTTTTCAATAAGATATTTCATAAATTTTTAAGCATTTCATAAAGTGTCTTAGTTTTTCACAAATGACAATATTTGTTTAGCACACATTTTTTCTTTACTATTTGTTGTCAATTATTTTTTGTACATTTATGTATTCAATCTATACTTTAAATAAAAACGAGACAACGTTACAAACTACCTTTTGTAGCCTAAACCCTAAAACTTAATAAAAATTTAAAGCTTCTCACAGCAGCCTTTTCTTCTTCGAATCTGAACAATACCCTCAATACCGGACATCTCGGATGTTCGGTTTAGAGGAGTTATACTGTAGTTATTACATAACAAACATGGCATTTATTAGATTGAGTCAAAAGATGGTTCGTATTTCAAGCTTTAACGAATAGTTCAAATTACTCACGAAAAGCGCTTTTTCATCAAAATATATCCTATCATATTTTACGATTTGTTTCCATCGTTTTGCCAAACGTTTAGGTCCACGTTTATACAATTTGGTTGATTTTGAGTAATATTGGAGCCAATCTGACGATCAAAAAAACTTCCCTCATTAAAGTCTTGAAGTATTTGATAACATTTACATCGAGAAGTCGACATATTAAACCTCAGGATATAACATCCATTTGTGTTTTTAACTCATTAACCTTCTAAGATTTAACGGAATCCGAAACTTAGAGAGAAGGGTTTTTTTTTATCAAATTATGGTTTTGGTTCGAAAAATGATTCATAACTCTGGTGTATGGAGCGCTAGCAGATTTTGACCTTGAACCTTGGCGTAAACAAGTGCGTCTTTTACAAGAACAAATACTGGAATAATTCAATGAGTAAACAATTTCGGACGCTGAACTATCACCAGTCACGAAGAATCGATTTTCGCTCGGGGAGTCCCCCGTACCTTGAGCGCCTATTAGGCCTTAAACTCACCCCAGGCCTCAAGTGGAGCTCCTATATACGACCCATCGCTAAAGATGCTAGAAAAATTATATTATCACTGGGAAGGAAATCAGACATTTCATCTTTGGATACATTTTGGAATCAAAGAGAATGTCATCAATATTGCTTTCACTGTCCCTTGGAAAGGAATCAGGCATTTCGTTATCAGATCCAATATTATGATCGAAACTCCAACATCATCCTGGGTCCTAATCTTTGCGTCACTGATGTGACGTTTCTCAAATGATTGAATCTAAATACCAGTTCTTATTTTCCGGCACGAATTCTTCTACATATACACATGAAAAACCGCTAGCCTTTTCTTTCGTTCAGTGGTGGTCATTGCAAAAACTTCCTCTTGAAAATCGTTCTTCCATTCTTCCTTCCCTCATTAAAGTCTTGAGGTCCCCTCCACAAAATCTCTATCTATAAAAGGCAGGATGTCTGTGTGTGTGTGTGTGTGTGTGTGTGTGTGTGTGTGTGTGTGTGTGTGTGTGTGTGTGCGCGCGTGTGTGTGTGTGTGTGTAACGAATGCACGGCCGCAATTTTTGACGGATTTGCACCAAAATTTACATGCACATGCTCCAACTTAGCGAAAAGGCCAAGACCGACTTTACATTTCCCAACTCTCATCGATAGTGAAAATAATCGATTTTTTCATGCTTCTACGGCAGTTTTCATGTAGTTTGCGGCCATTTTCTACTGGCAAGAGTGTGAGCCTATAGCTGGCTGCCAAGAATAGGCAGGAAGATTCTATTGGCCAGCATGAGATCCAACAGCTGACTGACACGAATGTTAACTAGCATGCTAGCATGCAAAAAAAAATCGATAGCTGCATTCGTCACAAGTGGGAAAAATTTAAATCTGCATGCTACTTTACTCCAATTGGCTCATTCGCTTGCTTAAACTCAACGTTGATTCTGATTCCGCAGAACTGGATTGGGTGTGAAAAAGTATTTGTTGTTAACATTCTTTTTTCATTCGGTTTTTCCAGTTACGAGTCCTTTTTTAAAGCTGATCGTTTTGTGTTCATTTTGTTTAGTTCTTTTTTCGTAACAGATTTAATGTTTAGTATAGAGCTTAGAAAAAATTCGCAGTGTGAGATAGGCAAGAAATAAGGCATGTAGCAACATCAGCATGGCAAAGGGCACTCCTTTAAAGGCAAGGAAGGGCAAAAATATTTTAAGTCAAGTGATAGCGATTGCTGAGTCGTACGATTTTTGAATCAAGCACGGGCAACGCCGGCCCATGCTGCTAGTAAATAAATAAATGCACAACGGTAATTAATATATAGCACTGACAACGTGCATTTTTCGTCCAAAGTCAGTAACGTCTTGAAATATAATGGCAATATTAACCGTTTAGCATTCATTGACAGAGAAGCCAGTGCCGCTTGGGGTTTCAAATTTATAAAAACTTTCTCTTAAAACAATTTTTCAGAAAAAAAAAGTGCAGTTGCGATTATCACTCTTTTCAGTATTGACGGAATTTCCTTCCTAAGCTTTTATTTGAAGTCGTGTGGAATATCCACATCTTGATTATCTCATTGTTTTCTCTTCGAATTATATGTGCTATCAATTTTAGTTGTTGCTGCTTTTGGTAGTCCACACGTGATGTAGTTTCTATTATTTGGAACATTTATTTGTTTGTGAATCTGTAGCGCCAGTCCTCAATGTTCAAAAGGATAGACTTTGCCAAGACTCTCAAGCTTCACTCGCTCAAAGCCATTTTAACCAATGAGAAAACGATATATATATATATATATATATATTAATGCATGTTTCATTAAATAATATAGACAAGTTTTGTCTATTTATTTTAAGTAAGTTCCTTTCATATTGTCTGATAAGCTTAATCTCATTATCGTTGAAAGACAAAAGGAAAACACCATATTGATATATGTTTAAATCCATTCTAAGCTTTCGGCTTACATAAGCCATTATCAAAGATCACAATTACATTTCAGTATATCAAACAACACACGGACGAATCAACAATGATAGTCCGCCCTTGTTGCATGAAGAATTTCAAAGTAACGACAAATTCGTATATACGAGACTCGGAAGCGAAAATCGCGTCGCATCTCATGACGTCACACATGACCATGCAAGAGTGAAATATAGCCTGACGTGCTTTTACTGATTTCGCCACAGAGGAGCGTTTCGGTTAGCAAGGTCGATTTTACTGTCAAACATAAAAATGTCTTAAAATAATTGTCGGACTTTGTCCATTTCATAATGTGTGACGTCATTTGTTGACATTGGGATACGCATCGAGCAGACGTGAGAGAATCATGGAAAATTGTAGTATAAAAACAGTAAAATCGACCTTGCTAACCGAAACGCTCCTCTGTGGCGAAATCGGTAATAGCACGTCAGGCTATATGACCGTTCCGTGTAGGATACAGGTTCGATTCCTGTCGGAGGACGCATATGTTCTATGACAATTTCTCGGACATTCAAGGCGGTAAATGTTGTTAATACTGTTTATTATAAACAGAGCATTTACTTAAATATTTGTATCTATAAAAAGAATGTATAAACATAAAAATGTCTAAAAAATAATTGTCAGACTTTGTCCATTTCATAATATATATATATATATATATATATATATGAGTTTACACTGAGGTCAACACCCAGTAGCGTCAGTTTGTTTCTCGGTTAGACCCGATCTTCAGACCCTGTTCTTTTATTCCTTTCTCATTACTAAAGTCTTCTTTCTCATTCTCTTTCACATCCAGTAACCGTTTGCGTCTTAGTGACATTGTTACCTTCTATGGGGTGAAATTTTAAAAAATACATTTCAAATAATTTCAAACGTCATCTGCCTTTTTAATTCCTGTTCATTTCTATCGTCAATAATGTTTCTTTTTTTTTTGTTTTTCTCATAACCACTTGCGTCTTAGGGGCTATATTGCCTTGCTTAAATTGAAAACCATAAAATGTGAAGAGAAATCACTCAACCCTAACCCTAACCCTGATCTTTTAAGTCCAGCCATCGTTCAAACATCTGCCTTTTAAAAACACTTACACTACATTGTCAATATTTTTCGGCTATGGTAGACACGCATACCAACCAGATCGGCTTAACTACTCGGGTGCTTGGCGGCCATGAATTCTTCCAGAAAATCCTTTGAAAAAGAAGAGGAATGCGCTGGGAAGTGATGGTGGGGTGTGAAGGAAAGTGAAAACTGACCAGGGATTTTGAATGGGGGTTAAAAATATAGGATTCTGATCTGTGACCTTTGACCCGATGGGAGCGTAATAAAGAAAAATTGAATGAGTTACTTTTTGTGTCAGATTTAATCTCATAGGTAACGACTCCAGTGAAGATATGATAACCCATCGATATACGATACCAGCGACACACCCGAGAAAAAAAAAAGGATTCAAAAGCTCTTTAACATTAAGTTAATAATATCCTGTCAAAAAAGAATCTGAATTTAAATTCATATATATATATATATATATATATATATATATATTTAAAGACATTTATATTATGTTTAACGTTCTTTTTATAGATACAAGTATTTAAGCAAATGCTCTGTTTTATAATAAACAGTATTAAATAACATTTACCGGCCTGAATGTCCGAGAAATTTTCATAGAAAATTTTCGCTCTCCGACAGGAATCGAACCTGTATCCTATACGGAACCATCATTTCGCGTGATGTGCCTTAACCTTTCGGCCACAGATGAGCGTCTGGTTAGCAAGGTCGATTTTACTATCTTTAAACTTAAATCTTCCATGAATCTCTTCTATTCATATCTGCTCTAGCGTATCAAATGTAAACAAATGACGTCATATATTTTAGAATTGGACATTGTCCGACAATTTATTTAAATAAATTGTCGGACAATGTCCAATTCTAAAATATATATATATATATATTTGAAGAAATATAGTTTTAAGGTAAGCTATATTTATGGGATAAAGTGCTCAATATCAGAGATAGAGCTTATGTAAATATAAATATAAAAGTGAGCATTGAAGTCAACACTCAGAGGCGACAGGCTGTTTCATGCTGGTAGCTTGCAGTTCAAACAGTATCGGTAATTAATTTACGATTGTTTACCATAACATTTTATTGTTATTAACCAGAATTAACGATAACCATTTTAATAATGAATTTATGGACTGTTGATTAATTGCTTTGTCTTGATTATTATTGTAAGTAACTGTTTAGTTACATATATATATAGAGAGAGAGAGAGAGAGAGAGAAAGAGAGAGTGGGAGAGAGAGAGAGTGAGTAGGAGAGCGAGCGAGTGAGAGGGAATGAAATGCATTAAATCCGACATAGTTTTCATTTGTCTAAACGTTTGCCGAAAGGAATGCCGCATCTAATCATGCCTGAGGGCGCATATTTTTCAAACAAGATTATTTCGAATATCCAGGCAGGTAGATATAAATAAATAAATATCCAGTTTAATAAATGAATAAAAACAGAGCGTCTACTTAAATATGAGCATCCATTAAAAAATAACATTTAAACAAATAAATTAAATCTCTCTCTCTCTCTCTCTCTCTCTCTCTCTCTCTCTATATATATATATATATATATATATATATATATATATATATATATATATATATATATAATTATTTATTTAAAAATTATAATATAAATATGTTATAATATACTTATGTTATAATTTTTAAATAAATAATTATATGTTCTCTACTCTGTATTGAGCACTCTTTTAAGAATAGTAATTGTTGGTTATTGGAATTTTATCCCGTATGCACCAATCCTAGACTTGGATATATATATATATATATATATATATATATATATATATATATATATATATATATATATATATATATATATATATATGTATCCTGTCATCAACAAGTCCGATGAAATTCTAACCGGTATATATATATATATATATATATATATATATATATATATATATATATGTATATATATATATATATATATATGTATGTATATATATATATATATATATATATATATATATATATATATATATATATATATATATATATATATATATATATATATATATATATGTTTGAGGAAACGTTCAGACAAATAAATGAAAAGTATGTCGGATTTAATCCATTTACTTTCCCTCCCTCTCTCTCTCCCCCTCTCTCTCTCTCTCTCTCTCTCTCTCTCTCTCTCTCTCTCTCTCTATATATATATATATATATATATATATATATATATATATATATATATATATATATATATATATATATATATATATATATATATATATATATATATATATTATTATTATTATTATTAAAAACAACTGTCACGGTCGACCTGTTTCATTTTTACTGTATTTTTCCAATTTTACGGTGGAGTAATGGATAGCTTCTCGGATTGAAGAATCAGGGAGCCGAGTTCGAATTCCAGTCGAATCCATTACATTCACTTAGGTGCTAATACACTCGGAAAAGATATGAATCCTCTTCTTCTCCTCCCCCCCCCCAGCTATGGGTAAATAGCAGGACAGACCGGGTTCTATAGCTTTGGATGGCAACTAGTCTACCACAGAAAGTAATGGCAACCTACTGCGGGACAAAATCTGCCTCGTCAGTCATGTATCGAATGATAGATGATCGCCTAAGCGTGTTTCACGCATGGCGCATAACTGACTGACTGAACTGACCGATCCTTTACCCGTACCTTGAATACTTTTGCCATATCTGGTCCGGCGTTCCTCCTATTCATCTCGAAGTTCTTGACAAAATCCAAAGAAGGATCTGCAATGTAATCGATCCTGACCTGGCATCTCAACCTCAGTCACTTTCTCACCAACATAACGTGGCTTCCCTCTGTCTTTTCTATAAATAATTTCATGGCAACAGATCTGGCGAGCTTTTTCTCCCTGGTGCCCCGACTACATGAATTTAAGCATGCTACTTGGTTGGCATTTAGGTCCCACCCGTTTCTGTGAAACTCTCTTTCGTTTACTTACTTCCCTGATAACTACAATCTTCAAAAGTTTAAATGCAACGTCAATTGCCATCTTTTGTCTTCTTGAATCATGTTCATCATTTGTTCTTTCATTTGTTCATCCCTACACTTTCACTCTCTATAGCCCCATGCGTCCTAGTGGCACTCCCGCCTTGCTTTGGGACGAAATGATTACAAAAGTACTTTTGACTTTCGCAGTCATTATCAAGAACCGTTGTGATGTCTGTGTGGTAGTTAGAATTCCTTTCTCTGCATTCTGGTATTCTTTGGGAGGTTGGACATTTGAAATGGTCTAGCGTGGCATCATCTGTAACGGCTAATGGGTATATATACATATATATATATATATATATATATATATATATATATATATATATATATATATATATATATATAATGGATTCTTCAGTCGGTTTCGACGTATGAGGATCTGACAGCCTAATTGATTCAGTTATGAAATGTTGTGCAATAATCTTAAGTGGCACTTAAGACCCGCTAGTGAGGTCACATATGGAGCAACAGTGTGAGATGAGATCACTGTTAGATTGGCTGACCTTTTAGATCTTGCTCTCGCTTCTTGAAGATGATTCAGACAAGCAGATTGAAACACGTTGATCTCCATTCTAGCCGCTCCAAGGCTAAGCGCTCAATAGTGTTATGTGGTATATTGACAGTTGACAAGTTGCTCTTCAGCTTGTCTTTGTATGTTAGCCATGGGTGTCCTACATTCCTGTAGCCCTGATCTAACTGGCTGTACATTAGAATCTTGGGTATTGCGTCTAGAATGAAACAGCCTTCGAATTTTCTTCGTAATGTCCATTATTTAAGGGGATCTGTTTTATAAATATTTTCAATTTTTTCAATTTATTCCGCGTTTTTGTCAATACGTTCTGGACCAGTGTATTCGTGAATTTAGCATTCTTTTACACGCGCAAAGTCTTCTCGTTCTCTTTCACTCTTCTTACTTTCCACTCAACTTTGATCTTCAAAAATTTCAATGCAATGTCAATCGTTATCTTCTGTCTTCTTAATTCCTCTTCTTTTATTGTCCTTTCCCCTCACTAAAGTCTTCTAATTCTCTTTCACTCTTCTTACTTTCCAGTCAACTTTGATCTTCAAAAAATTCAATGCAATGTCAATCGTTATCTTCTTAATTCCTCTTCTTTTTTTGGTCCCTCTCCTTAATAGAGCCTTTTTTTCACATGATCTCATACTCAATATCCCCTTGCGTCTTAGTGGTTTTATTGCCCTGCTTTGATGAAATCATTAAGAAAGAAACTGCTCCCTACCAGAAGTTTTTTTTTCTCGACCTCTTGCTGGACTAACCTTTTCTACGGCGCTCGTTAATCTGATTTTAAATTACAAATCTTAAACTTTTAACACATCATTATAGGAGTCACTCTGTTTGACCAAAAATGAAAAGGACATCAGCTTTATTTAGCATAAACAAATCCGACCACCCTACGGAGCCGGGGTCAGTTCCAGTATCTTATCCCAGATTGGATAGTCGGCTCTTGGGTGCTGATTGAAACAGAATAGAAGTTTTACACGCCACAGGGTTCGAGAAAAGGAAATGCGTCCTGTCAACTTGAAGATAATATACGCTCGCTCTAAGAATGAAAAGAACCCTCGACATTTCTCACGCTGGATAAGAAATCCTTATCAATGGCCCGTGAAAGGTGCGAAAACTTTTGCGAATGGGCAAATAATCACTTCGAAGGTGCAGAGAAAGACATTTAGGATATTTTTTTTTCGGGTTGACGGTTGGCTGGGTGTAAACATTTTTTTCATCCGGTGTTTTTTTCCAAACTATGAATTTAAGCCGAACACGTTAGAATTATTAATCCTCACCCTTAAGAGAAAGAAAGAGGGAGGGAGGTGGAGGGAAAGGGAGAGGAGTGTGAGAGAGACGAAGAAGAGATGAAAGAGAGGAAAAGAAGAGAGTAAGAGGAGAGGAAAAGAAGGAGGAGAGGAGAGGAAAGAGAGAGAGAGAGAGTAAGAAGAGTGGGGAGTGAGAAAGAGGAAATGTGTGAGTGAAAGAGGAGTGCTAAACAGGGGAAGGGAAGGGAGAAGAAGAGAGTAACTAGAGGAAAGGGGGAGATGAAGAAAAGGAGAGGAGAGGAAATATCGAGAGGAGAGTAAAGGGAGAGTGGGAGAGTGAGAAGAAAAAGAAGAAGAAATAGGAGAAAGTACAGAATGGGCGAAAGATTGGAGCATGAAGACAGAGAGATGAGAAAAGGAAGGAGAGGGAAAGAAGAAGAAGAAGAAGAAGAAGAAGAAGAAGAAGAAGAAGAAGAAGAAGAAGAAGAAGAAGAAGAAGAAGAAGAAGAAGAAGAAGAAGGGAGAAAACAGAGAAGAAGAAGCAGAAGAAGAGGAAGAAAAGAGAAAAAATAAAAAAGAGTTCTAATGATCATTCATTCAAACAACTCATATATTGGTTATACACTGGCTATATTATCTCGTAGATTAACTAGTTTCATTAAATCATATACAACATACCAACGCAACAACAGACTACTGGAAATCCAATAAATGCTATACGGTATAAACTGTAAAAACGACAACACATATTAGCCGCCTTAGCTATACAAAATAACATTTATAATATTTCATTCAATTTCGGAATAAGCATATTAAATAAACTGCTTTTGGACCCTTAGTCGCTCCATCGCAGAACACTAGCTTCGTCTAGCTAGGATATACAAGTGATTATTTGGGGGATTTAGGCTAATCATATAGTAATTCATCGAGCCTAGAATAATCCTCAACAGAATGCAGAAAGTACCCAAAAAGCAGTCGTGGCTCTTGGGGTACTGTTCCGAAGTTATCTGAAGACTTGGATGAGTATCACCGCGCAACTGAGTGAATAGTAGCGCTATATCGAGTCTAGTTTATGTCTCCTTCGTCACCGAGTCCCGTGGTACAGTTGGTATCACGTTTTGCGTTGTATCGAAACGGTTCGGGTTCAATTCTCGGTAGTGGATGCGCACTGCTGATGAGTCCCAGATAGGACGAAACGGCCGTCCAGTGCATACTGTTGAGGGTTATTCTAGGCTTGATGAATTACTATATATATATATTATTTTATCTATATATTTTTATTAATAAATAAAATATATATATATATATATATATATATATATATATATATATATATATATATATATATATATATATATATATATATATATATATATATATATATATATATATATATATAAGTAAGACATTTTTATGTTTATACATTCTTTTTATAGTTACAAATATTTAAGTAAATGGTCTGTTTTATAATAAACAGAATTAATAACATTTACCGGCCTGAATGTCCGAGAAATTTTCATAGAAAATATTCGTCCTCCGACAGGAATCGAACCTGTATCCTATACGGAACTGTCTTATAGCCTGACGTGCCTTAACCGATCGAGCCACGGACGATCGTTCGATTAGCCAATCGAACGAATTGAGGATGTCAAGATTGTAGTGATTGGGAAAACATTCTACCGGGAGTCTGATCCATAAAGCAGCAGTATTTGGGAATAAGCTGTCCGAATGGAACTAACTTCTTACTATTGGAATACGAAAGGAAAAGATAACGGTTAATCCTAGACTTGAAGAATGACTGCTTGATGATGATCAGACATTGCCAGTTTGGTTTTTAAGATATGGAACGTGACACCCTCCCTCTCCCCGCCACGTTGCGGTTTTTGAAGCTCGATTAGAGTAGAGATCAGCTGACAAGTGAGATTCTTAGACGTGCACCGCTATACGTTGTATTATGGACCTCCCTGGTAGGAAGGGCATGGTAAGTGAGAAATCTCTTGCTATAATTCCACAGCTAAACAGCTTAAGTAGCAAGCGCCTATGCGACAAAGGCTTTCGATATGTCGAATACGATTGTGATGTCTAATAACTCGCTGATAATGTGATTAATTATTGTTAAAATATCAGCAGTGGACCGAACTGATCAAATTCGTATTACTTGTCGCCGAAGAGTTTGACCCTGGTGAGATGCTCTTGTTGATTATCGCCTCAAAGAGTTTGCTAATGGTACTGAGGAGGCTGAATTGGCCGATGTAGAGACAGGGGTGAGCGTTCACACTCGCTTTTGAAAACTGGGCGTACGCTTGACACTTCATAAAAAATGTTAGAAGGACAAGCAATTTGATTTTATCGGGACTGGTAACCTACATCGGATCAAAGTTTGATACTTCCTGGGATGTGATAGAAATATTAGTTTGTGTTCCGTGAGAGCTGTCCAATCCTCACATTCCAGCCTTGATAGGGTCCTTCTGCCACTCTCCATCTGTACAAGAGTCAGATTAGACCCAAGATGGAGCATTGCTGCCATATCTGGGATGGACCTGCACAATCTTCACTTTTCAGCCTTGATATAGTTCAGAATTGTTTATACAGCTTTGTGGTGGATTAATTATTTCCAAACCTACAACTTCTTTCTCACATCGTCACAAGGTTATCCTTAGTCATTTGATATTTTAATGTTGTTGTTGTTGTTGTTGTTCTTCTTCTTCTTCTTCTTCTTCTTCTTCTTCTTCTTCTTCTTCTTCTCTCTCTCGCACACACACACACTCTCTCTCTCTCTCTCTCTCTCTCGCATCCGTCACCCATCCTTTCCCTTCGTTTCTCGTATTTCTCTCTGTTCATTTTCTTTTGTTGTTGTTGTTATTGTCAGTCTTCTTCTTCTTCTTCTTCTTCTTCTTCTTCTTCTTCTTCTTCTTCTTCTTCTTCTTCTTCTTCTTCTTCTTCTTCTTCTTCTTCTTCTTCTTCTCCTCCTCCTCCTCTGTTTTCTTCTTCTTCTTCTTCTTCTTCTTCTTCTTCTTCTTCTTCTTCTTCTTCTTCTTCTTCTTCTTCTTCTTCTCTGTTTTCTCCTTTCTTCTACTTCTTCTTCTTCTGTTTTCTTCTTCTTCTTCTTCTTCTTCTTCTTCTTCTTCTTCTTCTATGTTTCCTCCTTTTTCTTCTTCTTCTTCTTCTTCTTCTTCTTCTTCTTCTTCTTCTTCTTCTTCTTCTTCTTCTTCTTCTCCTCCTCCTCCTCCTCTGTTTTCTTCTTCTTCTTCTTCTTCTTCTTCTTCTTCTTCTTCTTCTTCTTCTTCTTCTTCTTCTTCTTCTTCTCCTCCTCCTTCTTCTTCTTCTTGATGAATGCTGTATTAATAAACGACAATCTTACAACTTCCTCTCCTCCCCACATAAAAACGACAGAGTGCCAAAAGGAATTTTTCCCTTGACACCGCTATTATTATAACTACCTTCACTCTTAAGCAAAGTTCATTGATTTGAAAAGCGATCATTAGAATTTTAATAAAACCTAAACATGTGATGAAAGTGAATTTATACATTGTCTTTGTTCTTGAGACTTGATAAAAAAATAATAAACACGATTTAAACACGATAATTGCCAATCGATTCAAACTCACCCAGAAGTCGTAACTGATTCCAGTTCAGACATGTTAGCGACTGGACAGATACTACACTCTGATCCTAGGTAGATGCATATAACAATAAAAATGCAGAACCATAGATTATCAAATTAATATACAAATTTTTGGGTTAACATGAAATTTTGAAAGCTGGCTTCCCCATTTATTTGATCTTGTGTCAGACATAACTAAATCACTATTTCCCCACATTTGACCTTGTGTGGTAATTAATAGAGTCAATGCCTAAAAAAATGGTATTTAGAATGCTGATTTTAAACGCAAGCAGACTTATTATCCGTATTAATATATTGGTGCTATACAATCTTTTAGCCTACATCTGGCTATACGTTGAACTATGCAAAGTATAGGGAATAGCGATTATTATTAGTGGTTTAAATCCATTTGTCATCATTTTCGCATTGATGTTTGACAAACGGAAAAAATGGATTGTCAAAAGGACGGTTTTTCCCATGACACCACTATTATTTTAACTACCTTCACTCCTTGGTAATGTTTTAAAAAGCCATGATTAGAATTTTAATAAAATCCATAAATATGAAAGTGAATTTATACATTTTCATTGTTCAGGTAAGATAAGAACGAATAGAGTCCAATTCCAACGTTCGTAAAATTTAATTTAAAAGAGGGCTCAATATAAAGTAGAGCAATATTATTTGTTTTAGGAAATTACATCGAAAACATGTCAAAATCGCTACACAATTGCAATCGGGTTTCGATGCGTATCAATGCATCTCATCAGGTGATTGTAAATTAGTGAACGATTTATTTAGATTTAAAAGCAAAAGACTTCTTTTTACATTGTTCTTGAGAATTGACAATAAAGATAGTAATTATTTATTTATTAAATTGATTCTTTACACAATTTATTATATTATTCATTGCAATTGTCGTCAAAATATTACCAATTGATTCAAAATTCATAAAATGGTAAATAATAAGGATTTCCTTTTAGATGGTTCACATATTTTGATAATTTAGTAAATGTTTATAAATTTATGAATAAAAAACTTGTTTTCATATTAGTTTTAAGTATATTAGTTTTTAGAATGTTGTGAATATAAAATTATTCTTGCAAACAATCTAATAAATAAATACATAAATATTCCACCACCTGCACATCCAAGCTTACAGAACCCGGTATATTATCTACCAATTCCATAACTAATGAACATGAAATAAATTGAACTAATTTCAATATAAAACTTATCAGAAACATTTCAATAACAGTTAAAATTCCAATCACTGTAAATGAGTGAAATTAATTTTGCTTCAGAAACACGAATCTAACTTTATTCAAACTTTATAAAATGGTAAATAATAAGAATTTCCTTTTAGTTGGTTCACAGATTTGAATAATTTAGTAAATGTTTATAAATTTATGAATAAAAAATTGTTTTCATATTTATTTCTTTATGAATCGGTAAACGATATATATTGCATTGCATTAGTTTTTATAGAATTGTATTACTTTTACAATATTGTAAATATGAAATTATCCTTGTAAATAAGCACTCTAATAAATATTTTATTTATTCAATATTTTTGTTGTAAATTCTCAAGAACATAAATCAGTATTTAAATTCTCTTTCATATTTCGGTTTTCTGACAAATCCAATCACTGCTTTTTAAAACAATAAACATTTCCGAGGAGCGAAGGTAGTTAAAATAATATTTATTAGATTATTTATTTTAATGGTTGACAAAACCAATTGTCAATTGATTTGAATTTTATAAAATGGTAAATAATAAGGATTTCCTTAGAGTTTGTTCACACATTTTAATAATTCAGTAAATGTTTTTAAATTTATGAATAAAAAATTGTTTTCATATTTATTTCTTTATGAATTGGTAAATGATAAATATTGCATTACATTAGCTTTGTATTTGTAAATATAAAATTATACTTGTAAATCTCAGGCCCCCACGCGCTAGCCATGAACCTCTTACCAACAGAATATCTTTCTGTTATCAATGCACAGACTGGGACTCGTTCCATGATTTCATTTGCAACATCCCTTAAAATGAGGTTTTTAATCATCCCGTCCAAAAATGTGTGTCTGAGGTCTCCTCCTGTTTTAGAGCCGGCATCGAAACTTTCATCCCAGCAAGAAAATACCAAGTAAAATCTAGACATGCAATTGTAAATGTGAAAATTCTAAACAAAAACATTCAGATTTTGTAATTAAAAAAAAAAAAATCGGCAAACTTGGGCTTTGTGCCCGAAACAAAAAAGAAAAAAGAAAATGGATGGTTTTACTATAGACTCCTTGGCAATATTTATTGCTTTAAAAAGCGATGTTTAGAATTATAATAGAACCTCAACAGAATTAAATTTATACATTTTTTTGTTCTTGAAAATTGACAACAATAATAAACACTATTTACAGATTAGATTGTTTATTTACACTATTTTTTATTTTATTTATTGGAATGGTTGGCAAAACATCGACTAATTGCAAATTGATTCAAACTTTATAAAATGGTAAATAATAAGAATTTCCTTAGAGTTGGTTTACATATTTTAATAATTTTGCAAATGTTTATAAATTTATGAATAAAATTTTTTTTCATATTTATTTCTTCATAAATTGGCAATTGATAAATATTGAATTGCATTAGTTTTAATACAATTGCATTAGTTTTTAAAATGTTGTGAATATAAAATTCTTCTTCTAAATAAACACTCCAATAAATATTAGTGTTTAATATTTCTGTAGTAAATTCTAAAGAATTTAAAAAAAAGTATTGATTTATTTATTATCATGTTTAGGTTTCATTACAATTCCTTACAATAAATCGCTTTCTGTCACAATAAACATTCCCGATGAGTGAAGGGAGTTAAAATATTAGCGGTTTCAAGGAAAAATGTTTTTGTTTTTTTTAGGGTGGGGGGTACGAAGGTTAATAATTACCGGATGAATATTAGTAAAATAAATAAATAAATAAAAATAAAGCAGAAATAAAATAAAATCCGTTCCTAAAATTACTCAGCAAGAACCTGCTAATTCTTGCCGCTAATGTCTCTGAAACTAGTCCACTGATTCTACTATCTTTATTCGCTTCAAAGGTCAGGTCAGGATCGAAGCTTCTACTACTGGTACCATGTAACCCCGTAGAATATGCTGTTTATGGATAGATGAGGTTCTTTAGACGTGGAAAGCAACCCACCTAAGAGAAGGAAAATCCTGATCCTAAATCTCTATTACCTATACTACTCATAGTAAAAGCTTCTGGAGTTAAACCTTAGGAAACAAAATGGAGATGGGACCGCTGAAGGCAGTTCGTCGCTGATTTCCGTCTCGTTTTGGTAACTCCTGCGACGGCTCTGGTGCCAAACTGTAATGGCCCTGTTGTTTCTTTTGTACCCAACAGCGTTGCGGAGATCCTACATTACGCCTAACACTGGAACTGCCACTAACACATCGGCCTGTTTAGCCACAGGCGGCGATGTTCCAGACGGGCAGACGGGTGGAATCAAATCCATGGCCATTGATGACTGGCGGAGGCCTACTACTGATTCGCTTCAGCTCACATGCTTACTGCTGATTCATGGTAGTATTATCTTTCTCTTTATATGAAACTAAACATCAACATCCTGCTAATCGCTGCTGCAACTATCTCCTAAACCAAATTTTCGGAAATTTGCAGGAAGTAAGTTTATGAATTGACTAAACAAAATGACTACAGGAATCATTTTGCTTAGACGGATATCTATTGGAGGCTTTTCAAAAGTGGACCCATTTTAGGCCGATTTTCAAAATTGGACCCACTTTATGCCGCTTTCCAAAATTGGGTCCATTTTAAGCCGCTTTTCAAAAGTGGATTAATTTTTGGCCATTTTTCAAAATTAGGCCCATTGTAAGCTGCTTTTTAGAATTGGAACCATTTTAGACAGATTTTAAAAATTGGGCACATTTTAAGCCGCTTTTCAAAAGTGGAATCATCTTGGGCTGATTTTAAAAATTGGGCACATTTTATGCCGCTTTTCAAAATAAGTGACATCATTCGCTTACCAAGCATCGGCCTCCATTTTCCTTTCAGCAGCTTTTCAAAATAATTTCTCTCATTTTACACTTATTCCGCTACAATGTTAACGAAAAGCCATTTCGAATGTTTAAGGTGCATAATCGTCGATAAACATTGATGGCTGACATCGTCAATAGGAGAGAAAAATGTTCATTCTTTCTTAGACCACACAAAACGTGTAGAGCTACAAGTAAGTTTTCAGATAATTCCATCAATTTTATTGGCCAGAAGCAGTACACCTGACCTTTTAATTATAGCCCAGCGGCAGACGTAATTGTGGTCTGAAACGAGGTCGAGTCAGGTCGTATCACGAAACAACGGCAAACCATGTCTTTACGGATAAAGAATGTAAAAAGAAAACACTTTATAGATAGATAGATAGATAGATAGATAGATAGATAGATAGATAGATAGATAGATAAAGAGAGAGAGAGAAAGGAAGGAGGAGGATAAGATAGATAGATAGATAGATAGATAGATAGATAGATAGATAGATAAAGAGAGAGAGAAAGGAGGAGGAGGATAAGATAGATTAGATAGATAGATAGATAGATAGATAGATAGATAGATAGATAGATAGATAGATAGATAGATAGATAGATAATGTGGGCGGGAGGTAGAAAGAAAGAAAGAAAGAAAGAAGGGAGGGAGGAGGGTAAGATAGATAGATAGATAGATAGATAGATAGATAGATAGATAGATAGATAGATAGATAGATAGATAGATAGATATGAATAGGCAGATAGATAGATAAGGATAGTGATAGATAGATAGATAGATAGATAGATAGATAGATAGATAGATAGATAGATAGATAGATAGATAGATATGAATAGGCAGATAGATAGATAGATATATAGATAGATAGAAGACAGCGGTGGACATAATTGTGGTCTGAAACGAGGTCGAGTCAGGTCGAATCCTGAAACAACGGCAAACCATGTCTTTACGGATAAAGAAAGTAAAAAGAAAACATTTTTTCGAGCACTACGTGCAACACGGGTCGCGTCTCGAGCTGGCTGTGGACTCTAAGCGCCTTTCCACCTTCAAATACTGGATAATTACGAAGGGATCCCGCCGCTAAATCTGACTCAGAGCCATGATTTCAATGGACAGTCCCAGTAATTAGGTTTTGATGGTTGCGTCTGGGTTTTTTGTTTTCACCTTGAGATTGTTGAATGGAGTTCGTTTGGGATTCTCACGGCCCCTGGGTAACAATTACTGAGTTGACGGGGGTAGGGAGGGACACAGGGAGCTTGTGGATAGAGCGTGGGTGGGGAGTAAAGAGAATCCAGCAATAAAAAGACGTTCTGGTTAAGCAAAGTAATATTAGCTTTATGCTTATGATTAGGAGAGAGGGGGGGGGAATTCAATTGAATGCGAGATGTGAAGATAGGAAGAATAAGAGAGGATGAGGATAGATAGATAGATAGATAGATAGATAGATAGATAGATAGATAGATAGATAGATAGATAGATATGGAGGGTGATAGATAGACAAGTATGAGAGGGAAGACAGATAGATAGATAGATAGATAGATAGATAGATAGATAGATAGATAGATAGATAGATATGGAGGGGGATAGATAGACAAGTATGAGAGGGAAGACAGATAGATAGATAGATAGATAGATAGATAGATAGATAGATAGATAGATAGATAGATAGATAGATAGATAGATAGATAGATATGGAGGGGGATAGATAGATAAGTAGGAGAGGGAAGATAGATAGATAGATAGATATGGAGGGGGATAGATAGATAAGTAGGAGAGGGAAGATAGATAG
>OZ038515.1:40033728-40036228 GCA_964036315.1 Acanthosepion esculentum
TAAATATTAATAATAATATAAATAATTAATAAATAATAATAAATAATAATAAAAATAATAATTAATAAATACTAATAATATTTAGTAAATAATAATAATAGTTAGTAAATAATAATAATAATAATTAATAATATAATAATAATAATAATTAATAAATAATAATAATAATTAGTAAATAATAATAATTATTAATAACAATTAATAAATAATAATAATAATAATTAATGAATAATAATAATAATAATTAGTAAATTATAATAATAATAATAATTATTAAATAACGATAATAAACAATAATAATAATATTAATAATTAATAAATAAAAATAATAATAATTAGTGAGTAATAATAATAATAAAATAATTAATAAATAATAGTCATAATAATTAATAAATAATAATAATAATAATAATAATTAATAAATAATTATATTAATAGTTAATTTAGTAAATAATAATAATTAGTAAATAATAATATGCTAATTAATAATATAATAATAATAATTAATATGGTGTGTTATTTTTTAACAATCGAATTTACCCGAAGCAAGGCTGTAAAGCCACTAAGACACAAGAGGCTTACTGGGTGTAGAAGAATTTTAAAAAAAGAAAGATTACTAAGGAATGAGAACAATAGAAGAGTATTCACGAAGACAGGAGATTACGATTGACATTGCATTTAAATGTTTGAAGATCAAATTTGGCCGGAAAGCATGGAGCCGGTAAAGAGTTCTACGAGCAAGAAATGAGAGAAAAGAAACTGTTGGCATAGAATTGATGAGACCTACCTGCCAATCTAGTACTGCGCTTAAATTCATAAAGTGTAGGTACTATAGCGAAAAAATCATCCGAACAATTACCATGACGTTATTTACAGAAATGGCACAGGGAAGCTACATTACGGCGGTGGGAAAGTGACTGAAGCCGAGATGTCAGATCAGAGCCAATAATATTGCTGATTCTTCCTTGGATTCTTCCCACAAGGTTTTGCTTATTAACTGACTTCCAAATTTTAGTATTTTTTAGATTCAAAACCTTGTGGAAATTATGTCTTTCTGTACATTTTGTCAAACGATATTTCAAACTAAATGCTCAAAAAGTGATAAAAGTTATTAATCTAATTCTTGGTGACAAAATTTACCATATCAAACTTCAGCTTTCTCATCAAGTGCAATATTGTTTTCTAATATATATATATATATAAAATCAACCTACCCAAGTGCCGCATATGTCGTTTGGCAGGTTCGTGGCGGACAGCAAGGAGAAAAAAAATATATGATTAATTGACTAACGAACATAAAAGAAAGAATCTTTTTAGTATCGACTATTAATATTAACCAATAACTAGTAACTGATACTTTGGTAGCGATGAAAACCACGATTTTTATGTGACGTGCGGTAAACTAAATTGATTTTGAGTTGAGCTAATTTTCTCTAGTTTCCTCTCCTATACCGCCAATGTTAGTACCTCGTAGATCCTATCTGACACGGCTGGAACCAAAGGACACAGATGTTTTCTCATGCTGAGGATGATAATGTTATGCATCGAATACAGTAAAAATATTTTGCTTGTGGTGATTCGTAATTAAAATTCTTGTTAGTATATATTCGTCATTCAATGTATCTAAGTTTATTTAGTTTTATTTTTTAAATAGTAAAATTTTGAAGTCAGTTTGCAAGCAAAAACCTGTGGAAATTAGGTATTTTGTGCATTTTTTTTCAGATGATATTTAAAACTAAATGCTCAAAAATTGGTGAAAGCTTTTAATCTAATTTCTGGTGTCACTACGTAGAACATCACACCCCAGCTTTCACATGGAGTGCAATGATCATGTTCTAAAGAAAATGAAAAATCAACCTGCCCTAGTACGACATATATTGCTTGGCGGGTTCGTGGTGGACCTCAGGTATCAAAAAAATCCTTGACTGATTGACTAACGAACATAAAAGAAAGACTCTTTTTACTATCGACAATTAATATATATACTTTTATGTATTTTTTGTTTTTATTAATTATGAAATAACAAAGGTTCTATCAAATCTTATTCATTGAATAGACCTTTTTTTTTAATGTTTTCCATTTTTTACAGTTTTTGTTTATCGAATACAGTTAAAAAAAATATCATATTTTGCTTGTGGTCATATATAATTAAAATTCTGGCTTGAATATATATTTCTGTTCAATGTATCTAATACAAAATACATTAATTTTATTTGAATGAAGTCTTGAAATAGTAAAATTTGGAAGTCAGTTTCTAAGCAAAATCCTACAGAAATTAGGTATTTCAGTACATTTTGTCTTCAAAACTAAATGCTCAAAACGTGATAAAAGGTATGAATCTAATGTTTGGTGACACTATTTAGCATATCAAACCGTAGCTTTCTCATTAAGTGCAATATTGATTATCTAAAAACAATATATAAAATCAACGTGCCCATGTGCCACATATGTCGTTTGGCAGGTTCGTGGCAGACCACAAGGAGAAAAAAATCCTTGACGC
>OZ038515.1:40041228-40121228 GCA_964036315.1 Acanthosepion esculentum
TCAGAGAATAAGCTGGTCTAAGTAGCATAATGAAACATCCCAGCCTGTTATATGGAACGCCCACGAGCAGGTCCGGAGCGTGAGGCTCCCAGAGCAAACTCAATTTGCAATACCGCTGAGTATCTGCTTGTCCAACTAAATTCTACGTACAAGCGAATGTAAAGTATTGGTAAAAATTGCAATTGCAATTCTGTCAGCATGAAAACACTTACATGCATATTATTTAAATTACTGCGAGCGTTATCCTCATCTTCATTGCCACATTCATAACGTTTCGGCCGTTGTACGCTCCGTCCATCTTCAGGTGGTTGGAATGTCAAATCAAACCCTTTATTTCGTCCACCGTAGTAGATTGTTCTAGTTCCACGTGCCATGACTTGGAGAGTTGGAAGGGAAATAACTGAGAGATCCGTCGGTATAAAGTGGGGGATTAATTCTATATTACAGTCAATATATAAACTGATCCCTCACTTTGTGGCCAAGTTAATTTCTATACATTTATATTCTAAAGAATGTAAACAAATCTAAAAGACACGCCCGTGTAGCTAATCAGGATTTCGCTGATTGATTTGTTTTCTACTCCTTGTCAACTCATAGAAGGTTATTTAAAGCGAGAAAATATTTTTTAGAATCTGTTGGAGGATAACAATGTTTTAGGGATATAAGTTTTAATAATTAACCCATAGCGGGGAAGAAGATTTGAATTCATATTGGCAACTTGGTCTCCCCGTTTTACTGTTGAACTAGTTAGATGTAACTGCTCCTTCTACTCTAATAATTTATTTTCTTGCTCTTCCCGCCTGCGAAACTCCCTTCCGTTTTCTTGCTTCCCTGATAAATACAATCTTCAAAAATTTAAATGCAACGTCAATCGTTATCTTCTGTCTTCCTGAAACCTGTTTTTTTTTGTTTTTTTTTTCGTTCCTTACTCGTCCCGACTAAATCTTCTCATTCTCTTACATTTTCACTGTCTATAATCCCTTGCGTGTTAGTGCCATTATCGCCTTGCTTGGGGTGAAATGATAAAAAGAAGACAATTCCGAGCCATTATCCCTTACACTATACGCACGCATATCAAAATTTCCCACAGCAGTCACTCATCTAGGCACTGACTAAGGTTGACGTTGCTTAACTTCAAGGCATTTCAACGTGATATGGCTGTAAGACACAGATCCTTTCGACAGTTCTTATACACTGTATGACCCAGAATTAAATCCACTATACATATGCTAGAAAAATACAATATAATAAAAGGCTTAATCGCAATGCTTTGTCAGTCGTCTTCAATCAAACCTGCATATATATATATATATATATATATATATATATATATATAATGGGAACGCCTCTTGTTTACCATCTTTGACCTGTATATATATATATATATATATATATATATATATATATATATATATATATATTACATATATATATAATATGAAAACTTACAATTTGTACCAATAATTCCTCTGGTTTTCCATCTTTGATCTGTACATATATATATATATATATATATATATATATATATATATATATATATATATATATATATATATATAATTGGAACTCCTCTCGTTTTCCATCTTTGATCTGTACATATATATATATATATATATATATATATATATATATAATGGGAACTCCTCTCGTTTTCCATCTGTAGATACATACATACATATATATATATATATATATATATATATATATATATATATATTACATATATATATATATATATAATATGAAAACTTACAAATTGTACCAATAATTCCTCTCGTATCCATCTTTGATCTGTACATATATATATATATATATATATATATATATATATATATATATAATGGGAACTCCTCTCGTTTTCCATCTTTGATCTGTAGATACATATATATATATACATATATATATATATATATATATATATATATATATATATATATATATATATATATATATATATATATATTACATATATATATATATAATATGCAAACTTACAAATTGTACCAATAATTCCTCTCGTTTTCCGTCTTTGATCTGTATATATGTAAATATGTTCCTGTTTTGTTCAATCAACATGAAGCCCACAAATATATACACGTGCACACCTCAAAGAATGATTTCACATGGTCACACTGAAAATAAATTCACTCAAGCGTCACCAAACCTTTATGCAATTAGTGTAGATGAATTAAAAGTCACGTATGATTGACCATCGAAAATACACGTTTGTTCTTCATCTAAAAACAAAAACACGTGTATGGCTATTTTTTTTATTTGTACGAGTAGATGTTAAAAAGGCTCACGGCCGCACCCACTTCAGGAAATCTGCTCAAAGGATCAAACATTGGAATTTATTTTCAACTCTTTTTTGGTCAGGCCGAGAGTCTTTTCACACATTTGTCCGCTTTCTGATAATATCGACTTGTTTATTCCGTATTCTTTAGAGTCAGTTACGATTAGGTGAGTTGATTTTACGATCTGCTAACCCTGATTGGTTTATTTAATGTCAAATATAGATTGGTACAGCTAGGGAGGATCGAGCACACGACACATTGGTAGGTGTCAACCAAACGTGTCACGCAAACCATTAACCAACGGAATCGAATTAAACCTATTCTATAAGTAAGGCTTGCATTCATTCCTGACCACTGACAATCCCTTTCTTCCTGATTTTCAATGCATTTTTATAGTAAAATCATTAGCAATGCATTTACATTATACATATAATAGCCCTATTCTATCAGTAATGTTTGCATTCATTCCTGACCACTGACAATCCCTTTCTTCCTGATTTTCAATGCATTTTTATAGTAAAATCATTAGCAATGCATTTACATTATACATATAATAGCCCTATTCTTTCAGTAATGCTTGCATTAATTCCTGACCACTGACAATCCCTTTCTTCCTGATTTTCAATTTATTTTTATAGTAAAATCAATGGCAATGCATTTACATTATACATATAATAGCCCTATTCCATCAGTAATGCTTGCATTCATTCCTGACCACTGACAATCCCTTTCTTCATGTTTTTTAATTCATTATTTTTTAAATTTAAATGATTCATATCATAGCTATACTCACACTTACACATATACATTATCGTCTGAAGCCCACATAGAGAAACTAGAATCATACAATATTTCATCAGGTAGGCTAGGGATCCATAAATTTCTTGGAACTTGGAAAGCACTCATCGTCTCTCCTTGAATTAGGAACGCCATAAATTAACCAAAGAAAATAAAAAATGAAAAGATCGGAATTTCTTTCTTCGTTTTTTCTCTATAATTTCATTCTTTGATGACGTAAATTTTAAATTTAAAGGTAATCGTTATCTTCTGTCTTCTTAATTCCTCTTCTTTTATTGTCCTTTCCCCTCACTAAAGTCTTCTAATTCTCTTTCACTCTTCTTACTTTCCACTCAACTTTGATCTTCAAACATTTCAATGCAATATCAATCGTTATCTTCTGTCATCTTAATTCCTCTTCTTTTATTGTCCTTTCCCCTCACTAAAGTCTTCTAATTCTCTTTCACTCTTCTTACTTTCCAGTCAACTTTGATATTCAAACATTTCAATGCAATGTCAATCGTTATCTTCTGTCTTCTTAATTCCTCTTCTTTTATTGTCCTTTCCCCTCACTAAAGTCTTCTAATTCTCTTTCACTCTTCTTACTTTCCACTCAACTTTGATCTTCAAACATTTCAATGCAATGTCAATCGTTATCTTCTGTCTTCTTAATTCCTCTTCTTTTATTGTCCTTTCCCCTCACTAAAGTCTTCTAATTCTCTTTCACTCTTCTTACTTTCCACTCAACTTTGATCTTCAAACATTTCAATGCAATGTCAATCGTTATCTTCTGTCTTCTTAATTCCTCTTCTTTTATTGTCCTTTCCCCTCACTAAAGTCTTCCAATTCTCTTTCACTCTTCTTACTTTCCAGTCAACTTTGATCTTCAAACATTTCAATGCAATGTCAATCGTTATCTTCTGTCTTCTTAATTCCTCTTCTTTTATTGTCCTTTCCCCTCACTAAAGTCTTCTAATTCTCTTTCACTCTTCTTACTTTCCAGTCAACTTTGATCTTCAAACATTTCAATGCAATGTCAATCGTTATCTTCTGTCTTCTTAATTCCTCTTCTTTTATTGTCCTTTCCCCTCACTAAAGTCTTCTAATTCTCTTTCACTCTTCTTACTTTCCACTCAACTTTGATCTTCAAACATTTCAATGCAATGTCAATCGTTATCTTGTGTCTTCTTAATTCCTCTTCTTTTATTGTCCTTTCCCCTCACTAAAGTCTTCTAATTCTCTTTCACTCTTCTTACTTTCCACTCAACTTTGATCTTCAAACATTTCAATGCAATGTCAATCGTTATCTTCTGTCTTCTTAATTCCTCTTCTTTTATTGTCCTTTCCCCTCACTAAAGTCTTCTAATTCTCTTTCACTCTTCTTACTTTCCAGTCAACGTTGATCTTCAAACATTTCAATGCAATGTCAATCGTTATCTTCTGTCTTCTTAATTCCTCTTCTTTTATTGTCCTTTCCACTCACTAAAGTCTTCTAATTCTCTTTCACTCTTCTTACTTTCCAGTCAACGTTGATCTTCAAACATTTCAATGCAATGTCAATCGTTATCTTCTGTCTTCTTAATTCCTCTTCTTTTATTGTCCTTTCCACTCACTAAAGTCTTCTAATTCTCTTTCACTCTTCTTACTTTCCAGTCAACGTTGATCTTCAAACATTTCAATGCAATGTCAATCGTTATCTTCTGTCTTCTTAATTCCTCTTCTTTTATTGTCCTTTCCCCTCACTAAAGTCTTCTAATTCTCTTTCACTCTTCTTACTTTCCACTCAACTTTGATCTTCAAACATTTCAATGCAATGTCAATCGTTATCTTCTGTCTTCTTAATTCCTCTTCTTTTATTGTCCTTTCCCCTCACTAAAGTCTTCTAATTCTCTTTCACTCTTCTTACTTTCCAGTCAACGTTGATCTTCAAACATTTCAATGCAATGTCAATCGTTATCTTCTGTCTTCTTAATTCCTCTTCTTTTATTGTCCTTTCCCCTCACTAAAGTCTTCTAATTCTCTTTCACTCTTCTTACTTTCCACTCAACTTTGATCTTCAAACATTTCAATGCAATGTCAATCGTTATCTTCTGTCTTCTTAATTCCTCTTCTTTTATTGTCCTTTCCCCTCACTAAAGTCTTCTAATTCTCTTTCACTCTTCTTACTTTCCACTCAACTTTGATATTCAAACATTTCAATGCAATGTCAATCGTTATCTTCTGTCTTCTTAATTCCTCTTCTTTTATTGTCCTTTCCCCTCACTAAAGTCTTCTAATTCTCTTTCACTCTTCTTACTCTCCAGTCAACGTTGATCTTCAAACATTTCAATGCAATGTCAATCGTTATCTTCTGTCTTCTTAATTCCTCTTCTTTTATTGTCCTTTCCCCTCACTAAAGTCTTCTAATTCTCTTTCACTCTTCTTACTTTCCAGTCAACTTTGATCTTCAAACATTTCAATTCAATGTCAATCGTTATCTTCTGTCTTCTTAATTCCTCTTCTTTTATTGTCCTTTCCCCTCACTAAAGTCTTCTAATTCTCTTTCACTCTTCTTACTTTCCACTCAACTTTGGTCTTCAAACATTTCAATGCAATGTCAATCGTTATCTTCTGTCTTCTTAATTCCTCTTCTTTTATTGTCCTTTCCCCTCACTAAAGTCTTCTAATTCTCTTTCACTCTTCTTACTTTCCAGTCAACGTTGATCTTCAAACATTTCAATGCAATGTCAATCGTTATCTTCTGTCTTCTTAATTCCTCTTCTTTTATTGTCCTTTCCCCTCACTAAAGTCTTCTAATTCTCTTTCACTCTTCTTACTTTCCACTCAACTTTGATCTTCAAACATATCAATGCAATGTCAATCGTTATCTTCTGTCTTCTTAATTCCTCTTCTTTTATTGTCCTTTCCCCTCACTAAAGTCTTCTAATTCTCTTTCACTCTTCTTACTTTCCACTCAACTTTGATCTTCAAACATTTCAATGCAATGTCAATCGTTATCTTCTGTCTTCTTAATTCCTCTTCTTTTATTGTCCTTTCCCCTCACTAAAGTCTTCTAATTCTCTTTCACTCTTCTTACTTTCCAGTCAACGTTGATCTTCAAACATTTCAATGCAATGTCAATCGTTATCTTCTGTCTTCTTAATTCCTCTTCTTTTATTGTCCTTTCCCCTCACTAAAGTCTTCTAATTCTCTTTCACTCTTCTTACTTTCCACTCAACTTTGATCTTCAAACATTTCAATGCAATGTCAATCGTTATCTTCTGTCTTCTTAATTCCTCTTCTTTTATTGTCCTTTCCCCTCACTAAAGTCTTCTAATTCTCTTTCACTCTTCTTACTTTCCAGTCAACGTTGATCTTCAAACATTTCAATGCAATGTCAATCGTTATCTTCTGTCTTCTTAATTCCTCTTCTTTTATTGTCCTTTCCCCTCACTAAAGTCTTCTAATTCTCTTTCACTCTTCTTATTTTCCAGTCAACGTTGATCTTCAAACATTTCAATGCAATGTCAATCGTTATCTTCTGTCTTCTTAATTCCTCTTCTTTTATTGTCCTTTCCCCTCACTAAAGTCTTCTAATTCTCTTTCACTCTTCTTACTTTCCAGTCAACGTTGATCTTCAAACATTTCAATGCAATGTCAATCGTTATCTTCTGTCTTCTTAATTCCTCTTCTTTTATTGTCCTTTCCCCTCACTAAAGTCTTCTAATTCTCTTTCACTCTTCTTACTTTCCACTCAACTTTGATCTTCAAACATTTCAATGCAATGTCAATCGTTATCTTCTGTCTTCTTAATTCCTCTTCTTTTATTGTCCTTTCCCCTCACTAAAGTCTTCTAATTCTCTTTCACTCTTCTTACTTTCCAGTCAACGTTGATCTTCAAACATTTCAATGCAATGTCAATCGTTATCTTCTGTCTTCTTAATTCCTCTTCTTTTATTGTCCTTTCCCCTCACTAAAGTCTTCTAATTCTCTTTCACTCTTCTTACTTTCCACTCAACTTTGATCTTCAAACATATCAATGCAATGTCAATCGTTATCTTCTGTCTTCTTAATTCCTCTTCTTTTATTGTCCTTTCCCCTCACTAAAGTCTTCTAATTCTCTTTCACTCTTCTTACTTTCCACTCAACTTTGATCTTCAAACATTTCAATGCAATGTCAATCGTTATCTTCTGTCTTCTTAATTCCTCTTCTTTTATTGTCCTTTCCCCTCACTAAAGTCTTCTAATTCTCTTTCACTCTTCTTACTTTCCAGTCAACGTTGATCTTCAAACATTTCAATGCAATGTCAATCGTTATCTTCTGTCTTCTTAATTCCTCTTCTTTTATTGTCCTTTCCCCTCACTAAAGTCTTCTAATTCTCTTTCACTCTTCTTACTTTCCACTCAACTTTGATCTTCAAACATTTCAATGCAATGTCAATCGTTATCTTCTGTCTTCTTAATTCCTCTTCTTTTATTGTCCTTTCCCCTCACTAAAGTCTTCTAATTCTCTTTCACTCTTCTTACTTTCCAGTCAACGTTGATCTTCAAACATTTCAATGCAATGTCAATCGTTATCTTCTGTCTTCTTAATTCCTCTTCTTTTATTGTCCTTTCCCCTCACTAAAGTCTTCTAATTCTCTTTCACTCTTCTTACTTTCCACTCAACTTTGATATTCAAACATTTCAATGCAATGTCAATCGTTATCTTCTGTCTTCTTAATTCCTCTTCTTTTATTGTCCTTTCCCCTCACTAAAGTCTTCTAATTCTCTTTCACTCTTCTTACTCTCCAGTCAACGTTGATCTTCAAACATTTCAATGCAATGTCAATCGTTATCTTCTGTCTTCTTAATTCCTCTTCTTTTATTGTCCTTTCCCCTCACTAAAGTCTTCTAATTCTCTTTCACTCTTCTTACTTTCCAGTCAACTTTGATCTTCAAACATTTCAATTCAATGTCAATCGTTATCTTCTGTCTTCTTAATTCCTCTTCTTTTATTGTCCTTTCCCCTCACTAAAGTCTTCTAATTCTCTTTCACTCTTCTTACTTTCCACTCAACTTTGGTCTTCAAACATTTCAATGCAATGTCAATCGTTATCTTCTGTCTTCTTAATTCCTCTTCTTTTATTGTCCTTTCCCCTCACTAAAGTCTTCTAATTCTCTTTCACTCTTCTTACTTTCCAGTCAACGTTGATCTTCAAACATTTCAATGCAATGTCAATCGTTATCTTCTGTCTTCTTAATTCCTCTTCTTTTATTGTCCTTTCCCCTCACTAAAGTCTTCTAATTCTCTTTCACTCTTCTTACTTTCCACTCAACTTTGATCTTCAAACATATCAATGCAATGTCAATCGTTATCTTCTGTCTTCTTAATTCCTCTTCTTTTATTGTCCTTTCCCCTCACTAAAGTCTTCTAATTCTCTTTCACTCTTCTTACTTTCCACTCAACTTTGATCTTCAAACATTTCAATGCAATGTCAATCGTTATCTTCTGTCTTCTTAATTCCTCTTCTTTTATTGTCCTTTCCCCTCACTAAAGTCTTCTAATTCTCTTTCACTCTTCTTACTTTCCAGTCAACGTTGATCTTCAAACATTTCAATGCAATGTCAATCGTTATCTTCTGTCTTCTTAATTCCTCTTCTTTTATTGTCCTTTCCCCTCACTAAAGTCTTCTAATTCTCTTTCACTCTTCTTACTTTCCACTCAACTTTGATCTTCAAACATTTCAATGCAATGTCAATCGTTATCTTCTGTCTTCTTAATTCCTCTTCTTTTATTGTCCTTTCCCCTCACTAAAGTCTTCTAATTCTCTTTCACTCTTCTTACTTTCCAGTCAACGTTGATCTTCAAACATTTCAATGCAATGTCAATCGTTATCTTCTGTCTTCTTAATTCCTCTTCTTTTATTGTCCTTTCCCCTCACTAAAGTCTTCTAATTCTCTTTCACTCTTCTTATTTTCCAGTCAACGTTGATCTTCAAACATTTCAATGCAATGTCAATCGTTATCTTCTGTCTTCTTAATTCCTCTTCTTTTATTGTCCTTTCCCCTCACTAAAGTCTTCTAATTCTCTTTCACTCTTCTTACTTTCCAGTCAACGTTGATCTTCAAACATTTCAATGCAATGTCAATCGTTATCTTCTGTCTTCTTAATTCCTCTTCTTTTATTGTCCTTTCCCCTCACTAAAGTCTTCTAATTCTCTTTCACTCTTCTTACTTTCCACTCAACTTTGATCTTCAAACATTTCAATGCAATGTCAATCGTTATCTTCTGTCTTCTTAATTCCTCTTCTTTTATTGTCCTTTCCCCTCACTAAAGTCTTCTAATTCTCTTTCACTCTTCTTACTTTCCAGTCAACGTTGATCTTCAAACATTTCAATGCAATGTCAATCGTTATCTTCTGTCTTCTTAATTCCTCTTCTTTTATTGTCCTTTCCCCTCACTAAAGTCTTCTAATTCTCTTTCACTCTTCTTACTTTCCACTCAACTTTGATCTTCAAACATATCAATGCAATGTCAATCGTTATCTTCTGTCTTCTTAATTCCTCTTCTTTTATTGTCCTTTCCCCTCACTAAAGTCTTCTAATTCTCTTTCACTCTTCTTACTTTCCACTCAACTTTGATCTTCAAACATTTCAATGCAATGTCAATCGTTATCTTCTGTCTTCTTAATTCCTCTTCTTTTATTGTCCTTTCCCCTCACTAAAGTCTTCTAATTCTCTTTCACTCTTCTTACTTTCCAGTCAACGTTGATCTTCAAACATTTCAATGCAATGTCAATCGTTATCTTCTGTCTTCTTAATTCCTCTTCTTTTATTGTCCTTTCCCCTCACTAAAGTCTTCTAATTCTCTTTCACTCTTCTTACTTTCCACTCAACTTTGATCTTCAAACATTTCAATGCAATGTCAATCGTTATCTTCTGTCTTCTTAATTCCTCTTCTTTTATTGTCCTTTCCCCTCACTAAAGTCTTCTAATTCTCTTTCACTCTTCTTACTTTCCAGTCAACGTTGATCTTCAAACATTTCAATGCAATGTCAATCGTTATCTTCTGTCTTCTTAATTCCTCTTCTTTTATTGTCCTTTCCCCTCACTAAAGTCTTCTAATTCTCTTTCACTCTTCTTACTTTCCAGTCAACGTTGATCTTCAAACATTTCAATGCAATGTCAATCGTTATCTTCTGTCTTCTTAATTCCTCTTCTTTTATTGTCCTTTCCCCTCACTAAAGTCTTCTAATTCTCTTTCACTCTTCTTACTTTCCAGTCAACGTTGATCTTCAAACATTTCAATGCAATGTCAATCGTTATCTTCTGTCTTCTTAATTCCTCTTCTTTTATTGTCCTTTCCCCTCACTAAAGTCTTCTAATTCTCTTTCACTCTTCTTACTTTCCACTCAACTTTGATCTTCAAACATTTCAATGCAATGTCAATCGTTATCTTCTGTCTTCTTAATTCCTCTTCTTTTATTGTCCTTTCCCCTCACTAAAGTCTTCTAATTCTCTTTCACTCTTCTTACTTTCCAGTCAACGTTGATCTTCAAACATTTCAATGCAATGTCAATCGTTATCTTCTGTCTTCTTAATTCCTCTTCTTTTATTGTCCTTTCCCCTCACTAAAGTCTTCTAATTCTCTTTCACTCTTCTTACTTTCCACTCAACTTTGATCTTCAAACATTTCAATGCAATGTCAATCGTTATCTTCTGTCTTCTTAATTCCTCTTCTTTTATTGTCCTTTCCCCTCACTAAAGTCTTCTAATTCTCTTTCACTCTTCTTACTTTCCACTCAACTTTGATATTCAAACATTTCAATGCAATGTCAATCGTTATCTTCTGTCTTCTTAATTCCTCTTCTTTTATTGTCCTTTCCCCTCACTAAAGTCTTCTAATTCTCTTTCACTCTTCTTACTTTCCAGTCAACGTTGATCTTCAAACATTTCAATGCAATGTCAATCGTTATCTTCTGTCTTCTTAATTCCTCTTCTTTTATTGTCCTTTCCCCTCACTAAAGTCTTCTAATTCTCTTTCACTCTTCTTACTTTCCAGTCAACTTTGATCTTCAAACATTTCAATTCAATGTCAATCGTTATCTTCTGTCTTCTTAATTCCTCTTCTTTTATTGTCCTTTCCCCTCACTAAAGTCTTCTAATTCTCTTTCACTCTTCTTACTTTCCACTCAACTTTGGTCTTCAAACATTTCAATGCAATGTCAATCGTTATCTTCTGTCTTCTTAATTCCTCTTCTTTTATTGTCCTTTCCCCTCACTAAAGTCTTCTAATTCTCTTTCACTCTTCTTACTTTCCAGTCAACGTTGATCTTCAAACATTTCAATGCAATGTCAATCGTTATCTTCTGTCTTCTTAATTCCTCTTCTTTTATTGTCCTTTCCCCTCACTAAAGTCTTCTAATTCTCTTTCACTCTTCTTACTTTCCACTCAACTTTGATCTTCAAACATATCAATGCAATGTCAATCGTTATCTTCTGTCTTCTTAATTCCTCTTCTTTTATTGTCCTTTCCCCTCACTAAAGTCTTCTAATTCTCTTTCACTCTTCTTACTTTCCACTCAACTTTGATCTTCAAACATTTCAATGCAATGTCAATCGTTATCTTCTGTCTTCTTAATTCCTCTTCTTTTATTGTCCTTTCCCCTCACTAAAGTCTTCTAATTCTCTTTCACTCTTCTTACTTTCCAGTCAACGTTGATCTTCAAACATTTCAATGCAATGTCAATCGTTATCTTCTGTCTTCTTAATTCCTCTTCTTTTATTGTCCTTTCCCCTCACTAAAGTCTTCTAATTCTCTTTCACTCTTCTTACTTTCCACTCAACTTTGATCTTCAAACATTTCAATGCAATGTCAATCGTTATCTTCTGTCTTCTTAATTCCTCTTCTTTTATTGTCCTTTCCCCTCACTAAAGTCTTCTAATTCTCTTTCACTCTTCTTACTTTCCAGTCAACGTTGATCTTCAAACATTTCAATGCAATGTCAATCGTTATCTTCTGTCTTCTTAATTCCTCTTCTTTTATTGTCCTTTCCCCTCACTAAAGTCTTCTAATTCTCTTTCACTCTTCTTACTTTCCAGTCAACGTTGATCTTCAAACATTTCAATGCAATGTCAATCGTTATCTTCTGTCTTCTTAATTCCTCTTCTTTTATTGTCCTTTCCCCTCACTAAAGTCTTCTAATTCTCTTTCACTCTTCTTACTTTCCAGTCAACTTTGATCTTCAAACATTTCAATGCAATGTCAATCGTTATCTTCTGTCTTCTTAATTCCTCTTCTTTTATTGTCCTTTCCCCTCACTAAAGTCTTCTAATTCTCTTTCACTCTTCTTACTTTCCACTCAACTTTGATCTTCAAACATTTCAATGCAATGTCAATCGTTATCTTCTGTCTTCTTAATTCCTCTTCTTTTATTGTCCTTTCCCCTCACTAAAGTCTTCTAATTCTCTTTCACTCTTCTTACTTTCCAGTCAACTTTGATCTTCAAACATTTCAATGCAATGTCAATCTTTAGCTTCTGTCTTCTTAATTCCTCTTCTTTTATTGTCCTTTCCCCTCAATAAAGTCTTCTAATTCTCTTTCACTCTTCTTACTTTCCAGTCAACTTTGATCTTCTCAAATTTCAATGCAATGTCAATCGTTATCTTCTGTCTTCTTAATTCCTCTTCTTTTATTGTCCTTTCCCCTCACTAAAGTCTTCTAATTCTCTTTCACTCTTCTTACTTTCCAGTCAACGTTGATCTTCAAACATTTCAATGCAATGTCAATCGTTATCTTCTGTCTTCTTAATTCCTCTTCTTTTATTGTCCTTTCCCCTCACTAAAGTCTTCTAATTCTCTTTCACTCTTCTTACTTTCCACTCAACTTTGATCTTCAAACATTTCAATGCAATGTCAATCGTTATCTTCTGTCTTCTTAATTCCTCTTCTTTTATTGTCCTTTCCCCTCACTAAAGTCTTCTAATTCTCTTTCACTCTTCTTACTTTCCATTCAACTTTGATCTTCAAACATTTCAATGCAATGTCAATCGTTATCTTCTGTCTTCTTAATCCCTCTTCTTTTATTGTCCTTTCCCCTCACTAAAGTCTTCTAATTCTCTTTCACTCTTCTTACTTTCCACTCAACTTTGATCTTCTCAAATTTCAATGCAATGTCAATCGTTATCTTCTGTCTTCTTAATTCCTCTTCTTTTATTGTCCTTTCCCCTCACTAAAGTCTTCTAATTCTCTTTCACTCTTCTTACTTTCCATTCAACTTTGATCTTCAAACATTTCAATGCAATGTCAATCGTTATCTTTTGTCTTCTTAATTCCTCCTCTTTTATTGTCCTTTCCCATCACTAAAGTCTTCTAATTCTCTTTCACTCTTCTTACTTTCCAGTCAACTTTGATCTTCAAACATTTCAATGCAATGTCAATCTTTAGCTTCTGTCTTCTTAATTCCTCTTCTTTTATTGTCCTTTCCCCTCAATAAAGTCTTCTAATTCTCTTTCACTCTTCTTACTTTCCACTCAACTTTGATCTTCAAACATTTCAATGCAATGTCAATCGTTATCTTCTGTCTTCTTAATAACCTCTTCTTTTATTGTCCTTTCCCCACACTAAAGTCTTCTAATTCTCTTTCACTCTTCTTACTTTCCAGTCAACTTTGATCTTCAAACATTTCAATGCAATGTCAATCGTTATCTTCTGTCTTCTTAATTCCTCTTCTTTTATTGTCCTTTCCCCTCACTGAAGTCTTCTAATTCTCTTTCACTCTTCTTACTTTCCATTCAACTTTGATCTTCAAACATTTTAATGCAATGTCAATCGTTATCTTCTGTCTTCTTAATTCCTCCTCTTTTATTGTCCTTTCCCCTCACTAAAGTCTTCTAATTCTCTTTCACTCTTCTTACTTTCCAATCAACTTTGATCTTCAAACATTTCAATGCAATATCAATCGTTATCTTCTGTCTTCTTAATACCTCTTCTTTTATTGTCCTTTCCCCTCACTAAAGTCTTCTAATTCTCTTTCACTCTTCTTACTTTCCACTCAACTTTGATCTTCAAACATTTCAATGCAATGTCAATCGTTATCTTCTGTCTTCTTAATTCCTCTTCTTTTATTGTCCTTTCCCCTCACTAAAGTCTTCTAATTCTCTTTCACTCTTCTTACTTTCCAGTCAACTTTGATCTTCAAACATTTCAATGCAATGTCAATCGTTATCTTCTGTCTTCTTAATTCCTCTTCTTTTATTGTCCTTTCCCCTCACTAAAGTCTTCTAATTCTCTTTCACTCTTCTTACTTTCCACTCAACTTTGATCTTCAAACATTTCAATGCAATGTCAATCGTTATCTTCTGTCTTCTTAATTCCTCCTCTTTTATTGTCCTTTCCCCTCACTAAAGTCTTCTAATTCTCTTTCACTCTTCTTACTTTCCACTCAACTTTGATCTTCAAACATTTCAATGCAATGTCAATCGTTATCTTCTGTCTTCTTAATTCCTCTTCTTTTATTGTCCTTTCCCCTCACTAAAGTCTTCTAATTCTCTTTCACTCTTCTTACTTTCCAGTCAACGTTGATCTTCAAACATTTCAATGCAATGTCAATCGTTATCTTCTGTCTTCTTAATTCCTCTTCTTTTATTGTCCTTTCCCCTCACTAAAGTCTTCTAATTCTCTTTCACTCTTCTTACTTTCCAGTCAACGTTGATCTTCAAACATTTCAATGCAATGTCAATCGTTATCTTCTGTCTTCTTAATTCCTCTTCTTTTATTGTCCTTTCCCCTCACTAAAGTCTTCTAATTCTCTTTCACTCTTCTTACTTTCCACTCAACTTTGATCTTCAAACATTTCAATGCAATGTCAATCGTTATCTTCTGTCTTCTTAATTCCTCTTCTTTTATTGTCCTTTCCCCTCACTAAAGTCATCTAATTCTCTTTCACTCTTCTTACTTTCCACTCAACTTTGATCTTCAAACATTTCAATGCAATGTCAATCGTTATCTTCTGTCTTCTTAATTCCTCTTCTTTTATTGTCCTTTCCCCTCACTAAAGTCTTCTAATTCTCTTTCACTCTTCTTACTTTCCAGTCAACGTTGATCTTCAAACATTTCAATGCAATGTCAATCGTTATCTTCTGTCTTCTTAATTCCTCTTCTTTTATTGTCCTTTCCCCTCACTAAAGTCTTCTAATTCTCTTTCACTCTTCTTACTTTCCAGTCAACGTTGATCTTCAAACATTTCAATGCAATGTCAATCGTTATCTTCTGTCTTCTTAATTCCTCTTCTTTTATTGTCCTTTCCCCTCACTAAAGTCTTCTAATTCTCTTTCACTCTTCTTACTTTCCAGTCAACGTTGATCTTCAAACATTTCAATGCAATGTCAATCGTTATCTTCTGTCTTCTTAATTCCTCTTCTTTTATTGTCCTTTCCCCTCACTAAAGTCTTCTAATTCTCTTTCACTCTTCTTACTTTCCAGTCAACGTTGATCTTCAAACATTTCAATGCAATGTCAATCGTTATCTTCTGTCTTCTTAATTCCTCTTCTTTTATTGTCCTTTCCCCTCACTTAAGTCTTCTAATTCTCTTTCACTCTTCTTACTTTCCAGTCAACGTTGATCTTCAAACATTTCAATGCAATGTCAATCGTTATCTTCTGTCTTCTTAATTCCTCTTCTTTTATTGTCCTTTCCCCTCACTAAAGTCTTCTAATTCTCTTTCACTCTTCTTACTTTCCACTCAACTTTGATCTTCAAACATTTCAATGCAATGTCAATCGTTATCTTCTGTCTTCTTAATTCCTCTTCTTTTATTGTCCTTTCCCCTCACTAAAGTCTTCTAATTCTCTTTCACTGTTCTTACTTTCCAGTCAACGTTGATCTTCAAACATTTCAATGCAATGTCAATCGTTATCTTCTGTCTTCTTAATTCCTCTTCTTTTATTGTCCTTTCCCCTCACTAAAGTCTTCTAATTCTCTTTCACTCTTCTTACTTTCCAGTCAACGTTGATCTTCAAACATTTCAATGCAATGTCAATCGTTATCTTCTGTCTTCTTAATTCCAATTCTTTTATTGTCCTTTCCCCTCACTAAAGTCTTCTAATTCTCTTTCACTCTTCTTACTTTCCAGTCAACGTTGATCTTCAAACATTTCAATGCAATGTCAATCGTTATCTTCTGTCTTCTTAATTCCTCTTCTTTTATTGTCCTTTCCCCTCACTAAAGTCTTCTAATTCTCTTTCACTCTTCTTACTTTCCAGTCAACGTTGATCTTCAAACATTTCAATGCAATGTCAATCGTTATCTTCTGTCTTCTTAATTCCTCTTCTTTTATTGTCCTTTCCCCTCACTAAAGTCTTCTAATTCTCTTTCACTCTTCTTACTTTCCAGTCAACGTTGATCTTCAAACATTTCAATGCAATGTCAATCGTTATCTTCTGTCTTCTTAATTCCTCTTCTTTTATTGTCCTTTCCCCTCACTAAAGTCTTCTAATTCTCTTTCACTCTTCTTACTTTCCAGTCAACTTTGATCTTCAAACATTTCAATGCAATGTCAATCGTTATCTTCTGTCTTCTTAATTCCTCTTCTTTTATTGTCCTTTCCCCTCACTAAAGTCTTCTAATTCTCTTTCACTCTTCTTACTTTCCAGTCAACGTTGATCTTCAAACATTTCAATGCAATGTCAATCGTTATCTTCTGTCTTCTTAATTCCTCTTCTTTTATTGTCCTTTCCCCTCACTAAAGTCTTCTAATTCTCTTTCACTCTTCTTACTTTCCAGTCAACTTTGATCTTCAAACATTTCAATGCAATGTCAATCGTTATCTTCTGTCTTCTTAATTCCTCTTCTTTTATTGTCCTTTCCCCTCACTAAAGTCTTCTAATTCTCTTTCACTCTTCTTACTTTCCAGTCAACTTTGATCTTCAAACATTTCAATGCAATGTCAATCGTTATCTTCTGTCTTCTTAATTCCTCTTCTTTTATTGTCCTTTCCCCTCACTAAAGTCTTCTAATTCTCTTTCACTCTTCTTACTTTCCAGTCAACGTTGATCTTCAAACATTTCAATGCAATGTCAATCGTTATCTTCTGTCTTCTTAATTCCTCTTCTTTTATTGTCCTTTCCCCTCACTAAAGTCTTCTAATTCTCTTTCACTCTTCTTACTTTCCAGTCAACTTTGATCTTCAAACATTTCAATGCAATGTCAATCGTTATCTTCAGTCTTCTTAATTCCTCTTCTTTTATTGTCCTTTCCCCTCACTAAAGTCTTCTAATTCTCTTTCACTCTTCTTACTTTCCACTCAACTTTGATCTTCAAACATTTCAATGCAATGTCAATCGTTATCTTCTGTCTTCTTAATTCCTCTTCTTTTATTGTCCTTTCCCCTCACTAAAGTCTTCTAATTCTCTTTCACTCTTCTTACTTTCCACTCAACTTTGATCTTCAAACATTTCAATGCAATGTCAATCGTTATCTTCTGTCTTCTTAATTCCTCTTCTTTTATTGTCCTTTCCCCTCACTAAAGTCTTCTAATTCTCTTTCACTCTTCTTACTTTCCAGTCAACTTTGATCTTCAAACATTTCAATGCAATATCAATCGTTATCTTCTGTCTTCTTAATTCCTCTTCTTTTATTGTCCTTTCCCCTCACTAAAGTCTTCTAATTCTCTTTCACTCTTCTTACTTTTCAGTCTACTTTGATCTTCAAACATTTCAATGCAATGTCAATCGTTATCTTCTGTCTTCTTAATTCCTCTTCTTTTATTGTCCTTTCCCCTCACTAAAGTCTTCTAATTCTCTTTCACTCTTCTTACTTTCCAGTCTACTTTGATCTTCAAACATTTCAATGCAATGTCAATCGTTATCTTCTGTCTTCTTAATTCCTCTTCTTTTATTGTCCTTTCCCCTCACTAAAGTCTTCTAATTCTCTTTCACTCTTCTTACTTTCCAGTCAACTTTGATCTTCAAACATTTCAATGCAATGTCAATCGTTATCTTCTGTCTTCTTAATTCCTCTTCTTTTATTGTCCTTTCCCCTCACTAAAGTCTTCTAATTCTCTTTCACTCTTCTTACTTTCCACTCAACTTTGATCTTCAAACATTTCAATGCAATGTCAATCGTTATCTTCTGTCTTCTTAATTCCTCTTCTTTTATTGTCCTTTCCCCTCACTAAAGTCTTCTAATTCTCTTTCACTCTTCTTACTTTCCAGTCAACGTTGATCTTCAAACATTTCAATGCAATGTCAATCGTTATCTTCTGTCTTCTTAATTCCTCTTCTTTTATTGTCCTTTCCCCTCACTAAAGTCTTCTAATTCTCTTTCACTCTTCTTACTTTCCAGTCAACTTTGATCTTCAAACATTTCAATGCAATGTCAATCGTTATCTTCTGTCTTCTTAATTCCTCTTCTTTTATTGTCCTTTCCCCTCACTAAAGTCTTCTAATTCTCTTTCACTCTTCTTACTTTCCAGTCAACGTTGATCTTCAAACATTTCAATGCAATATCAATCGTTATCTTGTGTCTTCTTAATTCCTCTTCTTTTATTGTCCTTTCCCCTCACTAAAGTCTTCTAATTCTCTTTCACTCTTCTTACTTTCCACTCAACTTTGATCTTCAAACATTTCAATGCAATGTCAATCGTTATCTTCTGTCTTCTTAATTCCTCTTCTTTTATTGTCCTTTCTCCTCACTAAAGTCTTCTAATTCTCTTTCACTCTTCTTACTTTCCAGTCAACTTTGATCTTCAAACATTTCAATGCAATGTCAATCGTTATCTTCTGTCTTCTTAATTCCTCTTCTTTTATTGTCCTTTCCCCTCACTAAAGTCTTCTAATTCTCTTTCACTCTTCTTACTTTCCAGTCTACTTTGATCTTCAAACATTTCAATGCAATGTCAATCGTTATCTTCTGTCTTCTTAATTCCTCTTCTTTTATTGTCCTTTCCCCTCACTAAAGTCTTCTAATTCTCTTTCACTCTTTTTACTTTCCACTCAACTTTGATCTTCAAACATTTCAATGCAATATCAATCGTTATCTTGTGTCTTCTTAATTCCTCTTCTTTTATTGTCCTTTCCCCTCACTAAAGTCTTCTAATTCTCTTTCACTCTTCTTACTTTCCACTCAACTTTGATCTTCAAACATTTCAATGCAATGTCAATCGTTATCTTCTGTCTTCTTAATTCCTCTTCTTTTATTGTCCTTTCCCCTCACTAAAGTCTTCTAATTCTCTTTCACTCTTCTTACTTTCCAGTCAACTTTGATCTTCAAACATTTCAATGCATTGTCAATCGTTATCTTCTGTCTTCTTAATTCCTCTTCTTTTATTGTCCATTCCCCTCACTAAAGTCTTCTAATTCTCTTTCACTCTTCTTACTTTCCAGTCAACTTTGATCTTCAAACATTTCAATGCAATATCAATCGTTATCTTCTGTCTTCTTAATTCCTCTTCTTTTATTGTCCTTTCCCCTCACTAAAGTCTTCTAATTCTCTTTCACTCTTCTTACTTTTCAGTCTACTTTGATCTTCAAACATTTCAATGCAATGTCAATCGTTATCTTCTGTCTTCTTAATTCCTCTTCTTTTATTGTCCTTTCCCCTCACTAAAGTCTTCTAATTCTCTTTCACTCTTCTTACTTTCCAGTCTACTTTGATCTTCAAACATTTCAATGCAATGTCAATCGTTATCTTCTGTCTTCTTAATTCCTCTTCTTTTATTGTCCTTTCCCCTCACTAAAGTCTTCTAATTCTCTTTCACTCTTCTTACTTTCCAGTCAACTTTGATCTTCAAACATTTCAATGCAATGTCAATCGTTATCTTCTGTCTTCTTAATTCCTCTTCTTTTATTGTCCTTTCCCCTCACTAAAGTCTTCTAATTCTCTTTCACTCTTCTTACTTTCCACTCAACTTTGATCTTCAAACATTTCAATGCAATGTCAATCGTTATCTTCTGTCTTCTTAATTCCTCTTCTTTTATTGTCCTTTCCCCTCACTAAAGTCTTCTAATTCTCTTTCACTCTTCTTACTTTCCAGTCAACGTTGATCTTCAAACATTTCAATGCAATGTCAATCGTTATCTTCTGTCTTCTTAATTCCTCTTCTTTTATTGTCCTTTCCCCTCACTAAAGTCTTCTAATTCTCTTTCACTCTTCTTACTTTCCAGTCAACTTTGATCTTCAAACATTTCAATGCAATGTCAATCGTTATCTTCTGTCTTCTTAATTCCTCTTCTTTTATTGTCCTTTCCCCTCACTAAAGTCTTCTAATTCTCTTTCACTCTTCTTACTTTCCAGTCAACGTTGATCTTCAAACATTTCAATGCAATATCAATCGTTATCTTGTGTCTTCTTAATTCCTCTTCTTTTATTGTCCTTTCCCCTCACTAAAGTCTTCTAATTCTCTTTCACTCTTCTTACTTTCCACTCAACTTTGATCTTCAAACATTTCAATGCAATGTCAATCGTTATCTTCTGTCTTCTTAATTCCTCTTCTTTTATTGTCCTTTCTCCTCACTAAAGTCTTCTAATTCTCTTTCACTCTTCTTACTTTCCAGTCAACTTTGATCTTCAAACATTTCAATGCAATGTCAATCGTTATCTTCTGTCTTCTTAATTCCTCTTCTTTTATTGTCCTTTCCCCTCACTAAAGTCTTCTAATTCTCTTTCACTCTTCTTACTTTCCAGTCTACTTTGATCTTCAAACATTTCAATGCAATGTCAATCGTTATCTTCTGTCTTCTTAATTCCTCTTCTTTTATTGTCCTTTCCCCTCACTAAAGTCTTCTAATTCTCTTTCACTCTTTTTACTTTCCACTCAACTTTGATCTTCAAACATTTCAATGCAATATCAATCGTTATCTTGTGTCTTCTTAATTCCTCTTCTTTTATTGTCCTTTCCCCTCACTAAAGTCTTCTAATTCTCTTTCACTCTTCTTACTTTCCACTCAACTTTGATCTTCAAACATTTCAATGCAATGTCAATCGTTATCTTCTGTCTTCTTAATTCCTCTTCTTTTATTGTCCTTTCCCCTCACTAAAGTCTTCTAATTCTCTTTCACTCTTCTTACTTTCCAGTCAACTTTGATCTTCAAACATTTCAATGCATTGTCAATCGTTATCTTCTGTCTTCTTAATTTCTCTTCTTTTATTGTCCATTCCCCTCACTAAAGTCTTCTAATTCTCTTTCACTCTTCTTACTTTCCAGTCAACTTTGATCTTCAAACATTTCAATGCAATATCAATCGTTATCTTCTGTCTTCTTAATTCCTCTTCTTTTATTGTCCTTTCCCCTCACTAAAGTCTTCTAATTCTCTTTCACTCTTCTTACTTTCCACTCAACTTTGATCTTCAAAAATTCAATGCAATGTCAATCGTTATCTTCTGTCTTCTTAATTCCTCTTCTTTTATTGTCCTTTCCCCTCACTAAAGTCTTCTAATTCTCTTTCACTCTTCTTACTTTCCAGTCTACTTTGATCTTCAAACATTTCAATGCAATGTCAATCGTTATCTTGTGTCTTCTTAATTCCTCTTCTTTTATTGTCCTTTCCCTCACTAAAGTCTTCTAATTCTCTTTCACTCTTCTTACTTTCCACTCAACTTTGATCTTCAAACATTTCAATGCATTGTCAATCGTTATCTTCTGTCTTCTTAATTCCTCTTCTTTTATTGTCCTTTCCCCTCACTAAAGTCTTCTAATTCTCTTTCACTCTTCTTACTTTCCAGTCAACTTTGATCTTCAAAAATTCAATGCAATATCAATCGATATCTTCTGTCTTCTTAATTCCTCTTCTTTTATTGTCCTTTCCCCTCACTAAAGTCTTCCAATTCTCTTTCACTCTTCTTACTTTCCAGTCAACTTTGATCTTCAAACATTTCAATGCAATATCAATCGTTATCTTCTGTCTTCTTAATTCCTCTTCTTTTATTGTCCTTTCCCCTCACTAAAGTCTTCTAATTCTCTTTCACTCTTCTTACTTTCCAGTCAACTTTGATCTTCAAACATGTCAATGCAATGTCAATCGTTATCTTCTGTCTTCTTAATTCCTCTTCTTTTATTGTCCTTTCCCCTCACTAAAGTCTTCTTATTCTCTTTCACTCTTCTTACTTTCCAGTCTACTTTGATCTTCAAACATTTCAATGCAATGTCAATCGTTATCTTCTGTCTTCTTAATTCCTCTTCTTTTATTGTCCTTTCCCCTCACTAAAGTCTTCTAATTCTCTTTCACTCTTCTTACTTTCCACTCAACTTTGATCTTCAAACATTTCAATGCAATATCAATCGTTATCTTGTGTCTTCTTAATTCCTCTTCTTTTATTGTCCTTTCCCCTCACTAAAGTCTTCTAATTCTCTTTCACTCTTCTTACTTTCCACTCAACTTTGATCTTCAAACATTTCAATGCAATGTCAATCGTTATCTTCTGTCTTCTTAATTCCTCTTCTTTTATTGTCCTTTCCCCTCACTAAAGTCTTCTAATTCTCTTTCACTCTTCTTACTTTCCAGTCTACTTTGATCTTCAAACATTTCAATGCAATGTCAATCGTTATCTTCTGTCTTCTTAATTCCTCTTCTTTTATTGTCCTTTCCCCTCACTAAAGTCTTCTAATTCTCTTTCACTCTTCTTACTTTCGACTCAACTTTGATCTTCAAACATTTCAATGCAATATCAATCGTTATCTTGTGTCTTCTTAATTCCTCTTCTTTTATTGTCCTTTCCCCTCACTAAAGTCTTCTAATTCTCTTTCACTCTTCTTACTTTCCACTCAACTTTGATCTTCAAACATTTCAATGCATTGTCAATCGTTATCTTCTGTCTTCTTAATTCCTCTTCTTTTATTGTCCTTTCCCCTCACTAAAGTCTTCTAATTCTCTTTCACTCTTCTTACTTTCCAGTCAACTTTGATCTTCAAAAATTCAATGCAATATCAATCGATATCTTCTGTCTTCTTAATTCCTCTTCTTTTATTGTCCTTTCCCCTCACTAAAGTCTTCCAATTCTCTTTCACTCTTCTTACTTTCCAGTCAACTTTGATCTTCAAACATTTCAATGCAATATCAATCGTTATCTTCTGTCTTCTTAATTCCTCTTCTTTTATTGTCCTTTCCCCTCACTAAAGTCTTCTAATTCTCTTTCACTCTTCTTACTTTCCAGTCAACTTTGATCTTCAAACATGTCAATGCAATGTCAATCGTTATCTTCTGTCTTCTTAATTCCTCTTCTTTTATTGTCCTTTCCCCTCACTAAAGTCTTCTTATTCTCTTTCACTCTTCTTACTTTCCAGTCTACTTTGATCTTCAAACATTTCAATGCAATGTCAATCGTTATCTTCTGTCTTCTTAATTCCTCTTCTTTTATTGTCCTTTCCCCTCACTAAAGTCTTCTAATTCTCTTTCACTCTTCTTACTTTCCACTCAACTTTGATCTTCAAACATTTCAATGCAATATCAATCGTTATCTTGTGTCTTCTTAATTCCTCTTCTTTTATTGTCCTTTCCCCTCACTAAAGTCTTCTAATTCTCTTTCACTCTTCTTACTTTCCACTCAACTTTGATCTTCAAACATTTCAATGCAATGTCAATCGTTATCTTCTGTCTTCTTAATTCCTCTTCTTTTATTGTCCTTTCCCCTCACTAAAGTCTTCTAATTCTCTTTCACTCTTCTTACTTTCCAGTCAACTTTGATCTTCAAACATTTCAATGCATTGTCAATCGTTATCTTCTGTCTTCTTAATTCCTCTTCTTTTATTGTCCTTTCCCCTCACTAAAGTCTTCTAATTCTCTTTCACTCTTCTTACTTTCCAGTCAACTTTGATCTTCAAACATTTCAATGCAATATCAATCGTTATCTTCTGTCTTCTTAATTCCTCTTCTTTTATTGTCCTTTCCCCTCACTAAAGTCTTCTAATTCTCTTTCACTCTTCTTACTTTCCACTCAACTTTGATCTTCAAAAATTCAATGCAATATCAATCGATATCTTCTGTCTTCTTAATTCCTCTTCTTTTATTGTCCTTTCCCCTCACTAAAGTCTTCCAATTCTCTTTCACTCTTCTTACTTTCCAGTCAACTTTGATCTTCAAACATTTCAATGCAATATCAATCGTTATCTTCTGTCTTCTTAATTCCTCTTCTTTTATTGTCCTTTCCCCTCACTAAAGTCTTCTAATTCTCTTTCACTCTTCTTACTTTCCAGTCTACTTTGATCTTCAAACATTTCAATGCAATGTCAATCGTTATCTTCTGTCTTCCTAATTCCTCTTCTTTTATTGTCCTTTCCCCTCACTAAAGTCTTCTAATTCTCTTTCACTCTTCTTACTTTCCACTCAACTTTGATCTTCAAACATTTCAATGCAATATCAATCGTTATCTTGTGTCTTCTTAATTCCTCTTCTTTTATTGTCCTTTCCCCTCACTAAAGTCTTCTAATTCTCTTTCACTCTTCTTACTTTCCACTCAACTTTGATCTTCAAACATTTCAATGCAATGTCAATCGTTATCTTCTGTCTTCTTAATTCCTCTTCTTTTATTGTCCTTTCCCCTCACTAAAGTCTTCTAATTCTCTTTCACTCTTCTTACTTTCCAGTCAACTTTGATCTTCAAACATTTCAATGCAATGTCAATCGTTATCTTCTGTCTTCTTAATACCTCTTCTTTTATTGTCCTTTCCCCTCACTAAAGTCTTCTAATTCTCTTTCACTCTTCTTACTTTCCACTCAACTTTGATCTTCAAACATTTCAATGCATTGTCAATCGTTATCTTCTGTCTTCTTAATTCCTCTTCTTTTATTGTCCTTTCCCCTCACTAAAGTCTTCTAATTCTCTTTCACTCTTCTTACTTTCCAGTCTACTTTGATCTTCAAACATTTCAATGCAATATCAATCGTTATCTTGTGTCTTCTTAATTCCTCTTCTTTTATTGTCCTTTCCCCTCACTAAAGTCTTCTAATTCTCTTTCACTCTTCTTACTTTCCACTCAACTTTGATCTTCAAACATTTCAATGCAATATCAATCGTTATCTTGTGTCTTCTTAATTCCTCTTCTTTTATTGTCCTTTCCCCTCACTAAAGTCTTCTAATTCTCTTTCACTCTTCTTACTTTCCACTCAACTTTGATCTTCAAACATTTCAATGCAATGTCAATCGTTATCTTCTGTCTTCTTAATTCCTCTTCTTTTATTGTCCTTTCCCCTCACTAAAGTCTTCTAATTCTCTTTCACTCTTCTTACTTTCCAGTCTACTTTGATCTTCAAACATTTCAATGCAATGTCAATCGTTATCTTCTGTCTTCTTAATTCCTCTTCTTTTATTGTCCTTTCCCCTCACTAAAGTCTTCTAATTCTCTTTCACTCTTCTTACTTTCCACTCAACTTTGATCTTCAAACATTTCAATGCAATATCAATCGTTATCTTGTGTCTTCTTAATTCCTCTTCTTTTATTTTCCTTTCCCCTCACTAAAGTCTTCTAATTCTCTTTCACTCTTCTTACTTTCCACTCAACTTTGATCTTCAAACATTTCAATGCATTGTCAATCGTTATCTTCTGTCTTCTTAATTCCTCTTCTTTTATTGTCCTTTCCCCTCACTAAAGTCTTCTAATTCTCTTTCACTCTTCTTACTTTCCAGTCAACTTTGATCTTCAAAAATTCAATGCAATATCAATCGATATCTTCTGTCTTCTTAATTCCTCGTCTTTTATTGTCCTTTCCCCTCACTAAAGTCTTCCAATTCTCTTTCACTCTTCTTACTTTCCAGTCAACTTTGATCTTCAAACATTTCAATGCAATATCAATCGTTATCTTCTGTCTTCTTAATTCCTCTTCTTTTATTGTCCTTTCCCCTCACTAAAGTCTTCTAATTCTCTTTCACTCTTCTTACTTTCCAGTCAACTTTGATCTTCAAACATGTCAATGCAATGTCAATCGTTATCTTCTGTCTTCTTAATTCCTCTTCTTTTATTGTCCTTTCCCCTCACTAAAGTCTTCTTATTCTCTTTCACTCTTCTTACTTTCCAGTCTACTTTGATCTTCAAACATTTCAATGCAATGTCAATCGTTATCTTCTGTCTTCTTAATTCCTCTTCTTTTATTGTCCTTTCCCCTCACTAAAGTCTTCTAATTCTCTTTCACTCTTCTTACTTTCCACTCAACTTTGATCTTCAAACATTTCAATGCAATATCAATCGTTATCTTGTGTCTTCTTAATTCCTCTTCTTTTATTGTCCTTTCCCCTCACTAAAGTCTTCTAATTCTCTTTCACTCTTCTTACTTTCCACTCAACTTTGATCTTCAAACATTTCAATGCAATGTCAATCGTTATCTTCTGTCTTCTTAATTCCTCTTCTTTTATTGTCCTTTCCCCTCACTAAAGTCTTCTAATTCTCTTTCACTCTTCTTACTTTCCAGTCAACTTTGATCTTCAAACATTTCAATGCATTGTCAATCGTTATCTTCTGTCTTCTTAATTCCTCTTCTTTTATTGTCCTTTCCCCTCACTAAAGTCTTCTAATTCTCTTTCACTCTTCTTACTTTCCAGTCAACTTTGATCTTCAAACATTTCAATGCAATGTCAATCGTTATCTTCTGTCTTCTTAATTCCTCTTCTTTTATTGTCCTTTCCCCTCACTAAAGTCTTCTAATTCTCTTTCACTCTTCTTACTTTCCAGTCAACTTTGATCTTCAAAAATTCAATGCAATATCAGTCGATATCTTCTGTCTTCTTAATTCCTCTTCTTTTATTGTCCTTTCCCCTCACTAAAGTCTTCCAATTCTCTTTCACTCTTCTTACTTTCCAGTCAACTTTGATCTTCAAACATTTCAATGCAATATCAATCGTTATCTTCTGTCTTCTTAATTCCTCTTCTTTTATTGTCCTTTCCCCTCACTAAAGTCTTCCAATTCTCTTTCACTCTTCTTACTTTCCAGTCAACTTTGATCTTCAAACATTTCAATGCAATATCAATCGTTATCTTCTGTCTTCTTAATTCCTCTTCTTTTATTGTCCTTTCCCCTCACTAAAGTCTTCTAATTCTCTTTCACTCTTCTTACTTTCCAGTCAACTTTGATCTTCAAACATGTCAATGCAATGTCAATCGTTATCTTCTGTCTTCTTAATTCCTCTTCTTTTATTGTCCTTTCCCCTCACTAAAGTCTTCTTATTCTCTTTCACTCTTCTTACTTTCCAGTCTACTTTGATCTTCAAACATTTCAATGCAATGTCAATCGTTATCTTCTGTCTTCTTAATTCCTCTTCTTTTATTGTCCTTTCCCCTCACTAAAGTCTTCTAATTCTCTTTCACTCTTCTTACTTTCCACTCAACTTTGATCTTCAAACATTTCAATGCAATATCAATCGTTATCTTGTGTCTTCTTAATTCCTCTTCTTTTATTGTCCTTTCCCCTCACTAAAGTCTTCTAATTCTCTTTCACTCTTCTTACTTTCCACTCAACTTTGATCTTCAAACATTTCAATGCAATGTCAATCGTTATCTTCTGTCTTCTTAATTCCTCTTCTTTTATTGTCCTTTCCCCTCACTAAAGTCTTCTAATTCTCTTTCACTCTTCTTACTTTCCAGTCTACTTTGATCTTCAAACATTTCAATGCAATGTCAATCGTTATCTTCTGTCTTCTTAATTCCTCTTCTTTTATTGTCCTTTCCCCTCACTAAAGTCTTCTAATTCTCTTTCACTCTTCTTACTTTCGACTCAACTTTGATCTTCAAACATTTCAATGCAATATCAATCGTTATCTTGTGTCTTCTTAATTCCTCTTCTTTTATTGTCCTTTCCCCTCACTAAAGTCTTCTAATTCTCTTTCACTCTTCTTACTTTCCACTCAACTTTGATCTTCAAACATTTCAATGCATTGTCAATCGTTATCTTCTGTCTTCTTAATTCCTCTTCTTTTATTGTCCTTTCCCCTCACTAAAGTCTTCTAATTCTCTTTCACTCTTCTTACTTTCCAGTCAACTTTGATCTTCAAAAATTCAATGCAATATCAATCGATATCTTCTGTCTTCTTAATTCCTCTTCTTTTATTGTCCTTTCCCCTCACTAAAGTCTTCCAATTCTCTTTCACTCTTCTTACTTTCCAGTCAACTTTGATCTTCAAACATTTCAATGCAATATCAATCGTTATCTTCTGTCTTCTTAATTCCTCTTCTTTTATTGTCCTTTCCCCTCACTAAAGTCTTCTAATTCTCTTTCACTCTTCTTACTTTCCAGTCAACTTTGATCTTCAAACATGTCAATGCAATGTCAATCGTTATCTTCTGTCTTCTTAATTCCTCTTCTTTTATTGTCCTTTCCCCTCACTAAAGTCTTCTTATTCTCTTTCACTCTTCTTACTTTCCAGTCTACTTTGATCTTCAAACATTTCAATGCAATGTCAATCGTTATCTTCTGTCTTCTTAATTCCTCTTCTTTTATTGTCCTTTCCCCTCACTAAAGTCTTCTAATTCTCTTTCACTCTTCTTACTTTCCACTCAACTTTGATCTTCAAACATTTCAATGCAATATCAATCGTTATCTTGTGTCTTCTTAATTCCTCTTCTTTTATTGTCCTTTCCCCTCACTAAAGTCTTCTAATTCTCTTTCACTCTTCTTACTTTCCACTCAACTTTGATCTTCAAACATTTCAATGCAATGTCAATCGTTATCTTCTGTCTTCTTAATTCCTCTTCTTTTATTGTCCTTTCCCCTCACTAAAGTCTTCTAATTCTCTTTCACTCTTCTTACTTTCCAGTCAACTTTGATCTTCAAACATTTCAATGCATTGTCAATCGTTATCTTCTGTCTTCTTAATTCCTCTTCTTTTATTGTCCTTTCCCCTCACTAAAGTCTTCTAATTCTCTTTCACTCTTCTTACTTTCCAGTCAACTTTGATCTTCAAACATTTCAATGCAATATCAATCGTTATCTTCTGTCTTCTTAATTCCTCTTCTTTTATTGTCCTTTCCCCTCACTAAAGTCTTCTAATTCTCTTTCACTCTTCTTACTTTCCACTCAACTTTGATCTTCAAAAATTCAATGCAATATCAATCGATATCTTCTGTCTTCTTAATTCCTCTTCTTTTATTGTCCTTTCCCCTCACTAAAGTCTTCCAATTCTCTTTCACTCTTCTTACTTTCCAGTCAACTTTGATCTTCAAACATTTCAATGCAATATCAATCGTTATCTTCTGTCTTCTTAATTCCTCTTCTTTTATTGTCCTTTCCCCTCACTAAAGTCTTCTAATTCTCTTTCACTCTTCTTACTTTCCAGTCTACTTTGATCTTCAAACATTTCAATGCAATGTCAATCGTTATCTTCTGTCTTCCTAATTCCTCTTCTTTTATTGTCCTTTCCCCTCACTAAAGTCTTCTAATTCTCTTTCACTCTTCTTACTTTCCACTCAACTTTGATCTTCAAACATTTCAATGCAATATCAATCGTTATCTTGTGTCTTCTTAATTCCTCTTCTTTTATTGTCCTTTCCCCTCACTAAAGTCTTCTAATTCTCTTTCACTCTTCTTACTTTCCACTCAACTTTGATCTTCAAACATTTCAATGCAATGTCAATCGTTATCTTCTGTCTTCTTAATTCCTCTTCTTTTATTGTCCTTTCCCCTCACTAAAGTCTTCTAATTCTCTTTCACTCTTCTTACTTTCCAGTCAACTTTGATCTTCAAACATTTCAATGCAATGTCAATCGTTATCTTCTGTCTTCTTAATACCTCTTCTTTTATTGTCCTTTCCCCTCACTAAAGTCTTCTAATTCTCTTTCACTCTTCTTACTTTCCACTCAACTTTGATCTTCAAACATTTCAATGCATTGTCAATCGTTATCTTCTGTCTTCTTAATTCCTCTTCTTTTATTGTCCTTTCCCCTCACTAAAGTCTTCTAATTCTCTTTCACTCTTCTTACTTTCCAGTCTACTTTGATCTTCAAACATTTCAATGCAATATCAATCGTTATCTTGTGTCTTCTTAATTCCTCTTCTTTTATTGTCCTTTCCCCTCACTAAAGTCTTCTAATTCTCTTTCACTCTTCTTACTTTCCAGTCTACTTTGATCTTCAAACATTTCAATGCAATGTCAATCGTTATCTTCTGTCTTCTTAATTCCTCTTCTTTTATTGTCCTTTCCCCTCACTAAAGTCTTCTAATTCTCTTTCACTCTTCTTACTTTCCACTCAACTTTGATCTTCAAACATTTCAATGCAATATCAATCGTTATCTTGTGTCTTCTTAATTCCTCTTCTTTTATTTTCCTTTCCCCTCACTAAAGTCTTCTAATTCTCTTTCACTCTTCTTACTTTCCACTCAACTTTGATCTTCAAACATTTCAATGCATTGTCAATCGTTATCTTCTGTCTTCTTAATTCCTCTTCTTTTATTGTCCTTTCCCCTCACTAAAGTCTTCTAATTCTCTTTCACTCTTCTTACTTTCCAGTCAACTTTGATCTTCAAAAATTCAATGCAATATCAATCGATATCTTCTGTCTTCTTAATTCCTCGTCTTTTATTGTCCTTTCCCCTCACTAAAGTCTTCCAATTCTCTTTCACTCTTCTTACTTTCCAGTCAACTTTGATCTTCAAACATTTCAATGCAATATCAATCGTTATCTTCTGTCTTCTTAATTCCTCTTCTTTTATTGTCCTTTCCCCTCACTAAAGTCTTCTAATTCTCTTTCACTCTTCTTACTTTCCAGTCAACTTTGATCTTCAAACATGTCAATGCAATGTCAATCGTTATCTTCTGTCTTCTTAATTCCTCTTCTTTTATTGTCCTTTCCCCTCACTAAAGTCTTCTTATTCTCTTTCACTCTTCTTACTTTCCAGTCTACTTTGATCTTCAAACATTTCAATGCAATGTCAATCGTTATCTTCTGTCTTCTTAATTCCTCTTCTTTTATTGTCCTTTCCCCTCACTAAAGTCTTCTAATTCTCTTTCACTCTTCTTACTTTCCACTCAACTTTGATCTTCAAACATTTCAATGCAATATCAATCGTTATCTTGTGTCTTCTTAATTCCTCTTCTTTTATTGTCCTTTCCCCTCACTAAAGTCTTCTAATTCTCTTTCACTCTTCTTACTTTCCACTCAACTTTGATCTTCAAACATTTCAATGCAATGTCAATCGTTATCTTCTGTCTTCTTAATTCCTCTTCTTTTATTGTCCTTTCCCCTCACTAAAGTCTTCTAATTCTCTTTCACTCTTCTTACTTTCCAGTCAACTTTGATCTTCAAACATTTCAATGCATTGTCAATCGTTATCTTCTGTCTTCTTAATTCCTCTTCTTTTATTGTCCTTTCCCCTCACTAAAGTCTTCTAATTCTCTTTCACTCTTCTTACTTTCCAGTCAACTTTGATCTTCAAACATTTCAATGCAATGTCAATCGTTATCTTCTGTCTTCTTAATTCCTCTTCTTTTATTGTCCTTTCCCCTCACTAAAGTCTTCTAATTCTCTTTCACTCTTCTTACTTTCCACTCAACTTTGATCTTCAAAAATTCAATGCAATATCAATCGATATCTTCTGTCTTCTTAATTCCTCTTCTTTTATTGTCCTTTCCCCTCACTAAAGTCTTCCAATTCTCTTTCACTCTTCTTACTTTCCAGTCAACTTTGATCTTCAAACATTTCAATGCAATATCAATCGTTATCTTCTGTCTTCTTAATTCCTCTTCTTTTATTGTCCTTTCCCCTCACTAAAGTCTTCTAATTCTCTTTCACTCTTCTTACTTTCCAGTCTACTTTGATCTTCAAACATTTCAATGCAATGTCAATCGTTATCTTCTGTCTTCTTAATTCCTCTTCTTTTATTGTCCTTTCCCCTCACTAAAGTCTTCTAATTCTCTTTCACTCTTCTTACTTTCCACTCAACTTTGATCTTCAAATATTTCAATGCAATATCAATCGTTATCTTGTGTCTTCTTAATTCCTCTTCTTTTATTGTCCTTTCCCCTCACTAAAGTCTTCTAATTCTCTTTCTCTCTTCTTACTTTCCACTCAACTTTGATCTTCAAACATTTCAATGCATTGTCAATCGTTATCTTCTGTCTTCTTAATTCCTCTTCTTTTATTGTCCTTTCCCCTCACTAAAGTCTTCTAATTCTCTTTCACTCTTCTTACTTTCCAGTCAACTTTGATCTTCAAAAATTCAATGCAATATCAGTCGATATCTTCTGTCTTCTTAATTCCTCTTCTTTTATTGTCCTTTCCCCTCACTAAAGTCTTCCAATTCTCTTTCACTCTTCTTACTTTCCAGTCAACTTTGATCTTCAAACATTTCAATGCAATATCAATCGTTATCTTCTGTCTTCTTAATTCCTCTTCTTTTATTGTCCTTTCCCCTCACTAAAGTCTTCTAATTCTCTTTCACTCTTCTTACTTTCCACTCAACTTTGATCTTCAAACATTTCAATGCAATGTCAATCGTTATCTTCTGTCTTCTTAATTCCTCTTCTTTTATTGTCCTTTCCCCTCACTAAAGTCTTCTAATTCTCTTTCACTCTTCTTACTTTCCAGTCAACTTTGATCTTCAAACATTTCAATGCAATGTCAATCGTTATCTTCTGTCTTCTTAATTCCTCTTCTTTTATTGTCCTTTCCCCTCACTAAAGTCTTCTAATTCTCTTTCACTCTTCTTACTTTCCAGTCAACTTTGATCTTCAAACATTTCAATGCATTGTCAATCGTTATCTTCTGTCTTCTTAATTCCTCTTCTTTTATTGTCCTTTCCCCTCACTAAAGTCTTCTAATTCTCTTTCACTCTTCTTACTTTCCAGTCAACTTTGATCTTCAAAAATTCAATGCAATATCAATCGATATCTTCTGTCTTCTTAATTCCTCTTCTTTTATTGTCCTTTCCCCTCACTAAAGTCTTCCAATTCTCTTTCACTCTTCTTACTTTCCAGTCAACTTTGATCTTCAAACATTTCAATGCATTGTCAATCGTTATCTTCTGTCTTCTTAATTCCTCTTCTTTTATTGTCCTTTCCCCTCACTAAAGTCTTCTAATTCTCTTTCACTCTTCTTACTTTCCACTCAACTTTGATCTTCCAAAATTTCAATGCAATATCAATCGTTCCATGGTGGCCTGACGATTGCATCTAGCATGAAACAGACTGTCGCCTCTAAGTGTTGACTTCTATGTTCACTTTATATATATATATATATATATATATATATATATATATATATATATATATATATATATATATATATATATATTCTTGGCTGTTGTTTCCTTCTGATCTTCTGTTCAAATAATATTAAATATCCAGTCTTTGGGTGGTAGAATGATTGTCTATACAACATCTTTTTTTCGTTCCTCGGCTGAATTTGATTTATGAAAGGAATTTCAGATAAGGTTCAACAAATCCAATGAATTGAGTTTTGCCGCGACATTCAGGTAAAAGGAAAAGACGAATTGCGAAAGGAAAAAAGAAAAAGAAAATAAAAAAAGAAAAAAAATCACAAAAAAATAAAAAGGGGTGAATATTTTATTACACTTACCATAAAACCTAAATAAATTCCTCTCTGCAAATCTCCCGTGTGCATGCATCGTATGCCCTTGAATGTGTCCAGTAAAGAAACGGTCGAAAAACTCACCTCGGGAGAGCGATATTTCCTTTCTTCTTTCACACATTCGCTCTCTCTCTCTCTCTCTTACACACACACACACACACGCGCGTATATAGTGATTTTCCAAGCGTAGCTTAGATGTGGCACAAGGCCGAAAGTATGGAGCACCCAGTGAGAATCGAACTTACTACTCAGTCGTAGTTGTTCTAGCGAGATAATCTTGCTAACCATTACACCGCCTCGAGATGCTCAAACCCACGCATATGTATACCGGCTGCGATGGATAAATTGTCGTCTAAATGACGCAAAAAATGAAAATAATACTGACATCTCATTTTAACAGATATACAGGGTGCGATGGATAAATTGTCGTCTAAATGCCGCAAAAAAAAAAAAAAAATGAAAATAACATTGGCATTTCATTTTAACAGATATACAGGGTGCGATGGATAAATTGTCGTCTAAATGACGAAAAAAAAAATGAAAATATTGACATTTCATTTTAACAGATATACAGGGTGCGATTGATTAATTGTCGTCTAAATGACGCAAAAAAAAAAAAATGAAAATAACATTGACATTTCATTTTAACAGATATACACGGTGCGATGGATAAATTGTCGTCTAAATGACGCAAAAAAAAAAAATGAAAATAACATTGACATTTCATTTTAACAGATATACAGTGTGCGATGGATAAATTGTCGTCTAAATGACGAAAAAGTGAAAATAACATTGACATCTCATTTTGACATATATGTTTACCAAAATTACACAAAAATACCCTGATATACTAAACAATAAATTTATTCAATAAAAACACCAATGGTTTCATCCACGGCCTCCAGACAACTTCGGTATCTCCCGGAACTCTTCTGGACCGTCTTATGGCAGCATCCACCGTTGGTGAATGCTGCCATAATCCTTGCTTTCAGTTTATCTTTGGTGTCACAAGGAGTTTTGTTGGTTTCTCGCTCAACTACGCCCCACACATAATTAACTTGAATTAACGTGAAGACAATTTGGAATCTCGTTATCTATTAAAGTTTTTGTTTTGAAAGAAATGGGCATGAAAACTGTTCCTCGGTCTCCCTACCCTCCAGATCATACTCTCTGCGACTGTTGGTTGTTCTGCAGCCTGAAGGAGAACCTCAGGGGCAGTCGATTTCAAGACAGTGAGAAGATGAGGGAATCTGTGACAGGGGCCCTGGACACCTTCATTTTAGCTGACTTCACCGGGGCCTTCGCGAAGCGTCTTGTGCTCTCCAAAAAGTCAAAGGATCCTACTTTGAGATCAGAGTGTTTTACCATCTTGACGAGACTCCTTGCTTTGAAAGTCTACTCAAGTTCAACTTCAAGTGCAACTCGTCTATCGATAATATATCTATTAAATATCCATATATATATATATATATATATATATATTATCGATAGACGAGTTGCACTTGAAGTTGAACTTGACTAGACTTTCAAAGCAAGGAGTCTCGTTGAGATATATACATACATATATATATATATATATATATATATATATATATATATATATATATTTAATGCAAAAGATACTGAAAATGAACGTCTCCGGAATATTCACCATAAAGATTTTTGCCGTAGGAAAACTCGTTTCATGGATTTTCGCCGTAGAAAATTTCGTCGTATATTATTTTTGCCGTAAGACAATTTCGCCGTATTTCTTTTCTTTTCTTTTTTTTTTGCCACCCTTATCTTGGACGTCCCTTTTGGAGTGTTGTTCAATTTAATATGCGAAGTGCTTTGTTATCAAGTATCTATGGATGTCTGTTTTACAGGATTAAGCATCAGAAAAGAAATGAAAAAGGAAACATTTTAAAAATAAAAGACTAAAAATATATCAAATTAACAAAGAAATAATTTAAAAAGTGTGCAAATTCCAAGCAATCCCTCATAATGTTTTTTTTTGTTTTTGTTATTTTTTTTTTTTACGTTGGACCCTAGAAGTATTTTCCGCTGAAGTCTTGCATTGATATCAATATATATTTTTCTTCATTTGTACAGAATGTTCTCGAGTTTTGTTATAATGTACGTTCAAATATAAGAAAGAATATTTCAATATTTAGATATTTATAGTGAATTTAAAACAGTATATGTTTGCAAATAATTTGTGTAAATTTCAAAAGACTTACGGAGAATTTGAAAGAGTTATCTTTCTTTGGTCAGATATTTTATATTGAAGATGGTTGCGTATTTAAGTTGTAAGTTTGTTTGAAATAATATATATTGCTTCAGTGAGAATTATTGGCAGACTGATATTATGTTAACAGAAAGTTTAACATTAAGTCTGAAATATGAAATTGCGGGACGTAATTTCTGGTGTCAAGTTGAAATTTTGGCCCTCCTCACTGACCAGGATGAATGATTTAGGATCCTATAAGTTCGCTCATTAAAATGTTTAAATCAAATTAACAATAGTGTGAGCCAGATATACTTGATAACAAGTTTCTTTGCATATTAAAAAAATGCGACGAAATTGTCTTAATGGCAAAAATCATATACGGCAAAGGTTTCTACGGCTAAAAATCCTGAGGCTAGTTTTCCTACGTCAAAGATTTTTATGGCGAATCTTCCTAGAACCGGAAAAATAGTCGTTACCACTCCAGAAATTACTTGACTTCTCTTACATTAGATTCAGATAAGTTTAAAAATTGAGTATTACCGCTATGTATCTGCTGGGGACGCCCAAATCTTCACGTTCTAGACTTGACATAGTTCAAATGCGTTTATGAAGCCTTAGGGGCGATGAATTACTTCCCACCATGCAACCTCTTCCCTACAGATGAAACATTGCTAGCCTTTCTCTAATCTATCACTATTTCCTTTATAAATGTTTCATTTTTAAAACCCTTTGGAGACAGAGGCCCATTTGGAGTTTCCGTGCCAAGAAAATGGAGCCCTCACTTGGAACACAAAAAAAAATCGATATAAAATTCGAGAACACAGTAAACTATCAAAAATAGCGCCGTTGAGAGGCCAGGATGTGCAAGATATGCAAGAAGCAATCTGATTGGCTAGTACGAAGACCAGCCAACTAATCTTGGGGCTTGTATTATCGAGCCGATGGCCCAGTCGGCTTCTTCGGGATTCGACTTTTCGACCAACAGATCATGCCTGTCGACTCCTAAGGGTTTTAAGCATATTATAATGAATAAATTCCCAAAACTTCATAAAAAAACATTGTTTATCGTCAAAATCTTTATGTTATTATTAAGAGGAAAGACCAAAATATTTTTTGATTATTAAATTATATTTTTTATCCTTTTTAGAACATACAAAATTTTGGTTCAAATCTTGTTTTTCTTGCGTCGTCGGGGGGCCATAAGGCATTTTAGCGTGTTTTTTTTTTTCGGTGAAAAACACATAAATTTGGAAATTCTTTCAAAAATCATGTTTATAAAATTTAGAGATATTACATTCTGTGACACTTAATGATTATATTATTATATTATATAAAAGTAGAACTCCTAGGAGAATTTTAACAATTTCTTTTTTGTAAATTAGGGATGCCATTTATCGAAAATCTACTCTGAATCGTAAAATAACAAAAATGCAATAAAACTAAGACATTATTTTATTAGAAAAGCTTTTAATTGCTTTTATGAATAAGATATACTAAGGACACTATTGTCTTAAGAAAAATAACATTTTTGAATATATACCCAAAACTTCACAAAAACTAAGTTTTATCGTTAGAATTGTTTATGTTATCCTTAAAAGGTAAAACCAAATAGTAATGATAACGGTAATATTAGTCGTTTCCCTATAAGGTAACATTTGGCATTCATTGACCGAGCAGCGAGTACTACTTTCAGTTGAAATTTATAATATCTTCGTCTTAGAACACTTTTTCATTCATTAAGTCTCTCTTTCTGTCTTTCTATCTCTTCCTGTGTCTGCCTGCCTGCCTAATCTACCTGTCTGTCTGTCTGTCTGTATCTATCTATTTATCTATCTATCTATCTATCTATCTATCTATCTATCTATCTATCTATCTCTGCTTGTCTGTGTCTATATCTATCTGTCTGTCTATCTATCTCTTTCTTTGTCTGTATCTATCTACCTATCTATCTCTTTCTTTGTCTTTTTTCTTTATATCTATCTACCTATCTATCTATCTATCTCTTTCTTTATCTGTATCTCTCTCTCTCTATCTCTTTCTTTATCTGTATCTATCTCTTTCTTTGCCTCTATCTATCTATCTCTTTCTTTGTATCTATCTCTGCTTTTCTGTGTCTATATCTATCTATCTATCTATTTATCTATCTGTGCTTTTCTGTGTCTCTATCTATCTATCTATCTATCTATCTATCTATCTATCTATCTCTGCTTTTCTTTGTTTATATCTATCTATCTATCTATCTATCTATCTTTCTATCTATCTATCTCTGCTTTTCTGTGTCTATATCTATCTATCTATCTATCTATCTATCTATCTAATAGAAGGATGAATCTGAATTCCAGACCTCAAAGAAGGCAACGGGAGATAACTCTACTAAGAAGGCATGACAATTCAGCTATGGAAGGCCATAACCCCGTACATCGTGAAGGGATATGATATTAAAACAGGTTCAAACTGAAAAGAGGGAACATTTAAATCGACAGTTTACATATAAATAATTTCAGCCAGCCTTTTATTTTGTCCTCTTTTCTATTTGCCTCTTAATAAACGGTTACCAAAAGTTCGAATCTATCATCGGGACCCCTGATAAATGCTCACAGAGTTGAGGTAAGAATCATCAAATTTATTATCCCTGCCAGCCATCGTTTATTTGTTTCTGGGTGGCAAAGTTAATTGCTGATACGCCGAAACAAAACAAACATCAGTTCCTGATAAATTATTCAACAACAAATGTCGGATATCACGGTTAATGGGTCCACATTACACAAATAACTATTAGTAATGATAACGGTAATATTAGCCGTTTCCCTATAAGGAAACATTTGGCATTCATTGACCGATCTGCCAGAACTGTTTTCATTTGAAATTTACAAAACTTTTCTCTTAAAACACTTTTCTAAAGGTTTCTCAAGTCCAGTAGCTGTTATCGCCATTGAGGGGGGAGTTTCTTTCCTAACCTTTTGTTTGAAGTGGTGTGGAACGCCAACATCATGATTATGTTATTATTTTCTCTTGCGCTATCCATTTAGTTGTTGCTAGTCCTCAACTGATGTAGTTCTTCGTTTGTGATTGTGTAGCGCCAGTCTACAACGTTCAAAGAAGGATGACCTTCAAAACCCTTAAACTTCACTCGCTCAAAGCCTTTTTTTACCTTTGGTCGCTTATATATAGCTGACACTTTACTATTTACATTATTCGAACTATTGTCCTCATCTTTGTCACTATATTTATTACAACGCTCCGGCCTTCTTCAGGTGGTTGGAATGTCGAACTGAGGGTAGAGTTATCAGTTATCTCCTGTTAATTCCCCTCTCCAAGTTCTCCACTGCCTTAACCGACTTCACCCACTGGATCTAGCTAACGCCTTTATCCACTGTGCCATGTGTACTTGATGACATCTATGTATGAATTTCTGGGTATTATAAACCTAATGTCTTCAGTAACAATTTTTTACCAGTTCTCATATTGAAATTTTTTGCTGTTATCATTTCATGTTCTTACCAGAGCTCATATTGCAATTTCTGTTGTTATCGCGACAAAGACGAGGACAATTGTCCGAATAGTGTAAATAGTGTACATAATACTCCATCTCAGAAATATAGACAGATACTGAAGGATGATATATATGGCGACAAAGATGAGGACAATAGTCCGAATAATGTAAATAGTGTACATAATACCTCATCTCAGAAATATAGACAGATACTGAAGGGTGATATATATGGCGACAAAGATGAGGACAATAGTTCGAATAATGTAAATAGTGTACATAATACCTCATCTCAGAAATATAGACAGATACTGAAGGGTGATAAATATGCCAACAAAGATGAGGACAATAGTCCGAATAATGTAAATAGTAAACATAATACCTCATCTCAGAAATATAGACAGATACTGAAGTGTGATAAATATGGTAACAAAGATGAGGACAATAGTCCGAATAATGTAAATAGTGTACATAATACCTCATCTCAGAAATATAGACAGATAGCTGACAGTTTAGATATTTCTGAACAGGTTTGACGCCATAAATGGCATCTATTTGAGAGGATCGATCAGACGAGGCTATTTAAGAACATTACTTGAGTTTTCAGGTTAATGTTTTGGTTGTGTAGCAATTTGCAGTGTTGGGTGAAACTCATCATTTCAACTCAGAGCTAAAGAGGTCAATTAGAAAAGATCCAACCCAATCCATAAGACGTTTGGCATACGAGAGAGGAGTTTCACCCATGACAGTCCAAATAGCAATGAAAAAAGACTTGAAAATGAAATCGTGCGTGAACCGTGCCAGGCACCTTGTTATCCCAGAACAGAAATTTAGACGGTAAGAGAGGGCGAAGATCATCTTGAATACGTTGGAAATTAATGATGGACATGTAATTTTTGTTTATGACCGATTTCATTACGATTCTTCTGTTAAGCTTCGAGAGTAATTATACATTCTTATTACTTAGAGTCCAATAGTATTATGAAGACCTCCAGTAAGATATCTTTAATCATTTCTAAGATACACCGGTTCAAAGCTTAATCAATAGACACTTTTGTGATTGCACCTGTTATATATATTTTACATTTGCTTTAAAAAATATTAAATTTTATCGATTATCATGGAATTAAAACGAAAATAAAAGCTTCAAGAAAACGTTTTCATTATGAAAATGCATTTTAAAACTTAGCTTTATATGGTGGCACATATACAGGGTGTGATGGGCAAATTGTCGCCATTTCATATTTTTAATTTCGTGCATGCGCGTTTTTTGTTTTTGATTTTCTCAACTGCACAGTATAATAGGGTCAGTTAGGCATCTTCTGTGAGAAAAAGAGCACCATGACAAAATTCACCCTCTAGAAATTTGGAAACGGCATGCTGAACTGCTTGTCATTGGCGCCGGAAGCTCTAATACGAACATTTCAGAGTGTCTAGGTGCCAATCTGAGTAGAGTGCAGAGGATTCCGAAAGAGTTGGATGAGTCTAATGGTGATTACGAAGGTACAGCAGCTCGGGAAAATCACTCTGAGTCTTCTGATAAGAAAAGAACTCCTGAATTTGTTAGTGAGAGCCTCAGACTCAAGTCGGAGGCCTAGATCAAGTGCCTTGAGGTGGTAGTGCTGCCCTGAGCCAAGAGGGTATCTGCTGGAAGTCGCTATGTCAGGCAAGACGACTCTGCACCATTCCACACAAGCAGAACACAGTCATGACTGTCAGAGAATGTCTGCAACTACAGCACCCCTTACATCTTGCCACCTAACTGCCCAGACTGCAACCTCTTGATTATTATGTGCGGGGCGCTAGAGACCAACAAAACTCCTTGTAACACCAAAGATGAACAGAAGACAAGGATTATGGCAGCATTCACCAACTTAAACAAGGAGACCGTCCAGAAGAGTTGCAGGAGATTCTGAACTCATCTGGAGGCCGTGGTTGAAGCCAATGGCGATTTTACAGAATAAATTTAATCTTTAGTATATCGAGATATTTTGGGAGTAATTTTGGTAAATATATCTGTTAAAATGAGATGTCGGCGCTATTTTCATTTGTGCGTCCTTTAGACGACAATTTAGCCATCGCACCCTGTACATCTGTTAAAATGAGATGTCGGTGCTATTTTCATTTTGGCGTCCCTTAGACGACAATTTATCCATCGCACCCTGCCTATCCAATTCATTTGCCTTTCATGAGTGTCAGAATCGACCTAGAGTATAAACGTACGGGTTACAGCTTCGAAAGAGGAATACAACACTGCACCACACCCCCACAACACAAGCACTCACACCGTGTTTCCTTCACTGACTTCTCCACCCCGACACCTAACAGCCCTCCGACTCTTCACAAGATTCTTACGCTTTCCAAGGGGTGGAATGCCGGCTAGGGTGGTCGGGGGGGGGGAAGCTGGGGAAGGGGGAAGGTTTGAGAAAGAAAAAATTTAGAGAAATGTCGAGGTAAAAATAGGGGTGCGGTGGGGAAGGGTGCGGAGGGTCAGTGGGGGCGAGGTCAGTAGAAGGGTTGATGAATCAAAAAGTGAACGAAACGAACAGTATATATATAAACACGAATGGAAGTAATTACTTAGATAGCTACCGGGACCGACAAACACACACACACACGCACACACACACACACACACACACACACACACACACATACACAAACACACAGACACACACATGTACACGTGCTCACAGAGAGATATATACGTGAATACACATACATATACTAGTTGCATTGATAGATAGATAGATAGATAGATAGATAGATAGATAGATATGAACAGACCAAGATAGATAGATAGATAGATATCCCTATATATATATATATATATATATATATATATATATATATATATATATATATATATATATATATATATCCCGAAAATAAATTAATTCGGTCGAGCATTGTGGGAAGAAAGTTCGAATTTGTAAACAATGACTATTACTGCTAATAATGCAAGACTCTCCCAACCGATTGAGTTCTCTAGATCACTGACATGTTTATGAAAAAATAAATACTCAAAAGCTTTGCCTTTCTCTCTGCAGGGCGCCGATAGCCTAGGGGTTAGAATTTCCGACAGATGCCATATCGGGTTTCGGTCTCGGCTTGAAGCGATCAGATGTTTTAGTCACACTGATGAGCTGTGATACAGCGAAACAATCTGTCTGTGGATGACGGTATATATGTCACAACCCCACACCTACCAACGGAGACTCACTTGCCACCTATCAGACCAAAGTGCCATCAGGCAAGACATTAATAAGCAGCATAGGGATCATTGTAAGATTAGACAGCTACTCACAAACAATACAAAAATACTAGTAAAATCAAATACTCAGAACAGTCTTATGATCCTTGAAGCAATACTCATGCAACAAAATCAACCATCAATAAATAAAATTAATTATATCTTTAGAGCTCACATCCTTAAATGTACATAGAAAACTGTTGTGGTGTCCTCCCTATAAAGAGTCTATGTTGGACTCTTCCGCCTACTATAAGATTAGTAGGAGAGAAGGCCTTGGGGGAACAGTCGACCAGATTGTTTATTTCTGTCGAACTCTCTGCCTCGGCAGAGAAGAACCCGGACGAAGCTCTGACGAAGGGCAAAGTTTCGTCCGGGGAGGTAGACAGACCCTTAACCCGTTTATACGGGTTCAAAGGGAATATTTTGGGCCGAGCCTACGGGCTTGGAGAACACACGGTAATTTCGGCCTTGTGCCACATACATCCCTCGTGGGGGTGGCTGTTAAATATTAACAGTCGAATAGATTGAACGCTGGGTCAATTGACACACACTCACGAGTCGTGTAATACTCTTCTGTTGTATTTACTGTTTAATATACGGGATATCTGTAAGACTTGTTTTGTTATTTCTTAAACCATTTACTTGGTCACGACTAGCTTACGTAAAAATGGTCTATGACCATGTCGCCACTATTAATAAGAAACACACCAATTGCGTCTACCCACTCTGATGATGACTTAGGTACAGTCGAAACATTTAAACAAAATATTTAAACAAAATATTTAGAACACGAATAGGACCAACACGCGAAACTAGATGCTTAAAAAAATTAAACTGATTTCATAGAATCTAAAAGAATAATACTTACATCAATATATATATATATATATATATATATATATATATATAAGAATAATACTTACATCAATATATATATATATATAAATATATATATATATATATATATATATATATATATATATATATATATATATATATATATATATACACAGTGCTGTCCGATAAAATTGACTAACATGATTTTTTTTTTACTAAATGTTCTCTTCTCCGATGAAACGAAAGTTGAGCTAAATTCAAAGGATAAGCGATCTAAAATCCGAAGAAGAAGCTTTGAAAGCTCTTTGAATTTAGCAGTAAGTACTGTCAAGCATCCATTCAGTATAATGTTCTGGGGATGCTTTTCTTTTCATGGAACTGGTTTCTTAAAACCTATTGAAAAGATCTTCAGGAGCGAGCAGTACAAGAGAATTTTAGAGTCTTGTCTGCTGAAAGGGTGCAAATCGACCACACCAAGCTCATTTTTATGCAGGATAATGCTCCCTTTCACAAATCAATATTGATGAAGGAATACTTTGATGAGAAGCAGGTGAGTGTTATGACTTGGCCACCCCAACCTCCTGACCTCAACCACATAGAAAACTTATGGAGCATTATAAAGTACAGGCTCTCGAGAAAGCAGTTGAGCAACAAAGAGGATTTGATTGCGAATTTCATTTTGATGATGGATTCAGGGTAGGTGCCATGACTGCTTTCATTCCAATTCCAGATTATAGTTTCTCTTTTGGAAAGGTTTATCTTGAGTCTCATTTCTTGGAACACTTCATAGAAGATATTTTCATTTTGATGATGGATTCAGGGTTGGTGCCATCACTGCTTTCATTCCAATTCCAGATTATAGTTTCTCTTTTGGAAAGGTTTATCTTGAGTCACATTTCTTGGAACACTTCATAGAGGATGTTTTCATTTTGATGATGGATTAAGGGTAGGTGCCATCACTGCTTTAATTCCAATTCCAGATTATAGTTTGTCTTTTGGAAAAGTTTATCTTGAGTCGCATTTCGTAGAACACTTTATAGAGGATGTTTTCATTTTGATGATGGATTCAGGGTAGGTTCCATCACTGCTTTAATTCCAATTCCAGATTATAGTTTCTCTTTTGGAAAGGTTTATCTTGAGTCGCATTTCTTAGAACACTTTATAGAGGATGTTTTCATTTTGATGATGTATTCAGGGTAGGTGGCATCACTGCTTTCATTCCAATTCCAGATTATAGTTTCTCTTTTGGAAAGGTTTATCTTGAGTCGCATTTCGTAGAACACTTTATAGATGATGTTTTCATTTTGATGATGGATTCAGGGTAGGTGCCATGACTGCTTTCATTCCAATTCCAGATTATAGTTTCTCTTTTGGAAAGGTTTATCTTAAGTCGCATTTCTTAGAATACTTTATAGAGGATGTTTTCATTTTGATGATGGATTCAGGGTTGGTGCCATCACTGCTTTCATTCCAATTCCAGATTATAGTTTCTCTTTTGGAAAGGTTTATCTTGAGTCGCATTTCTTGGAACACTTCATAGAAGATGTTTCATTTTGATGATGGATTCAGGGTAGGTGCCATGACTGCTTTCATTCCAATTCCAGATTATAGTTTCTCTTTTGGAAAGGTTTATCTTGAGTCGCATTTCTTGGAACACTTCATAGAAGATGTTTTCATTTTGATGATGGATTCAGGGTTGGTGCCATAACTGCTTTCATTCCAATTCCAGATTATAGTTTCTCTTTTGGAAAGGTTTATCTTGAGTCGCATGTCTTAGAACACTTGATAGAGGATGTTTTCATTTTGATGATGGATTCAGGGTAGGTGCCATGACTGCTTTCATTCCAATTCCAGATTATAGTTTCTCTTTTGGAACGGTTTATCTTGAGTCGCATTTCTTGGAACACTTCATAGAAGATGTTTTCATTTTGATGATGGATTCAGGGTTGGTGGCATCACTGCTTTAATTCCAATTTCAGATTATAGTTTCTCTTTTGGAAAGGTTTATCTTGAGTCGCATTTCTTGGAACACTTCATAGAGGATGTTTTCATTTTGATGATGGATTCAGGATTGGTGCCATCACTGCTTTTATTCGAATTCCAGATTATAGTTTCTCTTTTGGAAAGGTTTATCTTGAGTCGCATTTCTTAGAACACTTTATAGAGGATGTTTTCATTTTGATGATGTATTCAGGGTAGGTGGCATCACTGCTTTCATTCCAATTCCAGATTATAGTTTCTCTTTTGGAAAGGTTTATCTTGAGTCGCATTTCGTAGAACACTTTATAGAGGATGTTTTCATTTTGATGATGGATTCAGGGTAGGTGCCATGACTGCTTTCATTCCAATTCCAGATTATAGTTTCTCTTTTGGAAAGGTTTATCTTAAGTCGCATTTCTTAGAATACTTTATAGAGGATGTTTTCATTTTGATGATGGATTCAGGGTTGGTGCCATCACTGCTTTTATTCGAATTCCAGATTATAGTTTCTCTTTTGGAAAGGTTTATCTTGAGTCACATTTCTTGGAACACTTCATAGAAGATGTTTTCATTTTGATGATGGATTCAGGGTAGGTGCCATGACTGCTTTCATTCCAATTCCAGATTATAGTTTCTCTTTTGGAAAGGTTTATCTTGAGTCGCATTTCTTGGAACACTTCATAGAAGATGTTTTCATTTTGATGATGGATTCAGGGTAGGTGCCATGACTGCTTTCATTCCAATTCCAGATTATAGTTTCTCTTTTGGAAAGGTTTATCTTGAGTCTCATTTTTTGGCACACTTCATAGAGGATGTTTTCATTTTGATGATGGATTCAGGGTTGGTGCCATCACTGCTTTCATTCCAATTCCAGATTATAGTTTCTCTTTTGTAAAGGTTTATCTTGAGTCTCATTTCTTGGAACACTTCATAGAAGATGTTTTCATTTTGATGATGGATTCAGGGTTGGTGCCATCACTGCTTTCATTCCAATTCCAGATTATAGTTTCTCTTTTGGAAAGGTTTATCTTGAGTCTCATTTCTTCGAACACTTGATAGAGGATGTTTTCATTTTGATGATGGATTCAGGTTTGGTGCCATCACTGCTTTCATTCCAATTCCAGATTATAGTTTCTCTTTTGGAAAGGTTTATCTTGAGTCGCATTTCTTGGAACACTTCATAGAGAATGTTTTCATTTTGATGATGGATTCAGGGTTGGTGCCATCACTGCTTTCATTCCAATTCCAGATTATAGTTTCTCTTTTGGAAAGGTTTATCTTGAGTCTGTTTTCTTGGAACACTTCATACAGGATGTTTTCATTTTGATGATGTATTCAGGGTTTTGTGCCATCACTGCTTTCATTCCAATCCCAGATTATAGTTTCTCTTTTGGAACGGTTTATCTTGAGTCGCATTTCTTGGAACACTTCATAGAAGATGTTTTCATTTTGATGATGGATTCAGGGTTGGTGCCATCACTGCTTTAATTCCAATTCCAGATTATAGTTTCTCTTTTGGAAAGGTTTATCTTGAGTCGCATTTCTTGGAACACTTCATAGAGGATGTTTTCATTTTGATGATGGATTCAGGATTGGTGCCATCACTGCTTTTATTCGAATTCCAGATTATAGTTTCTCTTTTGGAAAGGTTTATCTTGAGTCACATTTCTTGGAACACTTCATAGAAGATGTTTTCATTTTGATGATGGATTCAGGGTTGGTGCCATCACTGCTTTCATTCCAATTCCAGATTATAGTTTCTCTTTTGGAAAGGTTTATCTTGAGTCTCATTTCTTGGAACACTTCATAGAAGATGTTTTCATTTTGATGATGGATTCAGGGTTGGTGCCATCACTGCTTTCATTCCAATTCCAGATTATAGTTTCTCTTTTGGAAAGGTTTATCTTGAGTCTCATTTCTTCGAACACTTGATAGAGGATGTTTTCATTTTGATGATGGATTCAGGTTTGGTGCCATCACTGCTTTCATTCCAATTCCAGATTATAGTTTCTCTTTTGGAAAGGTTTATCTTGAGTCGCATTTCTTGGAACACTTCATAGAGAATGTTTTCATTTTGATGATGGATTCACGGTTGGTGCCATCACTGCTTTCATTCCAATTCCAGATTATAGTTTCTCTTTTGGAAAGGTTTATCTTGAGTCTGTTTTCTTGGAACACTTCATACAGGATGATTTCATTTTGATGATGGATTCAGGGTTTTGTGCCATCACTGCTTTCATTCCAATTCCAGATTATAGTTTCTCTTTTGGAACGGTTTATCTTGAGTCGCATTTCTTGGAACACTTCATAGAAGATGTTTTCATTTTGATGATGGATTCAGGGTTGGTGCCATCACTGCTTTAATTCCAATTCCAGATTATAGTTTCTCTTTTGGAAAGGTTTATCTTGAGTCGCATTTCTTGGAACACTTCATAGAGGATGTTTTCATTTTGATGATGGATTCAGGATTGGTGCCATCACTGCTTTTATTCGAATTCCAGATTATAGTTTCTCTTTTGGAAAGGTTTATCTTGAGTCACATTTCTTGGAACACTTCATAGAAGATGTTTTCATTTTGATGATGGATTCAGGGTAGGTGCCATGACTGCTTTCATTCCAATTCCAGATTATAGTTTCTCTTTTGGAAAGGTTTATCTTGAGTCGCATTTCTTGGAACACTTCATAGAAGATGTTTTCATTTTGATGATGGATTCAGGGTAGGTGCCATGACTGCATTCATTCCAATTCCAGATTATAGTTTCTCTTTTGGAAAGGTTTATCTTGAGTCTCATTTCTTGGCACACTTCATAGAGGATGTTTTCATTTTGATGATGGATTCAGGGTTGGTGCCATCACTGCTTTCATTCCAATTCCAGATTATAGTTTCTCTTTTGGAAAGGTTTATCTTGAGTCGCATTTCTTGGAACACTTCATAGAGGATGTTTTCATTTTGATGATGGATTCAGGATTGGTGCCATCACTGCTTTTATTCGAATTCCAGATTATAGTTTCTCTTTTGGAAAGGTTTATCTTGAGTCACATTTCTTGGAACACTTCATAGAAGATGTTTTCATTTTGATGATGGATTCAGGGTTGGTGCCATCACTGCTTTCATTCCAATTCCAGATTATAGTTTCTCTTTTGGAAAGGTTTATCTTGAGTCTCATTTCTTGGAACACTTCATAGAAGATGTTTTCATTTTGATGATGGATTCAGGGTTGGTGCCATCACTGCTTTCATTCCAATTCCAGATTATAGTTTCTCTTTTGGAAAGGTTTATCTTGAGTCTCATTTCTTCGAACACTTGATAGAGGATGTTTTCATTTTGATGATGGATTCAGGTTTGGTGCCATCACTGCTTTCATTCCAATTCCAGATTATAGTTTCTCTTTTGGAAAGGTTTATCTCGAGTCGCATTTCTTGGAACACTTCATAGAGAATGTTTTCATTTTGATGATGGATTCACGGTTGGTGCCATCACTGCTTTCATTCCAATTCCAGATTATAGTTTCTCTTTTGGAAAGGTTTATCTTGAGTCTGTTTTCTTGGAACACTTCATACAGGATGATTTCATTTTGATGATGGATTCAGGGTTTTGTGCCATCACTGCTTTCATTCCAATTCCAGATTATAGTTTCTCTTTTGGAACGGTTTATCTTGAGTCGCATTTCTTGGAACACTTCATAGAAGATGTTTTCATTTTGATGATGGATTCAGGGTTGGTGCCATCACTGCTTTAATTCCAATTCCAGATTATAGTTTCTCTTTTGGAAAGGTTTATCTTGAGTCGCATTTCTTGGAACACTTCATAGAGGATGTTTTCATTTTGATGATGGATTCAGGATTGGTGCCATCACTGCTTTTATTCGAATTCCAGATTATAGTTTCTCTTTTGGAAAGGTTTATCTTGAGTCACATTTCTTGGAACACTTCATAGAAGATGTTTTCATTTTGATGATGGATTCAGGGTAGGTGCCATGACTGCTTTCATTCCAATTCCAGATTATAGTTTCTCTTTTGGAAAGGTTTATCTTGAGTCGCATTTCTTGGAACACTTCATAGAAGATGTTTTCATTTTGATGATGGATTCAGGGTAGGTGCCATGACTGCATTCATTCCAATTCCAGATTATAGTTTCTCTTTTGGAAAGGTTTATCTTGAGTCTCATTTCTTGGCACACTTCATAGAGGATGTTTTCATTTTGATGATGGATTCAGGGTTGGTGCCATCACTGCTTTCATTCCAATTCCAGATTATAGTTTCTCTTTTGGAAAGGTTTATCTTGAGTCTCATTTCTTGGAACACTTCATAGAAGATGTTTTCATTTTGATGATGGATTCAGGGTTGGTGCCATCACTGCTTTCATTCCAATTCCAGATTATAGTTTCTCTTTTGGAAAGGTTTATCTTGAGTCTCATTTCTTCGAACACTTGATAGAGGATGTTTTTATTTTGATGATGGATTCAGGTTTGGTGCCATCACTGCTTTCATTCCAATTCCAGATTATAGTTTCTCTTTTGGAAAGGTTTATCTTGAGTCGCATTTCTTGGAACACTTCATAGAGAATGTTTTCATTTTGATGATGGATTCAGGGTTGGTGCCATCACTGCTTTCATTCCAATTCCAGATTATAGTTTCTCTTTTGGAAAGGTTTATCTTGAGTCTGTTTTCTTGGAACACTTCATAGAGGATGTTTTCATTTTGATGATGGATTCAGGGTTTTGTGCCATCACTGCTTTCATTCCAATTCCAGATTATAGTTTCTCTTTTGGAACGGTTTATCTTGAGTCGCATTTCTTGGAACACTTCATAGAAGATGTTTTCATTTTGATGATGGATTCAGGGTTGGTGCCATCACTGCTTTAATTCCAATTCCAGATTATAGTTTCTCTTTTGGAAAGGTTTATCTTGAGTCGCATTTCTTGGAACACTTCATAGAGGATGTTTTCATTTTGATGATGGATTCAGGATTGGTGCCATCACTGCTTTTATTCGAATTCCAGATTATAGTTTCTCTTTTGGAAAGGTTTATCTTGAGTCACATTTCTTGGAACACTTCATAGAAGATGTTTTCATTTTGATGATGGATTCAGGGTAGGTGCCATGACTGCTTTCATTCCAATTCCAGATTATAGTTTCTCTTTTGGAAAGGTTTATCTTGAGTCGCATTTCTTGGAACACTTCATAGAAGATGTTTTCATTTTGATGATGGATTCAGGGTAGGTGCCATGACTGCATTCATTCCAATTCCAGATTATAGTTTCTCTTTTGGAAAGGTTTATCTTGAGTCTCATTTCTTGGCACACTTCATAGAGGATGTTTTCATTTTGATGATGGATTCAGGGTTGGTGCCATCACTGCTTTCATTCCAATTCCAGATTATAGTTTCTCTTTTGGAAAGGTTTATCTTGAGTCGCATTTCTTGGAACACTTCATAGAGGATGTTTTCATTTTGATGATGGATTCAGGATTGGTGCCATCACTGCTTTTATTCGAATTCCAGATTATAGTTTCTCTTTTGGAAAGGTTTATCTTGAGTCACATTTCTTGGAACACTTCATAAAAGATGTTTTCATTTTGATGATGGATTCAGGGTTGGTGCCATCACTGCTTTCATTCCAATTCCAGATTATAGTTTCTCTTTTGGAAAGGTTTATCTTGAGTCTCATTTCTTGGAACACTTCATAGAAGATGTTTTCATTTTGATGATGGATTCAGGGTAGGTGCCATGACTGCATTCATTCCAATTCCAGATTATAGTTTCTCTTTTGGAAAGGTTTATCTTGAGTCTCATTTCTTGGCACACTTCATAGAGGATGTTTTCATTTTGATGATGGATTCAGGGTTGGTGCCATCACTGCTTTCATTCCAATTCCAGATTATAGTTTCTCTTTTGGAAAGGTTTATCTTGAGTCTCATTTCTTGGAACACTTCATAGAAGATGTTTTCATTTTGATGATGGATTCAGGGTTGGTGCCATCACTGCTTTCATTCCAATTCCAGATTATAGTTTCTCTTTTGGAAAGGTTTATCTTGAGTCTCATTTCTTCGAACACTTGATAGAGGATGTTTTTATTTTGATGATGGATTCAGGTTTGGTGCCATCACTGCTTTCATTCCAATTCCAGATTATAGTTTCTCTTTTGGAAAGGTTTATCTTGAGTCGCATTTCTTGGAACACTTCATAGAGAATGTTTTCATTTTGATGATGGATTCAGGGTTGGTGCCATCACTGCTTTCATTCCAATTCCAGATTATAGTTTCTCTTTTGGAAAGGTTTATCTTGAGTCTGTTTTCTTGGAACACTTCATAGAGGATGTTTTCATTTTGATGATGGATTCAGGGTTTTGTGCCATCACTGCTTTCATTCCAATTCCAGATTATAGTTTCTCTTTTGGAACGGTTTATCTTGAGTCGCATTTCTTGGAACACTTCATAGAAGATGTTTTCATTTTCATGATGGATTCAGGGTTGGTGCCATCACTGCTTTAATTCCAATTCCAGATTATAGTTTCTCTTTTGGAAAGGTTTATCTTGAGTCGCATTTCTTGGAACACTTCATAGAGGATGTTTTCATTTTGATGATGGATTCAGGATTGGTGCCATCACTGCTTTTATTCGAATTCCAGATTATAGTTTCTCTTTTGGAAAGGTTTATCTTGAGTCACATTTCTTGGAACACTTCATAGAAGATGTTTTCATTTTGATGATGGATTCAGGGTAGGTGCCATGACTGCTTTCATTCCAATTCCAGATTATAGTTTCTCTTTTGGAAAGGTTTATCTTGAGTCGCATTTCTTGGAACACTTCATAGAAGATGTTTTCATTTTGATGATGGATTCAGGGTAGGTGCCATGACTGCATTCATTCCAATTCCAGATTATAGTTTCTCTTTTGGAAAGGTTTATCTTGAGTCTCATTTCTTGGCACACTTCATAGAGGATGTTTTCATTTTGATGATGGATTCAGGGTTGGTGCCATCACTGCTTTCATTCCAATTCCAGATTATAGTTTCTCTTTTGGAAAGGTTTATCTTGAGTCGCATTTCTTGGAACACTTCATAGAGGATGTTTTCATTTTGATGATGGATTCAGGATTGGTGCCATCACTGCTTTTATTCGAATTCCAGATTATAGTTTCTCTTTTGGAAAGGTTTATCTTGAGTCACATTTCTTGGAACACTTCATAAAAGATGTTTTCATTTTGATGATGGATTCAGGGTTGGTGCCATCACTGCTTTCATTCCAATTCCAGATTATAGTTTCTCTTTTGGAAAGGTTTATCTTGAGTCTCATTTCTTGGAACACTTCATAGAAGATGTTTTCATTTTGATGATGGATTCAGGGTTGGTGCCATCACTGCTTTCATTCCAATTCCAGATTATAGTTTCTCTTTTGGAAAGGTTTATCTTGAGTCTCATTTCTTCGAACACTTGATAGAGGATGTTTTCATTTTGATGATGGATTCAGGTTTGGTGCCATCACTGCTTTCATTCCAATTCCAGATTATAGTTTCTCTTTTGGAAAGGTTTATCTTGAGTCGCATTTCTTGGAACACTTCATAGAGAATGTTTTCATTTTGATGATGGATTCGCGGTTGGTGCCATCACTGCTTTCATTCCAATTCCAGATTATAGTTTCTCTTTTGGAAAGGTTTATCTTGAGTCTGTTTTCTTGGAACACTTCATACAGGATGATTTCATTTTGATGATGGATTCAGGGTTTTGTGCCATCACTGCTTTCATTCCAATTCCAGATTATAGTTTCTCTTTTGGAACGGTTTATCTTGAGTCGCATTTCTTGGAACACTTCATAGAAGATGTTTTCATTTTGATGATGGATTCAGGGTTGGTGCCATCACTGCTTTAATTCCAATTCCAGATTATAGTTTCTCTTTTGGAAAGGTTTATCTTGAGTCGCATTTCTTGGAACACTTCATAGAGAATGTTTTCATTTTGATGATGGATTCAGGATTGGTGCCATCACTGCTTTTATTCGAATTCCAGATTATAGTTTCTCTTTTGGAAAGGTTTATCTTGAGTCACATTTCTTGGAACACTTCATAGAAGATGTTTTCATTTTGATGATGGATTCAGGGTAGGTGCCATGACTGCTTTCATTCCAATTCCAGATTATAGTTTCTCTTTTGGAAAGGTTTATCTTGAGTCGCATTTCTTGGAACACTTCATAGAAGATGTTTTCATTTTGATGATGGATTCAGGGTAGGTGCCATGACTGCATTCATTCCAATTCCAGATTATAGTTTCTCTTTTGGAAAGGTTTATCTTGAGTCTCATTTCTTGGCACACTTCATAGAGGATGTTTTCATTTTGATGATGGATTCAGGGTTGGTGCCATCACTGCTTTCATTCCAATTCCAGATTATAGTTTCTCTTTTGGAAAGGTTTATCTTGAGTCTCATTTCTTGGAACACTTCATAGAAGATGTTTTCATTTTGATGATGGATTCAGGGTTGGTGCCATCACTGCTTTCATTCCAATTCCAGATTATAGTTTCTCTTTTGGAAAGGTTTATCTTGAGTCTCATTTCTTCGAACACTTGATAGAGGATGTTTTTATTTTGATGATGGATTCAGGTTTGGTGCCATCACTGCTTTCATTCCAATTCCAGATTATAGTTTCTCTTTTGGAAAGGTTTATCTTGAGTCGCATTTCTTGGAACACTTCATAGAGAATGTTTTCATTTTGATGATGGATTCAGGGTTGGTGCCATCACTGCTTTCATTCCAATTCCAGATTATAGTTTCTCTTTTGGAAAGGTTTATCTTGAGTCTGTTTTCTTGGAACACTTCATAGAGGATGTTTTCATTTTGATGATGGATTCAGGGTTTTGTGCCATCACTGCTTTCATTCCAATTCCAGATTATAGTTTCTCTTTTGGAACGGTTTATCTTGAGTCGCATTTCTTGGAACACTTCATAGAAGATGTTTTCATTTTGATGATGGATTCAGGGTTGGTGCCATCACTGCTTTAATTCCAATTCCAGATTATAGTTTCTCTTTTGGAAAGGTTTATCTTGAGTCGCATTTCTTGGAACACTTCATAGAGGATGTTTTCATTTTGATGATGGATTCAGGATTGGTGCCATCACTGCTTTTATTCGAATTCCAGATTATAGTTTCTCTTTTGGAAAGGTTTATCTTGAGTCACATTTCTTGGAACACTTCATAGAAGATGTTTTCATTTTGATGATGGATTCAGGGTAGGTGCCATGACTGCTTTCATTCCAATTCCAGATTATAGTTTCTCTTTTGGAAAGGTTTATCTTGAGTCGCATTTCTTGGAACACTTCATAGAAGATGTTTTCATTTTGATGATGGATTCAGGGTAGGTGCCATGACTGCTTTCATTCCAATTCCAGATTATAGTTTCTCTTTTGGAAAGGTTTATCTTGAGTCGCATTTCTTGGCACACTTCATAGAAGATGTTTTCATTTTGATGATGGATTCAGGGTAGGTGCCATCACTGCATTCATTCCAATTCCAGATTATAGTTTCTCTTTTGGAAAGGTTTATCTTCAGTCTCATTTCTTGGAACACTTCAGAGAGGATGTTTTCATTTTGATGATGGATTCAGGGATGGTGCCATCACTGCTTTCATTCCAATTCCAGATTATAGTTTCTCTTTTGGAAAGGTTTATCTTGAGTCTCATTTCTTGGAACACTTCATAGAAGATGTTTTCATTTTGATGATGGATTCAGGGTTGGTGCCATCACTGCTTTCATTCCAATTCCAGATTATAGTTTCTCTTTTGGAAAGGTTTATCTTGAGTCTCATTTCTTCGAACACTTGATAGAGGATGTTTTCATTTTGATGATGGATTCAGGTTTGGTGCCATCACTGCTTTCATTCCAATTCCAGATTATAGTTTCTCTTTTGGAAAGGTTTATCTTGAGTCGCATTTCTTGGAACACTTCATAGAGAATGTTTTCATTTTGATGATGGATTCAGGGTTGGTGCCATCACTGCTTTCATTCCAATTCCAGATTATAGTTTCTCTTTTGGAAAGGTTTATCTTGAGTCTGTTTTCTTGGAACACTTCATAGAGGATGTTTTCATTTTGATGATGGATTCAGGGTTTTGTGCCATCACTGCTTTCATTCCAATTCCAGATTATAGTTTCTCTTTTGGAAAGGTTTATCTTGAGTCTCATTTCTTGGAACACTTCATAGAAGATGTTTTCATTTTGATGATGGATTCAGGGTTGGTGCCATCACTGCTTTCATTCCAATTCCAGATTATAGTTTCTCTTTTGCAAAGGTTTATCTTGAGTCTCATTTCTTCGAACACTTGATAGAGGATGTTTTCATTTTGATGATGGATTCAGGGTTGGTGCCATCACTGGTTTCATTCCAATTCCAGATTATAGTTTCTCTTTTGGAAAGGTTTATCTTCAGTCTCATTTCTTGGAACACTTCAGAGAGGATGTTTTCATTTTGATGATGGATTCAGGGATGGTGCCATCACTGCTTTCATTCCAATTCCAGATTATAGTTTCTCTTTTGGAAAGGTTTATCTTGAGTCTCATTTCTTGGAACACTTCATAGAAGATGTTTTCATTTTGATGATGGATTCAGGGTTGGTGCCATCACTGCTTTCATTCCAATTCCAGATTATAGTTTCTCTTTTGGAAAGGTTTATCTTGAGTCGCATTTCTTGGCACACTTCATAGAAGATGTTTTCATTTTGATGATGGATTCAGGGTAGGTGCCATCACTGCATTCATTCCAATTCCAGATTATAGTTTCTCTTTTGGAAAGGTTTATCTTCAGTCTCATTTCTTGGAACACTTCAGAGAGGATGTTTTCATTTTGATGATGGATTCAGGGATGGTGCCATCACTGCTTTCATTCCAATTCCAGATTATAGTTTCTCTTTTGGAAAGGTTTATCTTGAGTCTCATTTCTTGGAACACTTCATAGAAGATGTTTTCATTTTGATGATGGATTCAGGGTTGGTGCCATCACTGCTTTCATTCCAATTCCAGATTATAGTTTCTCTTTTGGAAAGGTTTATCTTGAGTCTCATTTCTTGGAACACTTCATAGAGAATGTTTTCATTTTGATGATGGATTCAGGTTTGGTGCCATCACTGCTTTCATTCCAATTCCAGATTATAGTTTCTCTTTTGGAAAGGTTTATCTTGAGTCTGTTTTCTTGGAACACTTCATAGAGGATGTTTTCATTTTGATGATGGATTCAGGGTTTTGTGCCATCACTGCTTTCATTCCAATTCCAGATTATAGTTTCTCTTTTGGAAAGGTTTATCTTGAGTCTCATTTCTTGGAACACTTCATAGAAGATGTTTTCATTTTGATGATGGATTCAGGGTTGGTGCCATCACTGCTTTCATTCCAATTCCAGATTATAGTTTCTCTTTTGCAAAGGTTTATCTTGAGTCTCATTTCTTCGAACACTTGATAGAGGATGTTTTCATTTTGATGATGGATTCAGGGTTGGTGCCATCACTGGTTTCATTCCAATTCCAGATTATAGTTTCTCTTTTGGAAAGGTTTATGTTGAGTCTCATTTCTTGGAACACTTGATAGAGGATGTTTTCATTTTGATGATGGATTCAGGGTAGGTGCCATGACTGCTTTCATTCCAATTCCAGATTATAGTTTCTCTTTTGGAAAGGTTTATCTTGAGTCGCATTTCTTGGAACACTTCATAGAAGATGTTTTCATTTTGATGATGGATTCAGGGTAGGTGCTATCACTGCTTTCATTCCAATTCCAGATGATAGTTTCTCTTTTGGAAAGGTTTATCTTGAGTCTCATTTCTTGGAACACTTCATAGAAGATGTTTTCATTTTGATGATGGATTCAGGGTTGGTGCCATCACTGCTTTCATTCCAATTCCAGATTATAGTTTCTCTTTTGGAAAGGTTTATCTTGAGTCTCATTTCTTGGAACACTTCATAGTGGATGTTTTCATTTTGATGATGGATTCAGGGTTGGTGCCATCACTGCTTTCATTCCAATTCCAGATTATAGTTTCTCTTTTGGAAAGGTTTATCTTGAGTCTCATTTCTTCGAACACTTGATAAAGGATGTTTTCATTTTGATGATGGATTCAGGGTTGGTGCCATCACTGCTTTCATTCCAATTCCAGATTATAGTTTCTCTTTTGGAAAGGTTTATCTTGAGTCTGTTTTCTTGGAACACTTCATAGAGGATGTTTTCATTTTGATGATGGATTCAGGGTTTTGTGACATCACTGCTTTCATTCCAATTCCAGATTATAGTTTCTCTTTTGGAAAGGTTTATCTTGTGTCTCATTTCTTGGAACACTTCATAGAAGATGTTTTCATTTTGATGATGGATTCAGGGTTGGTGCCATCACTGCTTTCATTCCAATTCCAGATTATAGTTTCTCTTTTGGAAAGGTTTACCTTGAGTCGCATTTCTTAGAACACTTGATAGAGGAGGTTTTCATTTTGATGATGGATTCAGGGTAGGTGCCATGACTGCTCTCATTCCAATTCCAGATTATAGTTTCTCTTTTGGAAAGGTTTATCTTGAGTCGCATTTCTTGGAACACTTCATAGAAGATGTTTTCATTTTGATGATGGATTCAGGGTAGGTGCTATCACTGCTTTCATTCCAATTCCAGATTATAGTTTCTCTTTTGGAAAGGTTTATCTTGAGTCGCATTTCTTGGAACACTTCATAGAGGATGTTTTCATTTTGATGATGGATTCAGGGTTGGTGCCATCACTGCTTTCATTCCAATTCCAGATTATAATTTCTCTTTTGGAAAGGTTTATCTTGAGTCACATTTCTTGGAACACTTCATAGAAGATGTTTTCATTTTGATGATGGATTCAGGGTAGGTGCCATGACTGCTTTCATTCCAATTCCAGATTATAGTTTCTCTTTTGGAAAGGTTTATCTTGGGTCGCATTTCTTGGAACACTTCATAGAAGATGTTTTCATTTTGATGATGGATTCAGGGTAGGTGCTATCACTGCTTTCATTCCAATTCCAGATTATAGTTTCTCTTTTGGAAAGGTTTATCTTGAGTCGCATTTCTTGGAACACTTCATAGAAGATGTTTTCATTTTGATGATGGATTCAGGGTTGGTGCCATCACTGCTTTCATTCCAATTCCAGATTATAGTTTCTCTTTTGGAAAGGTTTATCTTGAGTCTCATTTCTTGGAACACTTCATCGAAGATGTTTTCATTTTGATGATGGATTCAGGGTTGGTGCCATCACTGCTTTCATTCCAATTCCAGATTATAGTTTCTCTTTTGGAAAGGTTTATCTTGAGTCTCATTTCTTCGAACACTTGATAGAGGATGTTTTCATTTTGATGATGGATTCAGGGTTGGTGCCATCACTGCTTTCATTCCAATTCCAGATTATAGTTTCTCTTTTGGAAAGGTTTATCTTGAGTCTCATTTCTTGGAACACTTCATAGAAGATGTTTTCATTTTGATGATGGATTCAGGGTTGGTGCCATCACTGCTTTCATTCCAATTCCAGATTATAGTTTCTCTTTTGGAAAGGTTTATCTTGAGTCTCATTTCTTCGAACACTTGATAGAGGATGTTTTCATTTTGATGATGGATTCAGGGTAGGTGCCATGACTGCTTTCATTCCAATTCCAGATTATAGTTTCTCGTTTGGAAAGGTTTACCTTGAGTCGCATTTCTTAGAACAATTGATAGAGGAGGTTTTCATTTTGATGATGGATTCAGGGTAGGTGCCATGACTGCTCTCATTCCAATTCCAGATTATAGTTTCTCTTTTGGAAAGGTTTATCTTGAGTCGGATTTCCTGGAACACTTCATAGAAGATGTTTTCATTTTGATGATGGATTCAGGGTAGGTGCTATCACTGCTTTCATTCCAATTCCAGATTATAGTTTCTCTTTTGGAAAGGTTTATCTTGAGTCGCATTTCTTGGAACACTTCATAGAAGATGTTTTCATTTTGATGATGGATTCAGGTAGGTGCCATCACTGCTTTCATTCCAATTCCAGATTATAGTTTCTCTTTTGGAAAGGTTTATCTTGAGTCTCATTTCTTGGAACACTTCATAGAAGATGTTCTCATTTTGATGATGGATTCAGGGTTGGTGCCATCACTGCTTTCATTCCAATTCCAGATTATAGTTTCTCTTTTGGAAAGGTTTATCTTGAGTCTCATTTCTTGGAACACTTCCTAGAGGATGTTTTCATTTTGATGATGGATTCAGGGTTGGTGCCATCACTGCTTTCATTCCAATTCCAGATTATAGTTTCTCTTTTGGAAAGGTTTATCTTGAGTCTCATTTCTTGGAACACTTCATAGAAGATGTTTTCATTTTGATGATGGATTCAGGGTTGGTGCCATCACTGCTTTCATTCCAATTCCAGATTATAGTTTCTCTTTTGGAAAGGTTTATCTTGAGTCTCATTTCTTCGAACACTTGATAGAGCATGTTTTCATTTTGATGATAGATTCAGGGTTGGTGCTATCACTGCTTTCATTCCAATTCCAGATTATAGTTTCTCTTTTGGAAAGGTTTATCTTGAGTCGCATTTCTTGGAACTCTTCAGAGAAGATGTTTTCATTTTGATGATGGATTCAGGGTAGGTGCTATCACGGCTTTCATTCCAATTCCAGATTATAGTTTCTCTTTTGGAAAGGTTTATCTTGAGTCGCATTTCTTGGAACACTTCATAGAAGATGTTTTCATTTTGATGATGGATTCAGGGTAGGGGCCATCACTGCTTTCATTATAATTCCAGATTATAGTTTCTCTTTTGGAAAGGTTTATCTTGAGTCTCATTTCTTGGAACACTTTATAGGGGATGTTTTCATTTTGATGATGGATTCAGGGTTGGTGCCATCACTGCTTTCATTCCAATTCCAGATTATAGTTTCTCTTTTGGAAAGGTTTAACTTGACTCACATTTCTTGGAACACTTCATAGAAGATGTTTTCATTTTGATGATGGATTCAGGGTAGGTGCCATCACCGCTTTCATTCCAATTCCAGATTATAGTTTCTCTTTTGGAAAGGTTTATCTTGAGTCTCATTTCTTGGAACACTTGATAGAGGATGTTTTCATTTTGATGATTGATTCAGGGTAGGTGCCATGACTGCTTTCATTCAAATTCCAGATTATAGTTTCTCTTTTGGAAAGGTTTACCTTGAGTCGCATTTCTTAGAACACTTGATAGAGGAGGTTTTCATTTTGATGATGGATTCAGGGTAGGTGCCATGACTGCTTTCATTCCAATTCCAGATTATATTTTCTCTTTTGGAAAGGTTTATCTTGAGTCGCATTTCTTGGAACACTTCATAGAAGATGTTTTCATTTTGATGATGGATTCAGGGTAGGTGCCATCACTGCTTTCATTCCAATTCCAGATGATAGTTTCTCTTTTGGAAAGGTTTATCTTGATTCGCATTTCTTGGAACACTTCATAGAGGATGTTTTCATTTTGATGATGGATTCAGGGTTGGTGCCATCACTGCTTTCATTCCAATTCCAGATTATAGTTTCTGTTTTGGAAAGGTTTATCTTGAGTCACATTTCTTGAAACACTTCATAGAAGATGTTTTCATTTTGATGATGGATTCAGGGTAGGTGCGATGACTGCTTTCATTCCAATTCCAGATTATAGTTTCTCTTTTGGAAAGGTTTATCTTGAGTCGCATTTCTTGGAACACTTCATAGAAGATGTTTTCATTTTGATGATGGATTCAGGGTAGGTGCTATCACTGCTTTCATTCCAATTCCAGTTTATAGTTTCTCTTTTGGAAAGGTTTATCTTGAGTCTCATTTCTTGGAACACTTCATAGAAGATGTTTTCATTTTGATGATGGATTCAGGGTAGGTGCCATCACTGCTTTCATTCCAATTCCAGATTATAGTTTCTCTTTTGGAAAGGTTTATCTTGAGTCTCATTTCTTGGAACACTTCATAGAAGATGTTTTCATTTTGATGATGGATTCAGGGTTGGTGCCATCACTGCTTTCATTCCAATTCCAGATTATAGTTTCTCTTTTGGAAAGGTTTATCTTGAGTCTCATTTCTTGGAACACTTGATAGAAGATGTTTTCATTTTGATGATGGATTCAGGGTTGGTGCCATCACTGCTTTCATTCGAATTCCAGATTATAGTTTCTCTTTTGGAAAGGTTTATCTTGAGTCTCATTTCTTGGAACACTTGATAGAGGATGTTTTCATTTTGATGATGGATTCAGGGTTGGTGCTATCACTGCTTTCATTCCAATTCCAGATTATAGTTTCTCTTTTGGAAAGGTTTATCTTGAGTCTCATTTCTTGGAATACTTCATAGAAGATGTTTTCATTTTGATGATGGATTCAGGGTTGGTGCCATCACTGCTTTCATTCCAATTCCAGATTATAGTTTCTCTTTTGGAAAGGTTAAAACTTGAGTCTCATTTCTTGGAACACTTCCTAGAAGATGTTTTCATTTTGATGATGGATTCAGCGTTGGTGCCATCACTGCTTTCATTCCAATTCCAGATTATAGTTTCTCTTTTGGAAAGGTTTATCTTGAGTCGCATTTCTTAGAACACTTGATAGAGGATGTTTTCATTTTGATGATGGATTCAGGGTAGGTGCCATGACTGCTTTCATTCCAATTCCAGATTATAGTTTCTCTTTTGGAAAGGTTTATCTTGAGTCGCATTTTTTAGAACCCTTGATAGAGGATGTTTTCATTTTGGTGATGGATTCAGGGTAGGTGCCATGACTGCTTTCATTCCAATTCCAGATTATAGTTTCTCTTTTGGAAAGGTTTATCTTGAGTCGCATTCCTTGGAACACATCATAGAAGATGTTTTCATTTTGATGATGGATTCAGGGGAGCTGCCATGACTGCTTTCATTCCAATTCCAGATTATAGTTTCTCTTTTGAAAAGGTTTATCTTGAGTCTCCTTTCTTGGAACCCTTCATAGAAGATGTTTTCATTTTGATGATGGTTTCAGGGTTGGTGCCATCACTGCTTTCATTCCAATTCCAGATTATAGTTTCTCTTTTGGAAAGGTTTATCTTGAATCTCATTTCTTGGAACACTTGATAGAGGATGTTTTCATTTTGATGATGGATTCAGGGTAGGTGCCATGACTGCTTTCATTCCAATTCCAGATTATAGTTTCTCTTTTGGAAAGGTTTAACTTGAGTCGCATTTCTTAGAACACTTGATAGAGGATGTTTTCATTTTGATGATGGATTCAGGGTTGGTGCCATCACTGCTTTCAATCCAATTCCAGATTATAGTTTCTCTTTTGGAAAGGTTTATCTTGAGTCGCATTTCTTAGATCACTTGATAGAGGATGTTTTCATTTTGATGATGGATTCAGGGTAGGTGCCATGACTGCTTTCATTCCAATTCCAGATTATAGTTTCTCTTTTGGAAAGGTTTATCTTGAGTCGCATTTCTTAGAACACTTGATAGAGGATGTTTTCATTTTGATGATGGATTCAGGGTAGGTGCCATGACTGCTTTCATTCCAATTCCAGATTATAGTTTCTGTTTTGGAAAGGTTTATCTTGACTCACATTTCTTGGAACACCTCATAGAGGATGTTTTCATTTTGATGATGGATTCAGGGTAGGTGCCATGACTGCTTTCATTCCAATTCCAGATTATAGTTTCTCTTTTGGAAAGGTTTATCTTGAGTCGCATTTCTTGGAACACTTCATAGAAGATGTTTTCATTTTGATGATGGATTCAGGGTTGGTGCCATCACTGCTTTCATTCCAATTCCAGATTATAGTTTCTCTTTTGGAAAGGTTTATCTTGAGTCGCATTTCTTGGAACACTTGATAGAGGATGTTTTCATTTTGATGATGGATTCAGGGTTGGTGCCATCACTGCTTTCATTCCAATTCCAGATTATAGTTTCTCTTTTGGAAAGGTTTATCTTGAGTCGCATTTCTTAGAACACTTGATAGAGGATGTTTTCATTTTGATGATGGATTCAGGGTACGTGCCATGACTGCTTTCATTCCAATTCCAGATTATAGTTTCTCTTTTGGAAAGGTTTATCTTGAGTCGCATTTCTTAGAACACTTGATAGAGGATGTTTTCATTTTGATGATGGATTCAGGGTAGGTGCCATGACTGCTTTCATTCCAATTCCAGATTATAGTTTCTCTTTTGGAAAGGTTTATCTTGAGTCGCATTTCTTAGAACACTTGATAGAGGATGTTTTCATTTTGATGATGGATTCAGGGTAGGTGCCATGACTGCTTTCATTCCATTTCCAGATTATAGTTTCTCTTTTGGAAAGGTTTATCTTGAGTCTCATTTCTTAGAACACTTGATAGAGGATGGTTATATTTTGATTATGGATTCAGGGTAGGTGCCATCACTGCTTTCATTCCAATTCCAGATTATAGTTTCTCTTTTGGAAAGGTTTATCTTGAGTCGCATTTCTTGGAACACTTCATAGAAGATGTTTTCAATTTGATGATGGATTCAGGGTAGGTGCCATCACTGCTTTCATTCCAATTCCAGATTATAGTTTCTCTTTTGGAAAGGTTTATCTTGAGTCGCATTTCTTGGAACACTTCATAGAAGATGTTTTCATTTTGATGATGGATTCAGGGTTGGTGCCATCACTGCTTTCATTCCAATTCCAGATTATAGTTTCTCTTTTGGAAAGGTTTATCTTGAGTCGCATTTCTTGGAACACTTGATAGAGGATGTTTTCATTTTGATGATGGATTCAGGGTTGGTGCCATCACTGCTTTCATTCCAATTCCAGATTATAGTTTCTCTTTTGGAAAGGTTTATCTTGAGTCGCATTTCTTAGAACACTTGATAGAGGATGTTTTCATTTTGATGATGGATTCAGGGTACGTGCCATGACTGCTTTCATTCCAATTCCAGATTATAGTTTCTCTTTTGGAAAGGTTTATCTTGAGTCGCATTTCTTAGAACACTTGATAGAGGATGTTTTCATTTTGATGATGGATTCAGGGTAGGTGCCATGACTGCTTTCATTCCAATTCCAGATTATAGTTTCTCTTTTGGAAAGGTTTATCTTGAGTCGCATTTCTTAGAACACTTGATAGAGGATGTTTTCATTTTGATGATGGATTCAGGGTAGGTGCCATGACTGCTTTCATTCCATTTCCAGATTATAGTTTCTCTTTTGGAAAGGTTTATCTTGAGTCTCATTTCTTAGAACACTTGATAGAGGATGGTTATATTTTGATTATGGATTCAGGGTAGGTGCCATCACTGCTTTCATTCCAATTCCAGATTATAGTTTCTCTTTTGGAAAGGTTTATCTTGAGTCGCATTTCTTGGAACACTTCATAGAAGATGTTTTCAATTTGATGATGGATTCAGGGTAGGTGCCATCACTGCTTTCATTCCAATTCCAGATTATAGTTTCTCTTTTGGAAAGGTTTATCTTGAGTCTCCTTTCTTGGAACACTTCATAGAAGATGTTTTCATTTTGATGATGGTTTCAGGGTTGGTGCCATCACTGCTTTCATTCCAATTCCAGATTATAGTTTCTCTTTTGGAAAGGTTTATCTTGAGTCGCATTTCTTGGAACACTTCAGAGAAGATGCTTTCATTTTGATGATGGATTCAGGGTAGGTGCCATGACTGCTTTCGTTCCAATTCCAGATTATAGTTTCTCTTTTGGAAAGGTTTATCTTGAGTCTCATTTCTTGGAACACTTCATAGAAGATGTTTTCATTTTGATGATGGATTCAGGGTAGGTGCCATCACTGCTTTCATTCCAATTCCAGATTATAGTTTCTCTTTTGGAAAGGTTTATCTTGAGTCTCCTTTCTTGGAACACTTCATAGAAGATGTTTTCATTTTGATGATGGTTTCAGGGTAGGTGCCATCACTGCTTTCATTCCAATTCCAGATTATAGTTTCTCTTTTGGAAATGTTTATCTTGAGTCGCATTTCTTGGAACACTTCATAGAAGATGTTTTCATTTTGGTGATGGTTTCAGGGTAGGTGTCATCACCCCTTTCATTCCAATTCCAGATTATAGTTTCTCTTTTGGAAAGGTTTATCTTGAGTCTCATTTCTTCGAACACTTTATAGAGGATGTTTTCTTTTTGATGATGGATTCAGGGTTGGTACCATCACTGCTTTCATTCCAATTCCAGATTATAGTTTCTCTTTTGGAAAGGTTTATCTTGAGTCGCATTTCTTGGAACACTTGATAGAGGATGTTTTCATTTTGATGATGGATTCAGGGTAGGTGCCATCACTGCTTTCATTCCAATTCCAGATTATAGTTTCTCCTTTGGAAAGGTTTTTTTTAAATCCTGTTCCTTGGAATACTTGTAGAGGATGTTGAGTTTCTGTTCAAGATCCTTCTTATCCTAACAATGAATACAGATGTCGTCGGCATTCCCACCGACTCATCATCGGTTCACTGACCTTGTGATGGAAATCTGTATCGCTTGGAATGTGGTATGGAATGTCTACTTTTGGGGAATTGTGGTTAAAAAAGTTGTCATTGTCACCGACAACACAGGCACTTTCGATAACAAAAAGAGGAATTTCATAATCCTACCCTCCAACACTATATCAACAAAAATTCAAAAACAAACTAATTATCCTCTAGTTGTCTTTACCACCACGTCCAAGACAATCAGAGATATAGCTAGGAAGAAAAACATCCAACACCACATCAGACGCCATGTTTTATGACATAATTGACTGCAATATGGATAAATCTACATTGGTGAAACATCTAAAAAACTGAAGCCCGCATCTATGAACATAAGAGAACGCTGCGTTGAGGTAGCCTTTTAAACTCGCTCGTAATACACAAGCAAAATAACTTTTATAAATGCACGCTCATTAGAAAAGGGAATAATTCATTACGCAGAAAACATTAGAGGAATTTCTAATAAATATTTTGCCATCTAGAAGCACACGTCCGACACAATAATTATATCACCAACTTTTATAAAAAAAAAGAATCCATACTTAAAGAATCTGTTACACGATTTTGACAATTTTGCTATTACATGATTTGGACAATTTTGGTGTTACACGATTTGGACAATTTTGCTGTTACGCGATTTGGGCAATTTTGCTGTTACACGATTTGGACAATTTTGCTGTTAGGTGATTTGGACAATTTTGCTGTTACACGATTTGTACAATTTTGCTTTTACACTCTGGTACACACACACACACACACACACACACATACACATATATATATATATATATATATATATATATATATATATATAAATATATAAATCCATACTTAAAGAATGTAAAATATTTCCATTTACAACCACAACTTAAATTCTTTTCACTGTCACACAAAACGTTCTCAAATTCACATCCGGACAACTGCAAAACTTGGATAAAAATTCCCACTAGACGCACACAAACACATACATATTAACATCCTAATCCTGCACAGACAGACTAAAATTATGATACACATACACACATGAATTATACACACGAAAGCTGTTTCACAAGACAGATAGACGTGAGGTCTACTTAATCAATGGAAAACACACAACACAAAAGATTTAATATTTAAAGAAACACTAAAATATCTGTCTATTTTCTGAGATGCGGTATTATGTACACTATTTACATTATTCGGACTATTGTCCTCATCTTTGTTGCCATATTTATCACTCTTCAGTATCTGTCTATATTTCTGAGATGAGGTATTATGTACACTATTTACATTATTCGGACTATTGTCCTCATCTTTGTTGCCATATTTATCACTCTTCAGTATCTGTCTATATTTCTGAGATGAGGTATTATGTACACTATTTACATTATTCGGACTATTGTCCTCATCTTTGTTGCCATATTTATCACCCTTCAGTACCTGTCTATATTTCTGAGATGGGGTATTATGTACACTATTTACATTATTCGAACTATTGTCCTCATCTTTGTTGCCATATTTATCACCCTTCAGTATCCGTCTATATTTCTGAGATGAGGTATTATGTACACTATTTACATTATTCGGACTATTGTCCTCATTTTTGTCGCCATATTTATTACAACGTTTCGGTCATTGTACGCTCCGGCCTTCTTCAGTTGGTTGAAATGTCGAACTGAACCCTTTATTTCGCTCACTGGGGTAGACTGTTCTAGTTCCATGGCACAGTGGATAAAGGTGTTAGTTAGATGCAGTGACAGGACCCAAAGACTGTGAGTTCAATACCCGGTTAAGGCAGTGGAGAACTTGGAGAGGGGAATTAACAGGAGATAACTGATAACTGACATCCATTAAACATGGCACGTGGAACTAGAACAGTCTACCCCAGTGAGCGAAATAAAGGGTTCTGTTCGACATTCCAACCACCTGAAGAAGGCCGGAGCATACAACAGCCGAAACGTTGTAATAAATATGGCGACAAAAATGAGGACAATATTCTGAATAATGTAAATAATGAACACTAAACTAATCGGGTTCCATTACTCCAGATTTTCAGATAAGACATTTTGCCATGTTGACATCATATGTTGTAAGAATCACAGAAAAACTTTTTGAATTATTCAGTAATCCAGCTTGAAAGAACAGTTTAAAATCGTATGGCATAAGACCCACTGTCTTCCCAACTGACCAAGAGTAAAAAGATCATTCAGGCCTTTAGTAATGATAGTAATGATACAAACATTCATGTCCTGGTTTCCATCTTCAAAGTCCATTCAAGAACCATCAAGAGAAAGGTGAATAAGCTTAAAAAAAGAGGGAACAGTAAAGAGGAAAACTGGATCAGGAGGTCACAACAGCAAGAGAGATGATCATTTCAACTTGGAGCTGAATATATTCTTATTGTCCAAAGTAAGGTCCGATTTTATAAAAACCTTGGAGAACTCCAGTAAGATATCTTTAATCATTTCTAAGATACAGAAGTCCAGAGCTTAATTTAACAATCGGACAATTTTGCTGTTACACGATTTGGACAATTTTGCTGTTACACACCGGCACACACACACACACACACACACACACACACACACACACACACACACACACACACACACACACACACATATATATATATATATATATATATATATATATATATATATGATATACAAACTTACAAATTGTACCAATAATTCCTCTCGTTTTCCGTCTTTGATCTGTACATATGTAAATATGTTCCTGTTTTGTTCTATCAACATGAAGCCCCCAAAATATACACGTGCACACCTCAAAGAATGATTTCACATGGACAAAAAGAAAATAAATTCACTCAAGCGTCACCAAACCTTTATGCAATTAGTGTCGATGAATTAAAAGTCACGTATGATTGACCATGGAAAATACACGTTTGTTCTTCATCTAAAAACAAAAACACGTGTATGGCTATTTTTTTTATTTGTACGAGTAGATGTTAAAAAGGCTCACTTCAGGAAATCTGCTCAAAGGATCAAACATTGGAATTTATTTTCAACTCTTTTTTGGTCAGGCCGAGAGTCTTTTCACACATTTGTCCGCTTTCTGATAATATCGACTTGTTTATTCCTTATTCTTTAGAGTCAGTTACGATTAGGTGAGTTGATTTTACGATCTGCTAACCCTGATTGGTTTATTTAATATCAAATATAGATTGGTACAGCTAGGGAGGATCGAACACACGACACATTGGTAAGTGTCAACCAAACGTGTCTCGCTAACCATTAGCCAACGGAATCGAATTAAACCTATTCTATCAGTAAGGCTTGCATTCATTCCTGACCACTGACAAACCCTTTCTTCCTAATTTGCAATGCATTTGTATAGTAAAATCAATGGCAATGCATTTATATTATACATATAATAGCCCTATTCTATCAGTAATGCTTGCATTCAATCCTGACCACTGACAATCCCTTTCTTCCTGATTTTCAATGCATTTTCATTATACATATAATAGCCCTATTCTACCATTAATGCTTGCATTCATTCCTGACCACTGACAATCCCTTTCTTCCTGATTTTCAATGCATTTTTATAGTCAAATTATTAGCAGTGCATTTCCATTATACATATAATAGCCCTATTCTATCATTAATGCTTGCATTCATTCCTGACCATTGACAATCCCTTTCTTCCTGATTTTCAATGCAATTACATTATACATATAATAGCCCATTTCTATCATTAATGCTTGCATTCATTCCTGACCATTGATAATCCCTTTCTTCCTGATATTCAATGCATTTCCATTATACATATAATAGCCCTATTCTATCATTAATGCTTGCATTCATTCCTGACCATTGCCAATCCCTTTCTTCATGATTTCCAATGCATTTTTATAGTAAAATCATTAGCAGTGCACTTTTATTATACATATAATAGCCTTATTCTATCATTAATGCTTGCATTCATTCCTGACCACTGACAATCCCTTTCTTCCTGATTTTCAATGCATTTTTATAGTAAAATCATTAGCAATGCATTTCCATTATACATATAATAGCCGTATTCTATCAGTAATGCTTGCATTCATTCCTGACCACTGACAATCCCTTTCTTCCAGATTTTTTATGCGTATCATACTAATTGATCATTTATCTATTTCCTGTGATTTATTGATCCATTAAAATAGGTTATAATTATCTTAATTGATCTAGCGAGACAAGCCTTCTAAACATTACACTACGTCGAAGTACCCAATAACGATTTTGCTCGTGTAGCCTACATGTGGCACAAGACCGAAAGTATGGGGCACTCAGTGTACATCGAAACGTCGCGGAACCGTGCTACACATGGACAAAGAATATTTCTACTGGAAAAATAAAAATAACATAACAAAATAACGAAGAAGTTCGCCGGTGTAATTTTCAATTGGTTTGTATAGTTTTTGATACAACAAAACTAACCCTTCCCTTAATCTTTTTTTCTAAAACTTGATGCGGGTCTCATCTCATCTGCATCTCTCGCCCCAACTCCTGCTTTAGCGCTCTGTTTATATATATTTCGCCCGACTCTAACCGCACCCCAATACTCATCAATATTCATCCGAATTATTTTCTCCAGTTTTGAATAAAGACACGGACCTCCAAACAAAGTGGTCAGTTTTTCAGAGCAATACATTCTTCGACAACAAACTTTGTTTATCATTCCTTTCTTTCGCCAGACGACAATCGGCCCGTGATCTCTTACTTATTCAAAACAATAATTTTCCGATAACAAACTTTGTGTTTATAAATTATTTCTATGTCAAAGAATTTAGCTTTGTTTTCGATTTTCTAATATGACCCATATAATTTTCTGTCCATTTTGCATGCTTACAAATGCGACTTTACGACTTCTAACAATTCCCTTTGTCTTTCGGCTTACATTTTACATTCTTATTCTATCCTAAGTTCCTGGTTATCAGAAAGAAAAACATCACTCTTTTTTTTCTCACTTCATATTTCAATTCATATTTTCACGTTAACGTTTTTAACATTCCAATTCTCTAATTTCTCTACGGGGTTTTCACCTGAAGCCTTTTAATCCTAATTTAATACTACTAGTATCACAGTAGTGTCACGTAGAGACTTGTGACGATTTGTCTCAGGGAGAGGAGTTATTGAGTGTAAATTAATTCATCACCCACAAGTCCGCGTAGACACTTTTGAATCCTATGAAGGCTGGAAAGTTCGAACCTTCACCTCCAGCCCGTAGATATCAGCAGTATTCCATTTTCGGTCTAGTTTGACTCGTATAAAGATGAAGCGTGGCAGAAGGTCTCTATCAAGGCTGGGATGTGAGGATTGTGTAGCTGCAGCCCAGATGAAGAAGTGAATTGAAACAACAAAAACGAGGTTCTACGGAAAGTTTTTGAGGATACCATGAACCGGACATAGGAGCAACGACAAGATTTTAGACAAAATGGAAACAAAAAGGATACTTAACATTAGGAAGAAACACTTGAAATTTCTAAGGGATATAATAAGGAAAGAGGGCTTGGAAAAACTGATACTCACGGGACAGATAGAGGGCAAGTGCGAAAGAAGAAAACAATGCATAACATACTTGATGAGCTTGAGTAAATGAAAAGCAGAGAAGAGAAAACAAAAACACAATTTATTAAGAGCAACAAAGGACAGGAAATTGTGGAGGGCCATAATCGCCAATGTCCTGAAGGGACATAGCACATAGAAAAAGAATGAGTTTGAGTAAATGTATAGTGGAACAATTAGGAGATATAGTAAAAAACGAATTTTTTAAGGGTTCCAAAGGGCAGGAAATTGTGGAGAGCCATGATCGCCTACCTTCTGAAAAGACACAGCACATAGAAGAAGAAGAATGAGTTTGAGCAAATGGATGGCAGAACAACGTTTAAGAGAGAAAACAAAAAGATACAATTTATTAAGTGTTACAAAGGACAGGAAATTGTGGAGAGCCATGATCGCCTACGTCCTAAATCCACACGGCACATAGAAGAAGAATGAGCTTAAGTAAAATGATGGCGGAGAAGAGATAATAACAAAACGACAAAATTTTTGAAGATCTCCAAAGGGCAGGAAATTGTGGAGAGCCATAATCACCAACGTCCTGAATGGACACGGCACATAGAAGAAGATGAATGAGCTTGAGTAAATGGATGGTGGAACAAGGTTTAGGAGAAATAACAAAGACACAAAATTTATTAAGAGCTACAAAGGTCAGGAAATTGTGGAGAGCCATGATCGCTTACGTCCTGAAGGGACACGGCACATAGAAGAAGAAGAATGAGCTGGAGTAAATGGATGGCGGAACAAGGTTTAGGAGAAATAACAAAAACACACAATTTATTCGGTGTTACAAAGTACTGGAAATTGTGGAGAGCCATGATCGGCTACGTCCTGGACGGCATAGCACATGAAGAAGAAGGTGCATTACACCAACGTTCATCTACTTTGTAGATTTTTTTTCCGCGTCCCATCATAGAAAAACCTATAAAGACTTGCAAATCAAATTCCCTGAAGAAAATACGCACTTAATTTTCGTTTGATGTGAAAGCAACTAGTCAAACATCTAATATAGAATCGTTTGAATCACTTTGAGATGGTGAGACAAATTTAAAGCCGTTCTCACGCAAAGTCGTTAAACATAAAGAAATTGTAGATGTGGTCGTTTGGTGTATTGTAAGAAATAATTACACAAATTCTTTCGCCAATTGACAGCGTAGACAAGGATTGAACACATGTCACAAAAAAGGTTTTAATATAGGGTGACCCCCCCCCCCAAAAAAAAAAACGGGAACTTTTAACAATCCAATAAAACCAAGAGTGATGGAAGAAAAATATTTAATTCATAGTAATTGAAACCTTAAAACATGCCATTTAAGAAACAATGATGGAATTTTCATTTTTTTTAAATTACGTCCTGTAGATGGCGTCCTCCTGTACGAATGCATTCTTGAAATCTGCTGTTGAGATTCCTCATTGACTGCTGCAACCTCTCAGCTGGGATACTGTGAATTTCATTCTCGTTACTAAAATGGCGAAATGTTTACTTGCTCAAGGTCACTGTCTCGCAGTATTGCCACTTGCTCATGTCTGGCAATACGTACTTCGAAAATTCCCGTTTTTGGGGGTCACCCTGTACTTTGATTTTGTCTCTCTGTGAACTCTTTCCTAGAATGCACCATTTAACAGACATGAATAAGCACCAGTATGTCTGAAGTTAGTCAGGAAGCTTGCTATGCCTGTCCGAGTGAAGGCTGACAGTGGGTGTCAAAAAGTTTTAAACTTGTGTAATATTGTCTTCTTTGTACGTAAGTTCCCTTCGTGTTTCTTCATATTTTTCTACGCGGGATCTGAGACCTTGTGGGCGGCGAATTATTCTCCATGCTTCCACCTCTCTTCTTCCACGGGCGGAATATGGCAAACCTCTCGCTGCTCTCTGGCTACTTACACAGAAAGTGCTCGGGCGAACTATATTCCCTTGTCCTGCCTGTTAAAACCCTCATGGCAAGGACACCCCATACCACTTACATAGTAACAAACCAACATTCCCTCTGAATTCCATCGGTAAGTTGATCTCGTGTAATCTCTTTTTCTTTTCATGATTAATGACAAAAGAGGGCTTGGTGACGTTGACACACACAAGGCATTAAAATCAGAAGTAAGTGCAAATTGACGGCAGAAAAGTGAGTGGGAAGAGTAGTGAAAGGATAAAAATATGAAGAAACATGAAGGGACCCTGTGTCAAGATCTAGATCAGGCCCAAAATGGAGTACTATTGCCATATTTGGGTGGGTGCTTCCTAGACCTCACCCTCCAGCCTTGTCCCCCCAAAAGCTCTGGTCGTCCTAGAAAGGTAACGGCAAGATTATTGTCGGGTAAGGTTGGCAACGAGCCTCGAGTTACGCTTAAAGTATTTCAGGGAGGACTAGATGTAAGTGGAGTAAAAGTGAGTACGGATTCAATTCAATTAGTCGTTCACTTCGTCGATATGACATCTTTTCGAGGAGTACAATGTAAAAAAAACACTTCTTAAGCGAAAGTTTTTTGGCGGAAATGCTGTACCAAAAGATTTAAAGAAAGAAGGGCACAGAATTTTCGCCGAAGAATACTATCCCAACAGTAAAATTTGGAAGAGGATCAATTATGATCTGGGGTTGCTTTAGTGCCCAAGGTGTCAGGAACATTGAAATAATAGAAGGGAGGATGAATGAAGCATATTAAAGTGATATTTTGGAGAGAAATTTATGTCAGAGTGCACATTCGCTTGGCTTGAAATCAGGATGGCTCTCTCAACAAAACAACAATCTTGAACATACCGCAAAGCTTACAAACCCATGGTCAAGTTCAAATAGAATAGACGTTCTAAAATTGTCAAGTTGATCTCCACATCTCAATCCGATTGAAAATATATGGAGAGAACTGAAACTGAGAATTCAAAGAAGGAAAACTTGCATGAACTAAAGGAATTTTGTCGTGAAGAATGGAAAAATATTAGCCAAGAAATGTTACAATTTTTGAGTATATTATATACTAGTGAGCAAAGCCTAATGACTGGACTCACTTTATAGTTCCCCCAAATGAAGGTTAACCAATCAGAAGGCGTAAAATATTCAATCCGTCTTATATAAAGGCGGCCGTTTTGGTTACTCTCTCCGAATGTCCCATGCGAACCTGTCAGAAGCAAAGATGACCAGGACAGAAGGAAGAACTACGCTCTGCTACCAACATCCACTGCTAACCTGAACTACGCTTCCCGACTGTCTTCGAAATATTCACTGCCAACCTCTGGATTCTATACTCAAAGACTACCGTCATCATGAACAACAAGAGACATTGCAGAAATGATTAGAGGAACCACTCTAAAAGCCTACATACTGTAATTAGCAATAACGGTTATTAATAGATGATTTAATAAATGTATTATTGTGTTATTACATATTGTTTTTTCTTCGTGGGATATTTTTATTGATTATTTAAAAAATCTGAATGTCTGACTAAAGGCTTAAGCATATGTAGTATTAGCAGTAAAAGTTTAATTAATCTGTGTTAGAAATACCTAAACATTTTTGTAATGTGCTGTAAACTTCTGCGAGGCACTGTATGTGATGAAAGCGCCTGGGATCTATACCTACCCTGATGATAACTTTGTAGAGGAAGCTACCGTTTGATCTGGTATACTCTGTAGCTCAGCAACGAAGGATTTCACTTACTTCTCATCGATGGAATACAGAGGGAATGTGGATAGTTTGTTTCTATGTAAGTGGTATCGCGTGTCGTTGTCGTAAAAGGTTTGAACTGTCTGGACCAGGGAATATAGTTCGTGCGAGCACTTACCGTGGAAGTAACGACAGAGCAGCGAGAGGGTTACCACATCCCGCCCGTGGGAGAGAGGATGAAGGGTGGAGAATAATTCGACTATATAAAAAGGACCAACAATACATTTTATATGTACGGCTTTGAAGCCAAAAATTATGTTCAAAATATTTAGATTTCGCCATTAAATAACCCATAGAGATGTTGATATGCCACTAAACACAATCAACACAACAATCAAACGTGAAATGATACTTGATGTTTACGGAAAGTTTGACTTGATCCTGTTTTGTACTCTGATATCCAGTTCTTATTTTTTTTTCAGTTATATATATATATATATATATATATATATATATATGTATGTATTTTTTTTTCTTTTTATGCTTTTTGGTATATCCCCCTCCTCTATCAAGATATAACTTCCGTTAACAGATTTAAAGTATCAATGTCTAGATTTCAGCGAAAATTTAAATTTGAAACAATAAAAATGTTACACCTAACACAATGCTGTCTCTCTACTCCCTTCACTACTCCCACTTCGTTAATTTCCTTATTATTGCCCGTCATAAATGTGTAAATTTATTTTCATTTTTTCATTTCAACATTTGGAAATAAAGTCTGATGATCCACTGTCCTTTAAAAGGCCTGTAGTGAAATAATTTATTATATGGAACCTTAAAGTAATCTGTTTTTATTTAAATTATTAGCTCTGATTTACATTGAGCTCTCTGGATTTTATCCTCATTGGGTCTACCCATACGGATTACCTAGTTTTTCGTAAACTAAATATATATATATATATATATATATATATATATATATATATATATATATATATATATATATATATATATATATATTGTCATTTGTCTGTGTCTTCGACTAAATCAGGTCAATTTTTTTTTCATGGTGTTTCAATTTCATCGATTTTATTTTCGTTTTTTTCTTTTTCTTTTCCACGGTTTCCCGACTACCTCCCCGCCATAATTTTTTTTCTTTTGCTTTTTAATTTTATTTCTTCTTTGTTTGCTTTTATTGCCATCAGTGCAAAAAGTTGGAAGTCTTTCCGCCTCGTCCGCTGTTGGGACAGCCATGGGAGCATCGGCTTTAAAACGATTAGTTTAATTGCTTAATCGGATGAGAAAAGCTTATATGAACTCATTGTAGGCGTTGGGCCCAAGGATATTCTCAGCAGACGTGGCTGGAAGTGTTCAACATCGAACAAAAGAAGCGATACCATTCGCATAAGAACGTAAATGCCGTCTAGCGCCAAGAACTCTTCGAAACAGGCCGCTTGCGGGAGATGTTTCGTTTCACACCGATCTACACTGGCATGAGAGTTACAAACGGACATTCCACACGGAGGTGCGCTATTTAATAATGTACCGTAAATTTCTCAGACATAACGTAAGGACATTTCTGAAAATAAGAAGGGAGGAATGGAAAGCAAAATTTCAAGGACAAGTCGCTACGAAATATGTAAACAAGTAGACATTTTCTTTTCAGTTGACCCATTTTGCCCCTTTTCCTTTTCGCTTGTTTTCTTCCCTCTTTCTTCCGGTATTTACACAAAGAGTTTTCTTCTCTTCTCTCTTTTATACTCATTTCTTGCTTTCCTTCTTTTCTTTCTTTCTTTCTTTCTTTGTCATTCTTTTTTTTTGTTTCTTTTTTTCTCTTCTTTCTTTTTTCTTATCATCAATTTTTCCTTTTACTTTCTGTCTGTCCGTTTCTTTCTTACTTTTCTCCGTTTCCATTTTCACAATTTTCTCTCTTTTCTTTCTTTTCTTTTCTTTTCTTTCTTTCTTCTCTCTTTATTTTTTTGTTTGTTTCTTTCTTTCCTTCTTTCTTTCTTTGGCAGTGATTCTTTCTTTTTTCTTGTTTTCTTTCCCGCTTCTTTCTTTCAATCTTCCTATCTTTTTTTCTCATCAATTTTTCCTTTTACTTTCTTTCTTATTTGTTTGTTTGTTTCTTTCTCTTCGTTCTTTCTTACTTTCTTTTTCTTCTTTTTCATTTTTACCACTTTATCTCTTTTCTTTCTTCCTGTATTTCTTTCTTTCTCCCTTTCTTCCATTCTTTCTTTCTTTCTTTCTTTCTTTCTTTCTTTGCCCCTTTTCATTCTTTCTTTTTTATACACTTCTCTTTCTTTCTCATTAATTTGCTCATCTTCCCTCCTTTTTTTCTCATCAGTTTTCTTTCATTTTTTCGTCTCTTTCATTCTTAACACTTTCTCCTTTTTCTTTCCTCCCTCCCTCTCTCTCTCTCCCTCCCTCCCTCTCCCTCCCTCTCTCTCCCTCCTCTCTCTCTCTCCCTCTCTCTCCTTCTCTCTCTCTCTCTCTTTATCACCAGTTTCTTTCTCCGTCGTTTCTTTATTTTTGCTTCTCATATTTTCTCTTTTTTCTTTCATTCTTTATTTCTTTTTTCTCTTTCCTTCTCACCATTTTCAACTCCTTTTTTTTCGTTTTCTTTTTCTTTCTCTTCAATTTCTTTCTCACCCCTTTCACATCTTTTGATTTCTTCATCTCCTCCTTATTTCTATATTTCTTTCTTTCCTCACGCCCCTTTCCTTCCTTCCTTCCTTCCTTTCTTTCTTTCTTTCTTTCTTTATCCCTGCTTTTTTCCTCGTTCACTCTTTCTTTCTCATTTTCTTTTTTCTTTCTTTTATTTCATCCACTCTTCCTTTCTTTCTTTCTTTATCCCTTTTCTTTCTTTCTTTCTTTCTTAATTCTTCCTTCTTTCTTTCTTTTATTTCATCCACTCTTTCTTTCTTTCTTTATCTCGTTTCTTTCTTTCTTTCTCCTTCCTTCTTTCTTTCTTTTATTTCATCCACTTTTTCTTTCTTTCTTTATCTCTTTTCTTTCTTTCTTTCTTTCTTTCTTTCTTTCTTAATCCTTCTTTCTTTCTTTCTTTCTTTTATTTCATTCACTCTTTCTTGCTTTCTTTCTTTCTCCTTCCTTCTTTCTTTCTTTTATTTCATCCACTCTTCCTTTCTTTCTTTCTTTATCTCTTTTCTTTCTTTCTTTCTTTCTTTCTTTCTTTATCCCTTTTCTTTCTTTCTTTCTTTCTTAATCCTTCTTTCTTTCTTTTATTTCATCCACTTTTTCTTTCTTTCTTTCTTTCTTTTCTTTCTTTCTTTCTTTCTTAATCCCTTTTTCTTTCTTTCTTTCTTTTTTCTTTCTTTGAAATCATTTCTGATTCTTTATCCAACTTAATATATAATATACCAAATGTATTTATAGATTTTTGGATCGATGCAATGTCAGGCGGCATGTTTTTGGTATACTTGTTTTATAATTGTCAATGCTGAATTTTTATAAGGTATTTCTAAAACCTGGCGAAATGACGTAAAGACTGAAGCCGTAATAATCAAAATCGAATATACACATTTGTGAAAATTAATTGAAACCACCGCTTCATTTTCCTTTCTTTCACCATACGGTCAATTTTAGACCCACTGGAGTGACACAGTGTAATCGATCTCTATTTTTTCCGCAGATTAGGTCATTTACGGTGGTGTGCAGTAATATGAATCTGTTTTCGGAGTCTATGACGAAATTTGTTTGGACTTGAAAAATATTGCGTCATCCGTGATTGCATCAGATTTTTTATCACACCCAGACACTATTGTCTCGACTGTTGATTAGTTGTCCTACAGAAATTGTCTGCGATGAATGTTACTCCAAGGAAGCGTACAAAAATTTAACGCTTCACGAACACACTGGCAAGCCTTACGAGTGAGCAAATCGAAGTACTATAGACTGGCCTGGAAACTCTCTTGATTTAAATCCAATCGAGAATCTGTGATCAATCTGCAAGGAACGACTTCGGGGAATGGACATACGAAGTACTAACATGTGCACTGTGTCATGTTTCATTGAAAAATACGAAAAGAGTAAATAATAACGGAATTATTCGTTTTGTTTCAATTAATTTGCACAAAATGCCTCCCTAATGACCTTCCGACCTTGATGCAGGACCATGAGGGATTGTTAATGTCCACCCTAAGATCCCGTATTAAAGATAGAAATAAAAGTTAAAACCTGGTATAATTTAACAAGGCTCAATACAAACTGTCACAGGTGATTCAATAAAATCTATCGAATTTTTTATATACCTCGGAAGCAGATTAAATTCTACTGAGATAGATGTGAAAATACGCATAGCTAAAGCCTGGACCGCCTTGAATATTAAAAAAAAATGCATGTAATCTGGAAACGTAATCTACCAGACACACTCAAGAGGAGATTAATCCGAGCCAGAGGCGGTGTTAATGTATGGTGCCACAGCTTGGACATTAACTAAAGCCCTGGGATGCTGGGAGCTATACTTAATATCTCTTGGAGACAACATCCAACTAAATCACAGCTTTATGGGCCCATCCCTGATATTTCTACAATCTTACACGAACAGACAATGCACTTTGCAGGACACTACTGGCGAGAAAAACAAGAACGCGCGAGTGATCTACTGTTCTGGACACCTAGCCGTGCCGCAAGACGGCTTGTTCGGCCAGTAAAGTCTTCACCACATAGGAGAGTCTCTATATAAAAGCTGCCATATGGGAAACTCGGCGTGATGTAATGGTTAGCAAGCTTGTCTCGCTCGCTAAATCAGTTACGACTGAAAAATGATTTTCATCCTCACTAGGTGCTCTATACTTTTGGCCTTGTGCTACGCTTAGAAAATAACGGTGTAATGGTTAGCAAGTTTGTCTCGCTAGAACAATTACGACTGAGTAGTGAATTCCATCCACACTGGGTGCTCCAAACTTTCTACCTTGTGCCACATCTAAGCAATGCGTAATGGTTAGCAAGCTTGTCTCGCTAGAACAATTACGACTGAGTAGTGAGTTCGATCCACACTGGGTGCCCCATACTTTCAGCCTTGTGCCACATTTAAACTACGCTTGCAAAATCACTATAAAAGGTGCCATATTCGAACACGGTGACAGAGATAATCACTGTTCTTGTGTAGTA
>OZ038515.1:40126228-40151228 GCA_964036315.1 Acanthosepion esculentum
TCAGGAATGTAGGAGCACATCTTAACCCGACTGGAATTCGAACTCAGATTTCAGACTTCACATTTCAAGCCGTTATCCATTAAACCACTTATATATCGAAGCTTACAGCTCCTGGTATTCCAAAACGGTCGCCCATCTAAGTACTAACCAAACTCGACATTGCTTAACTTCGGTGATTGTATGAGAACCGGTGTTGCAACGTGATATGATTGTAAGCGATACTACCTGCACATCCAAACTTACAGATCCTGGTATTCCCAAGCGATCACCCATCTAGGTACTGACCAAACTCGACATTGCTTAACTTCGGAGATTGTATTATGACTGGTGTTTAAATGTGATATGGTCGTAAGCAATACTACCTGCACATCCAAGCCTACAGCACCTGGTATTCACAAGCAATCACCCATCTAGATACTGACCAGTTTCGACGTTGCTTAACGTGATCGTACGAGACCCGGTGTTTCAACGTGATATGGTTGTAATCCATACTACCTGCATATCCAAGCTTACAACACCTGGTATTCCCAAGCGGTACCCATCAAGGTACTGACCAGTGTCCACGTTGCTTAACTTCGGTGATCGTACGAGACCCGGTGTTTCGACGTGATATCGTCGTAGATCATAATACCTGCACATCCAAGCTTACAGCTGGTATTCCAAGCGGTCACCCATCTAGGTACTGAACTGTGTTGACGTTGCTTAACTTTGGTAATCGTACGAGACCCGGTGTTTCAAGCTGATATGGTCGTAAATCATACTACCTGCACATCTAAGCTTACAGCTCTTGGTATTCCCAAGTGGACACCCATCTAGGTTCTAACCAGTGTTGACTTTGATTAACTTGGGGCATCGTACGACACCCAGTGTTTCAAGATGATATGGTTGTAAGCCATACTACCTGAACATCCAAGCTTACAGATCCTGGTATTCCCAAGCGGTCACCCATCTAGGTACTGACCAAACTCGACATTGCTTAACTTCGGTGATTGTGTGAGAACTAGTGTTTCAACGTGATATGGTTGTAAGCGATACTCGATATTTAGCAAACCCCCCACATGGGTCGATGTGGCACAAGGCCGGTTTAATGTGGGCTTACCGAGCCCGTAGGCTCGGGCAAAAATATGCCCATTTAGAACCCGTATAAACGGGTTCAGGGACTGTCTACCTACCCGGACGAAACTTTGCCCTGCGGCAAAGCTCCGTCCGAGTTCCTCATTGCCAAAGCAGAGAGTTCGACAAGAGTCGCGCACAGCCCGAGAGCTGATCACTACTCTTAAGCGATACTACCTGCACATTCATGCTTACAGTCCCTGGTATTTCCAAGCGGTCACCCATCTAGGTACTGACCAGTGTCGACGTTACTTAACTTTGGTGATCGTACAAGACCCGGTGTTTCGACGTGATATGATGGTAAGCGATACTACATGCACATCCAAGCTGGCAGCACCTTGTATTCCCAAGCAGTCACCCATCTAGATAATGACTTGAGTTCCAATTCCCACGGGTTCATTATATTTACTTAAGCGCAAATGCCCTTGGGAAAGGCATGAATCCAGCTCTTTTCCCATCTAAGTACTGTCGGACGAGAACCGGTATTTTAATGTGAGATGGCCGTAAGCCAAAAATGCTGTAAACTTTTGCATAAGTATGTTTCATCTTTGTGTTGTTGTTTAATAAGCGAATGGTAGTAAATATTTCTTTTCGTATCCTTGTGTGAAAACTTCGACTGGCGTTTTGGGAAACTTATTTTCCATTTTGGGAACAAAGTGAAAAGGGGGGGAAAAAAAGAAGAATCTACCTCAAAGAGATTGCGGTCTTTTTGAACGATCTCCAGAGGACTTTTATAAACTTGGGTAAAATATAATATATCCGAAACAACAATGGCAACTCCAACCCAACTTTCCCTAGGGAGGCTCTAAGCGTAACATTTTCAAGATGAACTACGTGAAATTTTCCATTCCCTACGATAATTAATTGACATTCGTATCTAATATAATAATTAGACTGGTGACTGAAAGGTGTTTTCATAATTATATCTAGCTGGACCCACGGAAATTCCACGGGTACTGACATCTTATATCATCAATTATCTCATGTCTCTAATGTTCTTTCAATCTTTGCCTCTATCCTTTCATTCTCTCGTTTCTCCTGTTGTGGGAGTTGTACCGACGAGATGAAAGGGCGTAGTTCGAGTGTGTCGTCTAGGGTGCCATAACTCACACTAACAGAAAGCGAATGGGAGGTAACCTGTGACAATGGAGATGAGTTGTTGTGGGCGAAACGAGGCATATATTTTTGTTTTTACATTTTTGCCTCGGGCGATATATCCAAAAATGACTAGAGATGTCGCCTCAGGATCCCACCGAATATGTAGGAGTTGGTATTTGCGTCGTACTTGTCGAGAAAGTTCGCGTGAATAAAATATTCAACGAGTATTTGCTTTATCGCATGGTAGTAGTAGAAGTTTTCATTGCACACCTGCCACACCTGAAACTGCTAATTAAGAACAATTTTTAAATAATAAAAAAAATTACCAGCAATATATTTTGAAAAAAAAACAAACAACAAAAATACCAACGATAGAATTTTGTAAAATAAATTATTAATGCTCCCAAGAAAATTAAATTTCGGAGTTAAATTGACCCATAATGAGTTAATATGCCGCTAAACAAACAAACAAATTATTTAACAGCATAACAAGTTCTTTACAGTATTCTTGAACTATGAGTCTACGGGTGCCTTCAGAAAATCAATATATATCAACCCGTTATCTTAAATAATCCATCTGTAACTCAGTATGTGGCCACAATTTCAACATCAACCCGAAAACATCACGCGTCCTGGACGTATCCTCTTTGAGGACACATTTGGAAATATTACAAGCAGACAAAAAGAGGCGTCCTTTGTGATCGGAATTATCAGGCTGGTTCACCCGGAAAAAATATTCCTGCGGGCTATGGCGACTTGGCAGGACGGTGGGAATCAAGGAGAAAATTGGTTTCACCTGGCATTTACGAGATTCTACAAAAACATCGATTTTCGCTTTAACATCAGTGTTCCTGGTTATGGTGATTAACTACATCCGGCAGCAAAACCACTGATCGGGAGATTGGAGGTTTTCAGGAGCGGGGATGCACCTCTTAACCCGACTGGAATTCAAACTCGGCTTTCAGAGTCATCATTTCGAGCCCTTATCCATTAAACCACTTGCACATCGAATCTTACAGCTCCTGGTATTTCCAAGCGGACACCCATCGATGTACTGACCAAACTCGACATTGCTTAACTTCGGTGATTGTATTAGAACCAGTGTTTCAACGTGATATAGTTGTAAGCGATACTACCTGCACATCCGTGCTTACAGGACCTAGTATTCCCAAGCGGTCACCCATCTAGGTACTGACCAATTAGGACGTTGCTTAACTTTGGTGATCGTACGAGACCCGGTGTTTCAACGTGATATGTTTGTAAGCCATACTACCTGCATATCCAAGTTTACAGCACCTGATATTTCGAAACAGTCACCCATCTAGGTACTGACCATTTTCGACGTTGCTTGACTTTGGTAATCGTACGAGACCCGGTGTATCAACGTGATATGGTCGTAAGCCATACTACCTCCGGCAGCAAGGCCTCTGATCGGGAGTTTGGAAGTTTTCAGTGGCGTGGAACCACCTCTTAACTGATCTCGTTCCCAGACCTTCCCTGATCTGGAGTGCTAGCACCTTCTAGGGTCCCATCTATGGGCAAATAATGTACACCCAAAAAGAATCAACAGTATATTTTTATAATAAAATGACTAATGAATGTGTATAGCAAAATGACAATCAATACAAGACTAAAAAAAATAGAATACATTTTTATAAAATTACCAAGAATACCTATTATTATCTACAAACTATATATCTAAAAAAACATACCTTTACCCTGAGAGTATAAAATTATGTACAGGGTATAGCTGACCCCTCGTATTCGAGGATACCCGTCTACTAAGGCGGCTAGCCAACCCCCATTTGTGTCTATTCAACACCCACAGAGCCCACCTGTTGTTTATACTGTAACTATGCCGAGCAGACTTTAGTTTTCAGTTTCTGGGAGAGAGCGTGTTATCTAGCATGATCAACAATTTGTACAAGGCCAGTACGCTCAAGCCCTCGGCCACAATGACTTGTGACTTCGTGCTAGCACAGCTATCGACGGCCTCCAAGGGTTGTACTCAATTTCACTCACAAGGCGTGGTATGGTTTTCAGGCACTTTCCAAAGGTGCCGCCCGCTGGACACATCCAATCCGATAACATCATGGTGTGATTCGAACCCGGGTCTCATGGTCAAAATGCGAACGTTCTAACCACTTGTCCATTCTGTACAAGATATCTATAGTTGAAAGCATAAAACTGCACGCGGGATATTTAGATTCGGCATTAAATAACCCATAGAGATGTTGATATGCCGTTAAACAAAATCAACCAAACAGCCAATATGGAAGAATAATATTTTATATAAAAAAAGGACCAACAATACATTTTATATGTACGGCTTTGAAGCCATAAAATTGTGTTCCAAATATTTAGATTTCGGTATCAAATAACCCATAAAGATATTGATATGCCGCTAAATAAATTCAACCAAACAACTACAACACTACTGAGTTGTTGACGCCTCTGTGAAGACACGGTTTATGCCAGTAGCCATTGTTTTATCTTTCTGGATTTTCGGGGAAAAAAACGATGTTTTTAAAACGATGACTACTGATGACATTGTTTGATACTATAATTGACGCTTCGAAAACAACACGGTCTTCTTCTCTTTTCTATTGTGATGCGTCGGTTCAGGACATAGGCGATCATTGCTTTTCCTAATTTCTTATTTCGTGTGGCTCTTGGCAGTTTTTGCCCCACCTCCATCCCGCCACCAATTCACACTATACATTTTTATTGCTCTCATTGTGAGTAATTATACATTCTTATTGCTCAAGAACGAGTCCAATGGTGCTACAAAAACCTCGGAGAATTCAAAAATATTTGAGTGCTTAGCAAACCATGGAACCAGTCATATACGATTGTCATAAAGAATCCATTTCTCATCTTGTCGTAACCTAGGGAAGGTTACTGAATAGAATAATCACACGAGAGTATGTAATGAACGATAATACTTAAGACAAGAACAACACATATAAGATTCGCCAGCCGCGCGTAGAAGAAGTAGTCAAATGCTAGAAGTGAGTCAAGTGAATTCCACAATGAATCTCCAACTGTGAGATATCTATCAATCGCCCATGCGGTCAGATGTGGCACAAGGCTGAATTTAATGTGAGGTATCCGAGCCCGTAGGCTCGGTCAAAAATTCCTCGTAGAGCCCGTATAAAACGGTTTCGGGTAGCTGTTTCCCGAGACGAGACTCTGCCCTTTGACATAGCCTCGTCTGGGGATCCTCTCTGCCCAGAGGCAGAGAGTTTGTCCAGCACAGTTCGAGACGAATCTCCAACTGCAGGATATCTACCAACCGCCCCACACGGTCAGCTGTGGCGAATCTCCGACTGCAGACTAACATACAGTGTTTACTACTGTATTTATGTGAATGGGGACATACCCATTATCGCCCGAAGGTATGTTACAACACATACCAAGACATTATTCGATCAAGAAACGAATCATTCGAATTTCGCAGATGTAGCATCGTACAAACTAAAAAAAAAACTTCCAGTTCTTTTACTTTAACTGCGTTCATATGGAATTCATTTACCGAATTTCTTCACCTTGCTAATTTTCTTGAGATGATTCGATATTGATGAAATATCGATGCTCATTATCTGATTTTTCCACTTTGTTATAGATTTTCCTAATATATGTATTTTTCTGAAAATCGTGCAAACAGTCACATAATAACGCTAATGCCAACAGAATGTATATGTCTCATGTCAGCCAAATTTCTGCTATAGGTTTTAAAATCTTGTCCAGTTTTAAGAGCCATATTAGTAAAAAAACAAAAACACAATTAATTCTTACATTTTTATGTTCATAATGGCCAATGAGGTGATAGACATAATAAAACACACATTAGGTCACGTGGTTAAAATGTTAATGTTTCCGACCATGATATCAAAATTCGGATCTACCCAAGGTCGGTTTCTCAAGGGAGTGACTTTTTTCGGCCTGTGAAGTTGATCTCAACCCGTGGCCCCGCTGAGAAACGCCCGAAATCCATACCACGTGTTGACCCAAGCCTTGTGAGTGAAACTGAGTGGAGGTAGTTGTTCGGGCGTGTCAAGGGATTTGTTAGCTCGAAATCGCATCGCAGTGATCGAGAGTTTCAACGTACAGGCCTTTTTCATCATTTGATCACACGTCAAATGATGCCATATCTTCCAGAGACCGTGGCTAAGGCCAACTCGGCAGTCACAGGTCGGCTGTGTAAGTAATGAAGAAACATAAATGTACCTGATGTGGGTTTTATTCGATTAGTGTTTTCAGACGCTGATTGTCAATTACTGATCGACATCCTCTACCACCTTTACCTTCATGACCCGTATCCCCGCTGCGGAACTCAAGAAATCAGCGCCGTACAGTCCGATTACAAATGAATCCTTCACCCCATGCTCTGACAGTGGCTTGCTGCCTTTCCCTATCTCTCCTGCCAACAATATGCCCCGTGTGGTTTAAGTTTTCCAAGCCATCCTTCCGTATTATGTGGCCAAGGAATCTCAGCTCAGTTTTCTTGATTCTCAACAGAAGTATTCTTTCTGTCGCCATTTTCTTTAAGACTTCTTGTTGCTTACTCTCTTCATCCAGCGCATTCTCAGTATCCTTCTGTAGAACCACATTTCTGATACCTCTAGTTTTTTTTCCGCGTCCGTGGGAGGCATGACCAATATTCAACTGCCATTTGTAAAAAGCGCAGACACTTGAATACGCGACGTCAAGTTAATCCCCATTGCAGACGCCTGCCCAGGCACATCTGTGTTTGTTCAACACACTGTGGTTTATATTGCAACTATTCTGAGCGGACCTTAGTTACAATTTCTGATGAAAGTGAAGGTTATCTAGCGTGATCAACTGTCTGAACATGACAAAAGATGCCAGGAGTTCAAGGAAACGGAAGATGCCGTTGATGCTGAATTTAAATTTTTTGAAGATTGTAGTTAACGGGGAAGTCAGGGAACGGAAGTGTGTTCCACAGGTACAAAGTGTGAGAAAGGAAAATTTTCGAGTATAAGTGGTTGTTGCAATTCACTATTTCAACAATAAAATGGTGGGACTTATATGCCAATCGAGTTGCGCGCTTAAATCGTGACGTTAGGACAGGACCAATGATATCACAGACAGTTCTTTGCTTTTTTACTGTTTTTTTTTATACCAAGGATGAGAACTCGTTAGGGCAACAAGCAGGAAAATAGTTACAGAAAATCCAGAGAGTAGCCAACGTCACGGCAGTTGTATTTATTAATATAGTTACCCAAAACCCACTTTACAAAATACATTAAAATGGTTTAAAATGTTTTAAAAAACTGAAATATCTTTCTTGAAGCTTTTGTCGCAGTTAGCTCCTCCCCAGTTTCTTAATCCTTCATCAGGGGTCTCTCTCCCCTGGCTATAAATACTGGCTGACCCTTCGCCTCGATCTCTCTTTTCCACTTAGGCCTTGGGCCGCCACCTCGCATGGAGGTGATGTAAATCTCTCTTTTCAACTAACGCCAATACGTGACCTATCACAGTTACAGCGTTTCCCAAATTCTGGGAACACGCTAAGATCAATACACGTACGTACGAACACTCACAACACACACATAATTTCTCCATACGGTAATTGCTCTGAGGAGTTGCTTTCGCTTGTCCCTAAGCCTCGTGAATTTAAGCGTCCTACGAGGCTGGCATCCCGTTCCCACCCCTTCACCGTTGAAACTGTTAGGTGTAGACGTCTTTTCTACTCCAATAGCTTCATGTCTCGCACATCTCGCCTATGGAACTCCCTTCCCTATTACTGTTTCCCTGACAAATACAATCTCCAACGGTTTAAGTGTAGCGTCAATCGTCATCTCCAATTGCCTTGATCTATCCACTTCCTGACATCTTTCATTCCTATCTGCTCTCGCTCTATATCTCCCGTAACCTCCCTACCTCGATCGACCCTCCGTCCTTCTCTTTCTCCACATCCCTTCCTTTACCACTCCTATCTGCTCTTCCTCCAACCCTTCTGTAACCCCTTGCGTGATAGTGGCCACCGGCCTTGCTTGGGGTGATACGCTTAAAAAAAAAAAAAAAAAAAACACTATGTAACTATCCATGTCTTTGTTTAACTTGTTATTAATATATATTTGTTTACATATATATATATCGGTCTTGTTTGTTTTCTTTGTCTTCTTTGGACTTAATTAAAGTTCAACATTCTCGTGTAGCTGGACTGGCTAGCAGGAAATTTTAACCTTCTGATATCTCTTCACATGTTCACCCCACGGTCCACTACACTTTTATTCTACTTTTAATTTCAAGCTAATTGATTAAATTTGATTTTTTTTTCTATAAGCAAAATATTTGACTGTTATTTCAAAAACTAATCTAAATTGACTGGAAGGCGGTTTTTTTTTTGGGGGGGGGTGTTCTTTTTCTTAAAAAAATCTTGATTATCAGTCTTTTTTGTCGGCTTTCGTCGCAATTTAAACAGTAGCTGTTTATTTAAGGCATTCGCGTGTTTGGCAGCTTGATGACAGAATGATATCTAACGTTGTTCTATGGGAGCTTTAGGCGTTAAAACGTAATTGAATTAACATGAGCGGTTTTTATATATCATTTTTAAGTAATCATTAATCTTAAAAATCTAAGAAAATATTCTCCGTAATCTAATGTTTTGTTGAATTTTAAATATTTATGGCTATAAATTTATTATAGGTCAGTCAGTTATGTGCCATGAGTGATACACGCTTTCGATACATGATTGACGGTAGAGCAGTTGCTATCCAAGATCTATCCTGCTATTTAACCGTAGCTGGGGGAGAAGAAGAGGATTTATACATTTCCCAAGGGTATTAGCATGAAAGTGAATTTAATGGATTCCACTGGAATTCGACCTCGGCTCTCTCAATCCGAGCCGCTATCTATTACTCCACTTCTGATAATATTGCGTGTGGTCGACCATATATAGAAAATCGCTTCGTTTATAGACATAAATTTTTTTTAAATGGTTTTAAATTATTAGTGTTATAATTTCTACTAAACATTTTATTTTATGATTAGAAAATTTAATTTTTTTAAATGGTTTTAAATTATTAGTGTTATAATTTCTACTAAACATTTTATTTTATGATTAGAAAATTTAATTTTTTTAAATGGTTTTAAATTATTAGTGTTATAATTTCTACTAAACATTTTATTTTATGATTAGAAAATTTAATTTTTTTAAATGGTTTTAAATTATTAGTGTTATAATTTCTACTAAACATTTTATTTTATGATTAGAAAATTTAATTTTTTTAAATGGTTTTAAATTATTAGTGTTATAATTTCTACTAAACATTTCAATTTATGATTAGAAAATTTAATTTTTTACTTAATAAAATCGAAAAGGGACAAATTAAAGAAGATTAAACATATTTAAAACTTAATGTTATTCTAATTAAAATGTAAAAGAAATGAAAACAAATCTTGTAAAAATTCATTATTCTTTGAAAATTATGTCTTTAACTTATCTTATTTATAAAAGCAATTAAAATCTTTTTTTACTTAAATAATGTTTTAGTTTAGTAAATTTTTATATTTTACAATTCAGAGCAGATTTTTGATAAATGAGTAACTGTTTGAAAAAAAAATAGATGATTTTTCTTCTCCAAGGTGTGTTCCGCCTTTAAGTAATATAAATATGAAGACGGGCAAATTTTAATTTCTGCAAATTTTATTAAGTAAATAATGGGGTGTTGTAACAGATGTAAAAAAAAAAAAATTTTACTAAAATTTTCTAAAAAAAGTTTCTAAAATAATTTAATTCCTTTGTAAATAAGTCCTGAAAGTTACATTAAAATCTGACAATTATTTGATTTATGATAGAATTTCCAGATCAATGCTTTTTTTCTTTTTGTTTTCTTACCGAAACATTTTCTATACCGATCTTTGCTGACGCACGATAAAACAAGATATTTAACCAAAATTTCGAACGTGTTAGAAAGGATTAAAAAAAATAATGAAATAATCAACAAATTATTTGGTCTTTCCTCTTGATAATAAGATAAACATTTTGACGATAAAACTATGTTTTTTATCAAGTTTGGGACCTTTTTCATCATGATATGCTTTTTTGTAGAAAAAATCTTTGGAGGTATCTATATTAATGCTAATAGTATTCGATACATTCATTCTTTAAGCTGGGCAAGAAAAATGCTGACTTCCGTTAATGGGAAATTCACCGGTCATGGCAATTTCATTGATATGTTAAATGACAAAGGGGAAAAATGATTATTTCCGTGGACGACGACTATGAATAGCCATTGGTACGGCTTATTGCTCATCCCCGAACACTTTGCGAGACTTACAGGCGCCAGCCAAAATCTAATTCACTGTGACTCTAATCCGTCTTTATAATCTCGACTTAGATCTTATCAAGATGATCATATTATTTGTGTAAACATTTCATTTCCTCTGTTCGGTATAAAAAAAAAACGACGAATTAAATTCGACTGTGAACTGATTTGCGAGAAAATGTGTTAAATTGAAGAAATATGAAATCAGATTAACTGCTTTACTATAAAATAGTGTATATATATATATATATATATATATATATATATATATATATATATAGAGAGAGAGAGAGAGAGAGAGAGAGAGAGATAGATAAAGATATGAAGAAATATAGTTTTAAGGTGTGCTATATTTATGGGATAAAGTGCTCAATATCAGAGATAGAGCGTATGTAAATATAAATATAAAAGTGAACATTGAAGTCAACACTCAGAGGCAACATGCTGTTTCATGATAGATGCAATCGTCAGGCCGCGAATGTTGGATTTTTCCTCGACTATTTATGGGTCAGTGGTGCATTGTGGGTAATCTATTCTGGTGGTTATTTTTGCGGGAGTGACTTGTTTATTTATTTGTTTGTTTGCGTTAATTTGTTTTACTTGTCTTTCATTTTCATTTTGTATTATTTATTCTTTTCGTTTTTTGATGTTTTAGTAAAAAAATTGGGGGCGGGGATTTGCTTAGGTCACTTAATTAATAGTTTGTTTTGGTCTGGGAAGATAATTAAAGCTATTTATTCGTCCATTGTTTAGATTGCTTGCCATAGTCTATTCTGTTATTTTGGCGGGTGGACAGTTTTTAATTTATTTATTTGGATTCATTATTTTTACTTATTTATTTATGCTCATTTTATTAGTTCTAACGGTCATTTTAGCGGGGATGATTTGTTAATTTATTCATTTATTTAATTTCGATTTTTTTTTATTTACTTACTTATTTTTTTATTTTGTATATTTTTATTTACTCTATTTTGTTTTCGATTTTTGAGTAACGTAGTAATGTTTTTTATCGCTATATAGCATTTAAAGCTATTTTTACGTCCAATTTTTAGATTGGTTATTGTAGTCTATTCTAACGGTTATTTTGGCGGGATTGGTTTGTTAATTTGTTTATTATTATTTACTTTATTTATTTATTTGGGTTGATTATTTTTACTTGTTTTTTATGCTTTTTATTTTCATTTATTCTATTTTATCTATTCTAACGGGAGTGGTTTGTTAATTAGTTTATTATTTGTTAGGGTTAATTTATTTTACTTGTTTTTTTATATTATTTTGTATATTCATTTCAGTTTTCGATTTTTAAGTAACGTAGTAAAAATTTGTTTTCATGTCTGCATTTTGAGATGAGCTCAGATCGTTTATTTAGTAATTTATTTTGGTCTGGTAAGGTAATAATATCTATTTTATCCTCCAAGCAAAGTTTGCAGGTTTTTGATTGATTGTTGTAGGCTGATGATCTTTTCCTTGTTTTCCATGATATTTTTGGTGTGATTTGTGTTTTGTTTTTAATTTCCCCGATGTACTTGGAAAGCATCGTGCTGTTCGCGTATTTACTATTGGGGAAAGATGTTTTGTGTGTATAGTTTCTTTGTTTCCACGGTCCTTCAGTTACTCCTTATTATAACAAATAATAAACAAATTAACAAACCACTCCCGTGGTCATATTTTTCCAATGAAACATGACCCAGTACACATGTTAGTACTTCGTATGTACATCCCACGAAGTTGTTCCTTGCAGATTGACCACAGATTGGAGTTAAATCAGGAGTATCAGGCTATAGTACTTTGATTTGTTCACTGGTAAGATTTACCAGTGTTTTCGTGCAGCGTTTCAATTTTCGTTCGCTACTTGGAGTAACGTCCATCGCAGACAATGTTCGTAGGACAACTAATCGACAGTTGAGACAATAATGTCAGGGTGTGATGAAAATCTTATGTAATCACAGATGACGCAATATTTTTCAAGTCCAAAAAAATTTCGTCATACACTCCGAAAATAGATTCATATTTCTGCACACCACTGCAAATGACCTAATCTGAGGAAAAAATAGAAATCGATTACACCCTGTCACTCCAGTGGTTCTAAAACTGACCGTATGTTGAAAGAAACGAAACTAAAACGGTTGTTTCAATTAATTTGCACAAGGATGTAAATAACACTCATTTTAAAAATGAAATGTCGATGTATACCATGACTTACCTTAAAAATAAACAAATATGTGTAAAAGATTATAAGTAATATGTATATTAAATGCTATAAATGCATAATAACGTAAAAAATATTATAATATAATATAATAAACAAAGAAAAATATAAGAATAAATCTATCGATGTCAGACCCGTCTGTAACTTTCGTTTTGCACACGACATTGACCTCATAGCAGGTAGTAACAGTAAGCTCTAGGACTTGACCAACAAATTGGTGAAAGAGCAGGAGCATATGGAATGGATGTCAGCTTCGAGAAATCCAAAGTAATGGTGAATAGCAGAAACAATAACACCTGTGTAAACATTACCATGAATGGGAATTCAATGGAGAAAGTGTCCAGTTTTAAACACTTAGTCTAAAGATGGTTCCTGCAACTCGGAAATCCGCACATGGATTGGCGCAGCCATGGCAGCGATGACCAAATTGACAAGAATATGGAGGAGCAAAATCAGCTTTCGAACAAAGTACAGACTGTAAAAATCGCTGGTAGTCTCCATTCACCTATATGGATGTGAAACATGGATGCTCTTGGCAGAAACAGAGAGAAGGATCGAAGCGTTTGAGAACAAAAACATAAAACCAATGAGTTTGTGTGGAAATGGGTTGAAAGTCTTGCCACTGTCAAATGGAGAAAAATGGCGTGGTTTGGACATGTAACAAGGCACGACATCCTGTGCAAGAGCATCGTGCAGGGCACCTTTGAAGGTGGACGTAGGAGAGGACGCCAACGTAAAAACTGGTTGGACAATGTCAAACAATGGACAAGTATAATTGATAGACCATTGTGGAGGAGATTCAATATGGCTTCTGCATTCAGATCCGCCCTCCAGGATTACAAAAGTCAAGGGGATGATGGTTACGGTGGTGATGATGATGATAATGATATCTATCTATCTATCTATCTATCTATCTATCTATCTCTGTTCAGTATCTATCTATCTATCTATATATCCATCTATCTATCCGTGTCTGTTCAGTATCTATCTATCTATCTATCTATCTATCTATCTTGCTATCCATCTATCTATCCGTGTCTGTTCAGTATCTATCTATCTATATTGCTATCTTGCTATCCTGCTACCTACCTATCTATCTATCTATCCGTGCTTATTCAATATCTATCTATCTATCTGTCTATCTATCTATCTATCTATCTATCTATTGCCTGTGCAGGACCATCATGCAAGGCCCCGTTGAAGTTGGACGTAGGAGAGGACGCCAACACAAAAACTGGTTGGACAATGTGAATACAATGGACAGGTATGACTGTACCAGAATTGCTTATGGCTGCCGTTGATAGACCGTTGGGGGAAAAGAGTTAGTGTGGCTTCTGCATTCGGACCCGACCTACGATTACAAATGTCAAGTGGATGATGATTTCGGTTAAAAATATTCTTTTTGCATCAGCGTCGGAACAAAGATTTGTATATAGCTCCTTTTTTTTTTTTCAGGTGAATATCACATTGTTATTTCCCTTTAACTCAACCCTCCAAGTTTTTGGTACACCACTGCTGTGGCCTCGCAACTCTTTGGGTCTAGTTAGCCACGTCTATATCCACTGGGCCATGGGTCCCTGGGGAAATTACTGAGACATCCGGAAGAGGCATGGCACGTGGAACTAGAACAATCTAGCCACGGTGGACGAAATGAAGGGTTCTGTTCGAAATCCCAATCACCCGAAGAAGACCGGAGCGTATAACGACCGAAACGTTGTGAATACGGCAATGATGATGGGGATAACGTTCCGAATAATGGAAATAATGCAAATAATTTCTGTCTAGTCTAGAAATTGCTATGCGCATGCCAAAAGAGAAAATAAATGTATGATCTCATATTTCGTTTTGTTATGTACACACGTCGTGTGCGTGTGTGCACGCGTGTACACACGAATAACAGTTAGTCAGCACGCATTCTTACACTTAAAACTTGGCTTAAGCACAGCGGTACAAGACCTCGCCTCTTTCTCCTGCTCTCCTCTTGGTGACCCCAAGTGAGTTCAGCTCCAAATACATTACCAATTCACTCCCCTATTATTTTCCACATCCACTATCCTCTCCCCCGCGACTTTCAACAGCTGTTCGTACAATAGAAAGTCAAGCCTTCGGTGTGAATCAACCACAGGGCAGCCATTTTCCTACGCTCCTACAAAATACACTAGGGCCCCCCTGTTTCGAAATAACTGTTGGAAGAACTCACACCCAAAATATGTTGACGATAGTGTTCATTGAACAATTAAGCCTATGCAAAACTTTCTCAGCGAATATTTATTCGTTTTCACAGGCACGGTCACCTCCAGCAAACCAAACCAAATACGCACGCTCGTACGCTCTTTTTTCGGCTGGATCTCAAACCCTCCCCGCGACCAACAAGAAGTGGGGAAAAATGTGTCGAACCCTATCTCCCTTGGCCCTTCATCGCAATTCCTGGAAAGAATAAACAAATCCAGAGATCACATTTCCCTCAGGGCTATGTTTGCTGTCAAAAAAACGAGTCTTCATAAACTCGGTGCGCGCTAAATTTCCGTGGCGCCGAAAAGAGGTTTTCGTTTCTGTCTTTACGCTCCAACTCACAGATGCGAAAGGGGAAAAAGAAAAAGAAACTGATGATGATAACAAGTAAAAAAAAAGAAAACTCCAAAAATAGAAAATAAAAGAGGGCCATTATCATGAAAGGGGGGGAAATATTATCGTAATACAGGGTGTCCATAAAGTTTGTGTGCACTTTAAAAAATTTATAACTTTATTTGTATTTGCGATAGAAATAATTTGTAAAAAAGCATTAGAAAGAAGTAAATCTATATTTTTTAAGGTTTTATTGAAATTTTATTTAAGTTTCCACATGTCCTCCATCATCAGCAATACAAAGGGTAATACGATTTTGCAGTTCACGGAAAAACATTTGCCAACTGATTTACAGTAATGCCTGAAATCACATTAGTTATTTTAGCTATACTTAAAACTAGATACATTAAACTTTATAACATTTTTTACAGATTATTTCTATCGCAAATACCAATAAAGTCTCTCTCTCTCTCTCTCTCTCTCTCTATATATATATATATATATATATATATATATATATATATATATATATAAATATATATATATTATTACAAAGAGTTAATCATACCTTGAATCAAATAGCAATATTAATGCAATTATTGGCGAAATCCCTTCGCTAGTAGACATAATTATAAGCATTATACTACTAATAATCCACTGAATGATGAGATCCTGATGTATAAAATGGATATGGTGTATTTTTTTAATTCAGCTAGTACTCTCAAAGACCTCTGTCTCCATCATCAAGCTGTATTTTTTTCCTTTAGAATCAAAACTGGAAGACGAAATAAATTTGTTGCAGACCGAAAGATGTTTTTAAGAATGAGCTATTTATTAACGGTTAAAAATATACACCATATCCATTTTATACATAAAACTAAGAAACTTTTGTGCTGGGAGGGTCCTTGTGTTAATCCATCCCTCTCTATATAGGGGGGCGGGGTGCTAGGGGGAGAAGGGCCGATCGTAACTTGGTTGATCTGATCAACGATTTTAGTCTCGTTGATAGATACCGGGTCGATTACCCCGGGGGGGAAATGTGGACATGGGCTCAGAATTGGCCTTTTGACAAGGTGGTTAGCTACCTTGACAGAATGTTAGTTGGAGAAGTCGACATAGATTTGTTAGATTGTCCCACGTTCCACTGGGTAGGCTATACAGACCACAAACTCGTTTGTGCCCGTGTGGCGTTAGATCGTATGCCTAGAATGGCTGGTTACTGGAAGTTCAATCTGTCTTTACTGGACAGGCGGGACTTCCGGGAGCAGCTAATTAGTTTAGTGCAGCGGGAGCTAGTGGGTGCGGTTATCGTGAATAAGCGGTGGGATAAACTTAAGTGTAGGATTAGGTCTTTCACCACGGATTTCAGCAAACGGCTCGCCCTAGATAGAGCTGAAAAGGCTGGTGGGTCTCCCCTAGAGATAGCCGTAGCTAGGGAGGCCGTGGAGCGTTAGAATAGCGAGCGCTACATGGGCCAGGTAATTAGACATAGGTTAAGCAAGATGTCTTCCGAAGCTGTGAACATGGGCGCAGATCTGCGCGAGGAAGAGATTCGTCGGGGTTCCGATCGTTACATTCGTGAAGTCGATACCCCGGAGGGACGTACTATTCGGGCCACTGACGATATGTGCGAGGTGTTTCGGCGGCTATTTCGAGAGCCGGTTTACCAAAGAGCCTGGTCTTCGTGAGGACGAGTTTCGCAGCTATTTGGCTGACTTTCCTTGGCTTTCGCCGACTGAAGCGGCTAGCTGCGAGGGTGAGATCACGGAAGGCGAGGTCTACGCGGCATTGAACAAGGTCGGCAGAGGCAAGTCGCCCGGTCTGGATGGTTTGCCCTATGAATTGTACTTGAGGCTGTCGCACATCTTTGTTCCGACTTTGACTGTGGTGTTCAACAACTGGTTCCGGCAGGGGTCCCTCCTCGACCGGTTCTCCAGGGGTGTGATCACGCTGTTGAAAAAGGGCAAGGGTGTTGGGGGAAACTAGATGACTACAGGCCCATAACTCTGCTAAACACAGAGTTAAAGATTTTGGCCAAGATCCTGCAGGACCGTTTGCAGTTATTTGCCGAGTCTCTGTTGGGTCCGAAGCAGACTTTTTCTGTGAGGGGTCGAACAATTCAGAGCAACCTGCATCTGATCCACACGATCATAGAGGGCGTAAAAGACGTCGATGAGGCCGCGCTGATCAATTTGGATCAGTCCAAGGTATTTGATAGGGTTGACCATCGCTACCTTGCTGCTGTCCTGCAGGCCACCGGATTCGCACCCGTCTTCTGCCGCTGGATTAGCCTCCTGTATCGCTCCCGCAGCGTAGTGGTACAGGTGAACGAGAAGCTGTCTGGCGCTTTTGCGCTGTCTAGGTCGGTTCGTCAGGGTTGTCCACTGACGCATCTACTTTATGCTTTGGCGTTGGAGCCTCTCCATCGCCAGCTGAGGGACGAGGTGTGCAGTCCGGCCCTACGCGGAATCGTTCTAGAGGGACTCGAGCCAGGGTTTCTGCGTACGCCGGTGACGTATCTACTTTCGTGTCGTCCCGCAGCGGCATTGAGGCGGTACTGAAGGCGCTTGACCGGTACGAGAAAGTGACAGGAGCCAAGATTAACCGCGACAAGTCGCCCGGCTTGCGGTTAGGTGCCTGGAAGAGGGTCGATATTCCGGGGCCCTTCGGCTGGACGGACGGTCCTGTTCGCATTCTTGGAGTGTGGTTTGGACCCGACCTCCAACTGGAGAAAAATTGGTCTGAAGTAAGAGCAAAGGTCGACGCTGCCGGTCAGACTTGGCGTCGACGGAGGTTGTCCGTGAAGGACAGGGCGGGGGTGTGTGCTACATATATTTTCCCGATTATCCTTTATCGATTATCCGTACTTCCTCTCTGTGACGACCAAAGGAAGCCGCTCGAGCGCTCGCTATCCTCCATTTTATGAAGGAGACGCGGGAATCTGGTCGACAGACGAGTGTACAACGAGTGTCATGGGGGACTGGGAATGCCACACTTACAGAGCCACAAACGTGCCTAGAGGTTGGCTTTCTTACGCCGCGCGTTGACAGGAGGAGATTCGATTATGGCGGGGATTGTCAGGGCCGCGTTCCCTTTCCTTACTATCAATCCCTCCTTGGGGTCTGAGCGCCATCGTAAGCCACGGGATCAATCGGATTTCCTTCGCGAGTTTCGGTCGGCCTTGCTGGCTGTTCCTCGGTCCAGTGACCTTTCACGGCTTGGGAAGTTCTTCTATCGTCTTTTAGTGGAGGGGGTAGCGAGGGATTCCCTACGTGATCAGCTTTGCTTGTCGGAGGATGGGTTTCGCTCTTACTGGTCTCAGTAACCCTGAGTTTTCGCTTACCTGGCGATTGGCTCGGAATCGGCTGCCTCTCAATGACAAGGCCTTCATATGGGACTTGGCGGATTTGCCAGACTATGAGCGGTGTGGCCTTGGTTTAGAATAAACGGCTTTGCACGCCTTCTACCTTTGCCCCCGGGTCCGCCCCTTATGGGACCATGTCGGCGAGCCTGACGGCCCGTCTCGCTCCCGAAAAGCTTGTGCCCATTGATCGCGCATACGCGTGTGACAATGTGTCGTCCCCGTTTTCTGGGGTGAAACGAATGGTGTTTCTCACGCTGCTAGCCACGGCCCGAATGGTGATTTGGACGAGGTGACAGGAGGAAGTCTTGCGAGGCAACCGTCTTTCTCATCAGGATCTAATTCGATTCTTTGAGCATCAGCTCAAGATGAAGATTAGAACTGATAGAAAACGATTGCATTCGACACTATTTTTTAAAGCATTAATTAATTAATTAATTAATTAATAGAAGTTTTTTTCTTTGGACTCTGAGCTTGAATTCTGGACGATTGTTTTCGCCTCAATTACATGTTCTTAGTTCTTTCTTTTTTATCCGTTATTTTTCCTTAGGCATTGGTTTGTTCATTTACAAGCCAAATCACCTAAGGTTTTTCCAGACGAGTATAATTACTTATATTTATATTAACATTACATATATATATATATATATATATATATATATATATATATATATATATATATATATATATATATATAGTGGATATGTATATCCACTATTTTTTAAAGCATTAATGCTTTAAAAAATAGTAGCTATAAATGTCCCGATATTAAATAGAGAAAAGATAAAAATGATAACCAGAAAAACACTAGAAAAATCATTTGCTACCCCCACCTCATTTAACTAAATTATTAGCACTAAGTTAGGGCAAAAGTGTCTTGCTTTGATTGAGAAACATTTCCCATGTAATAATCCTCTAAGAAAGATTTTCAATAAAAATACGATTAAATTAAGTTATAGTTGCACTGATAATCTAGAAAAAAATTATTAAAAAACATAAAAATATTTTTTTAAATAAACACTTAAACCTAAATAGTAATAGTAATTCTAGAACTATGATTTGTCTTGGGATTGATAGTGGAGTGGTTTCCCGTTGCCTTCTCCTCGGCGATTTATCGAGACACTACCTCTAGTTGACTCAGAGTGTTCCTGAGGCTTATACTTAACATCAGGAAGAGGCAGCTGAAGTTTCTGGGACGCATAATGAGGAAGGAGGGCCTGGAGAATCTGATACTCTCGGGTTGAATGGAGGGAGAGACAAGGGAAAACAACGGGTGACATACCTGGCAGGCCTAAGCAAGTGGATGACAGAATGTGGTGTGGGGGGAGGAAGCAGAGAGAAGGAAATTGCTGTTGACTGGAAAGTAAGAAGAGTGAAAGAGAATTAGAAGACTTTAGTGAGGGGAAAGGACAATAAAAGAAGAGGAATTAAGAAGACAGAAGATAACGATTGACATTGCATTGAAATGTTTGAAGATCAAAGTTGACTGGAAAGTAAGAAGAGTGAAAGAGAATTAGAAGATTTTAGTGAGGGGAAAAGACAATAAAAGAAGAGGAATTAAGAAGACAGAAGATAACGATTGACATTGCATTGACATTTTTGAAGATCAAAGTTGACTGGAAAGTAAGAAGAGTGAAAGAGAATTAGAAAACTTTAGTGAGGGGAAAGGATAATAAAAGAAGAGGAATTAAGAAGACAGAAGATAACGATTGACGTTACATTTAAATTATATATCTGACGATGATGTGAAATGATGGGGAGGGTTCTAAATCTCAATGCAAAAATTATATATAAAACAGAAACTAACAGAAAATAATTGATGTTAGTAGGACCCGTCCACCCTACAAAAATTCAGAGTTGGCGCTGTATTCTGTCATCAGACAGAATCAAGATGCTAACTCTCTAGCGGAATAGGGAAGGTCAAAAATAAATGTAAGGCGTGGAGAAATCAAAGACTGAACCAGTCGAGATGAAAAAAGGTGTCAAAACAAACTGGGGAGGTTGGGCATCTCAACTTGGCTCATAACAAAAGTAAGGAGCCGTGAACAGGCCAGTAACGACACTCACTCACATTAACAAGGTACACAAAAGGGGTCTACCTTAACCAGGGTGAGGGTTCGCAGGAAACCGCCCCGTTGTGACGAAAGAGAACTTAAAAAAGGAACTCAAGGATAGCCCCTTTCACGCGAACCAAGCTCGATACGTTTACCCACCTTTTGTTAAAATATGTCGACACCAAACGCTTTCTATCAGTTCTGATCTTCACTTTCAGCTGATGCCGAAAGTATCTGATCAAAACCTGATGAGAATAGCATTCCTGTCGCAAGATCCCCTCCTTCGCGTCATCCAGATCACCATTCTTGCCACGGCTAGCAACGTTAGAAACACCATTCGTTTCACCCCAGAATACGGGGCGACACCTTGTCGCACGCATATGCGAGATCGATAAGCACAAGCTGATCGGGAACGATACGAGCCGTCAGCTCACCGACATAGTCCCAGAAAGGGCGTACCTGAGAAATGGTAGAAGGCGTGCAAAGCCGTTTCCTCTAAACCAAGGTCACACCGGTAACAGTCGGGCAAATCCGCTCAGCCCCATCTGAAGGCCATGTTGTTGAGAGATAGCACGTTACGGATCAATCGCCAGGTAAGAAAAAACAGTATTACTGAGGTAATTCGCCGCTGGCGCCCAAGACCAGAAAGAGCGCAACTCGTCCACCGACAAGCCGAGCCGCTCACAGAAACAGTCCTTCACGACCCCTTCCACTAATTCACGATACAAGACCTTTCGAGGCTGTGAAAGGTCATTGGACCGAGGAAAACCCTCAAGGCCGATCGACACTCATTAAGGAAAGTCGACAATTTCCCGGACCTACGACGGCGCTTAGCCTAGGAAATAGGAGTAAGGCTAGGGAAGCCGTCCCTAACACTCCCACCAAAATTGAATCCTCTGTCAAAACGCGGCGTAGGAAATCCAACCTCGAGGCGTGTCGATGACTCACCAAGTGCGGCAATCCCAGCCCCCCATGATACAGACGTTGGACACAAGCTTCTTCACGGACGTTCTGCTTGCGCCCACCCCACAAGAGGGTGGACAACAAGCACTCGATTGCCTTCCTATGGCCCTTGCAAAGAGGAAGTACAGCCAAGCGGTAAAGAACGAGAGAAAAAACGTAAGTGGCACACGCCTCAGCTCTACCCTTCAAGGATAACCTCATTCGGAGCCAAGTCCGGACCGACGCTCCGACCTTTGCATGTACTTCTGACCAATTTTCCTTCAGCTGGAGCTCTGGTCCAAACCACACTCCGAGAATGCGTCCGTCCAACTGAAGGTTCCCGAAAGAGAGATCCCCTTCCAGGCCCCTCACCGCAAGCCGGAAGACTTGTTACGTTTAATCTTGGCCCCTGAGACCTTTTCGTACCGTTCAAGCGCCTTCTGTACCACCTCAAAGTCGCTGCGGCACGACACGAAAATGGATACGTCATTGGAGTACGCGGAAACCCTGGCCCGAGCCGCACCAGGGACAGCGATTCCACGTAGGGCTGGACTGCACGCCCCGTCCCTCAGCCGGTGAAGGATAGGCTCCAACGCCAAAACGTAAAGTAGGGGCGAAAATGGGCAACACTGACGTACGGACCGTGACAGCGCAAAAGCGCGCGATCGCTTTCCGTTCACCTGTACCACAGCACTGGGGGAGCGATACAGGAGGCTAATCCACTTGCAGAAGTCGGGTTGGAATCCGGCGGCCTGCAGGACATCAGCCAGATACCGATGGTCGATCCAAATTGATCAGCGCAGCTTGCTCGTCGTCTTTTACACCCTCTAGGATCGTGGGTATCAGATGCAGGCTGCTCTGAATTGTTCGGCCCTTCACAGCACAAGTCTGATCGGATCCCAACAGACTTTCGGCAACTGACTGCAAACGCCCCATCAGTATCTCGGCCAAAATCTTTAACTCTGTATTCAGCAGAGTTATGGACCTGTAATTGTCTAAATCCCGCCCACCATTTTTGCCCTTTTTCAACAGCATGACCACACCCCTGGTGATCCTACTGGGGATGGACCCCTGCCGGAACCAGTTGTTGAACACCACAGTCAAAATCGGCACAAAGATGTCCGACAGCCTCAAGTACAATTCATAGGGTAAACCATCAAGTCCCGGAGACTTGCCACTACCGGCCTTCTTCAATGCCAAGTAGACTTCGCCCACCGTGATCTCACCCTCGCTGCTAGCCGCTTCAGTCGGCGAAAGCCGAGAAAAGTCAGCCAAATAGCTGCGAAACTCATCGCATATGAGATCAGGCTCCTTGGTAAATCGGCTCTCGAAATGCCGCCGAAATGCCTCGCACATATCGTCAGTCGACCTCAGAGTTCGCCCCTCCGATGGTTTTCACTTCACGAATGTAATAATCGGAACCTCGACAGGTCTCTTCCTTGCGCAATTGTGCGGCCATGTTCACGGCTTCGTTAGGCATCTTGTTTAACCTATGTCTAACTACCTGATCCTGATAGCGCTCGCTAGCCGCGCGCTCCACGGCCTGCTTAGCTAAACCTATCTCTAGGGAGTCCCTCCCAGCCTCCACCCGGGACAGACTATCTTTAAGTGTCGTCACCTTTTTAGCCTTATCTAGTGCCAGCTGCTGGCTATATTCGGTGGTGAAGGACCTAATCCTATCCTTAAGCCTCTCCCACCACCTATTCCCAATAACCGCCCCCACTAGTTCCCGTTTCACTAGTCTAATTAGCTCTTGCTGGAAGTCCCGCCTGTCCAGTAAGAGCAGATTGAACTTCCAGTGTCCAGCCATTCTAGGCCTAGAATCTAACGCTATCCGGGCACAGACGAGTCTATGGTCCGTATAGACTAACCAGTAGGATGTTGGACAATCTAGCAGGTCTACATCGGCCCTTCTCACTATCATTCTATCCAGGTAGCTAGCCACCTGGATAGACGGCCATTTACGAGTCCACGTCCACATCTGCCACTCGGGGTAATCAACTCGTCAATCAGATCAACCAGGCTACGATCACCCAATGACCTCCCGCTAGCTCCCTGCCCCCTGTCTATCCTGGGGTCCAGGATGGCATTCCAGTCCCCCACTAAGACTAAGCGCGAAGAATCCACCAGGAACGGCCCCAACTGCCGAAAAAACGTGACACCCCCTCCCGCTCCTGATCGTTGGGCGCATAAACCGCAACGATCCGAAACGAACCACTGTTCACGGCAAAATCAGCCACGATCAACAAACGCATAAACAAGGAAACACCTCTAGCCGGCTGGTCCACGTATGCTCAATAGACAACATAGTCGCTAGACAACACACGCGCATCAACCTCGCAAGCAAAGTGCGTCTCCTGGATCGCAGCTACATCTACAACGAACGACAAGAGATCACGAAGCAGGCGGGCGGCCTTACTCCGATCCCTCAAGCCCCTCGAATTCAAACTAGCTATCTTGAGAGACATTTTTCAAGTTGATTCCCCTACTCACAGACTGGACGAAAATCTGCGGATGTAAGGAACCCGACGGATTGTCCAAGGCTCCCTGTCCCCATCTCTGTCGTTATACGACCATCTCGGACAATAGCGCCAACGTCCGAGGGATACGTGAGTTTTAATGTCCTGCATAATGAAGGATGGAGGATTACTGGGACCCTCCCTGCACAATATTTCTGTAGCTTTCTCAGTTCTGGGGTTCCTATTTCCTCCATACGGATCTCCAGAAAGGCGCCCTTCGCCTTCTGAAGGTGATCCCAGACTATTAGATTTCGATCTGTGCTCTTTATCCATGTTATTACGCCGGCGGTGTTGGGAAATTTCGGGGATCATCGGTAGCAAGTCCGTCTACTGACGCCATTTTAAACAAGAGCTTCAACAAAGCACTTTTTTGCTTCGATATGCCCGATTCAATTGACTGCTTGTCCACACAGCAAGACATTACCCCACTCGGAAATTTCTTCTTACGAGAAGAACTCTGCTGGGAGGTGCTGAACTTTGGGGATTTTGAAAGTGGGGTGTTGGGAGGGGTAGAAATATCTATGGCTACAGTGGTATTGGGAGGGGATGTTTGATGAGGAGGTGTATTGCGAATGGGGGACAGTGGTGCTTTCAGAGGGGAAGAAGGAAGACTTATTGTGGTATTTTCTTCAGGTTTCTTGACTGGCGAAACCGGGACTGATTGAGCCTTGGTTTTGGCAGAGCCTTTGTTGGCTTCACCTCTTTTTTTTCCCCCTTTTCTTCTTCTTCTTGTGTTTCCTCTCTCCCTCTTTTCAGTGAAGACAACCGAGATGGGGGCAACTCCTGCATTTCTACTTCTCTTTCTTGCTGGTCCGCTGGCTCTGGTTGGGGACCTTCATTCT
>OZ038515.1:40153728-40284319 GCA_964036315.1 Acanthosepion esculentum
ATAGATAGATAGATAGATAGATAGATATGAACAGACTGAGATAGATAGATAGATAGATAGATAGATAGATAGATATATAGATAGATAGATAGAAACAGAGATAGATAGATAGATAGATAGATAGATAGATAGATAGATAGATATGAACAGACTGAGATAGATAGATAGATAGATAGATAGATAGATAGATAGATAGATAGATAGATAGGAACAAAATAAGATAGTAAGAAGAGAGAAATTCCATAACTAAAAAAGAAGGAGTAGCAAATCAGGGAGTGGAGCACATGAGATGCTTATGAAAATGCCCCCTACTGGCTAAGTGTGTACTTAAGCCATGAGAACGGCCGGTAAGTCTATCATTTCTCGAGCCTTCTTCGGAAATAATAGTCGCAATTTTTTTATTGGCGGTGGGAGCGGATTAGCAGAACGTATCAAATCTAATACTTTCGACATTTTCATCTGACGAGTAACGGGAAATAAGAATTGCCCAATGTTGTCCCCGCCCCCTCCCCCATGCGCGAACCTTCAACAAACAAAAGATATTTCTGAACACTTAAGCACTTCATTTTTATTACAAGAAATATAACGGGTGATATATATTTAGAACGTTGGCGTCCCAAACATGATACTAGACACTTATCCAAGTGAAGGAGAAGAGGAGAAATTTGGTTCTAGGTAGAGCTAACAGATACTACACTCTGATCAAGGTCTGTAGAATTACATTTTGGTTCAAGTCAGAGCGCACAGATTCTATATTGATCAAAATCAGAGGCCGAGAGTCAATGGCGTTTTCACGGGGGAGGTCAGAAGGGGTCAATGCTCCCCAAGAATTTTGGCTGGCCCCTCGATTGGACCCCCCCCCACTTTTCTAAGTTTTATAGAGGAAAAAATCAGAGCAGACAAATTACATAGTTCTGCTAGTTTGACGTTAGTATTTACCCTTTGATTTTGTCTTGAAGTTAACCTTTCTTGTGGTCCAACGGCTTGAGAGTGGAAAAGAAGGCAAGAATAGATTAGAACTCCAAGTTTTTAGCTTCTGTTTTTGAAACATGGTAATTCCTGTGTAGCGATGGAACCATATTTTTAAATAAGTATATATATATATACATATATATATATATATACGAGTTGTTGTTCAAAAAGTTATAAGCCTCGCCAAGAAGTTGGAGAAAGAAGACAGTTTTTCACTATTTTTCAGTATAGTTCCCCTTGACATCGATTGTACTTGGCCCAATGCTGCTTAAGAATTGCAATCCCCTCACGGGAGGAGGTGGTGTCCTGGTCCTCCGAAAATGTCCTCCACAACACATACACCCTTCTGAAAATTAATTGAAAGAAAACGAATAATTCCGTAATTATTTACTTTTTTCCGTATTTTTCCAATGAAACATGACACTGTACATATGTTAGTACTTCGTACGTCTATTTCACGAAGTCGTTTCTTCAAGATTGACCACAGCTTCTCGATTGGATTTCATTTAAGAGAGATTCCTGGCCAGTCTATAATACTTTGATTTGCTCACTGGTAAGGCTTGCCTGTGTGTTCGTACAGCGTTACAATATTCGTCCACCTCCTTGGAGTAATGTCCATCGCAGACAATGGCCGTAGAACAACTAATCGACAGTCTAAACAATAGTGTGTGGGCATGATAAAAATCAGATGTGCCTTTCTTGATAATTGTTCTGATGAACCTTCCTATGTTTTATTATTTTTATTCCCCACCCCCACAGACAAATTGTACATATCGAACTAGTTAGGAATTCATAGAGACCTGAGGTATTATGGTGACTGTAGTAAGAATGGTAAGTAAGAATGTTTTTATGGTATAAGGAATACTTGTGCCACATTTTTGTATTTTCCTCTTTTGTACATAAACTTTTTTTAGTAATGTCAGCGCAATATAAAGCATTTGAAGGCAGGTTGGGATAGAAAAAGATGCCTTACTAATGCTAAGCAAAGTATTAAGAAATAAATCAAAGAATGCTGTAATAGGAATCGTCCTATATATTTAAGCGTGCTACTAGACCTTTGTGCAAATTAATTGTAACAACCGCTTTAGTTTCCTTTCTTTCACCATACTGTCAGTTTTAGACCCACTGGAGTGACAGGGTGCAATCGATTTCTATTTTTTCCTCCGATTATGTCATTTACAGTGGTGTGCAGTAATATGAATCTGTTTTCAGGGTGTATGATGACATTTTTTCTCCCCGAAAAATATTGCGTCATCCGTGACTGCATCTAATTTTCATCACGCCTAGATACTATTGTCTCAGCTGTCGATTAGTTCTCCTACGGCCGTTGTCTGCGATGGACGTTACTACAAGGAGGCGTACGAAAATTGTAACGCTGCGCGAAGACATTGGCATAGTGAGCAAATCAACAATGAGCAAATCAAAATATTGTAGACTGGCCCGGAAACTCTCTTGATTTAAGTCCAATCGAGAATCTGTGGTCAATCTGCAAAGAATGACTTTGTGGAATGGATATACGAAGTACTTACATGTGCACTGGGTCATGTCTCGTTCGAAAAATGTAAATAAAAATGAATTCATTTTGTTTCAATTAATTTGCACAAGGGCGTAGATTGGCAATTAGGTGCCACTGTTTTACTGTTCAAATACCTAAATGCAACCGCCACTTCTACTCCAATAGTTTCTTTTTTTTCGCACTTCCCCCCTGTGGAACTCCCTTCCGGTTATTTGCTTCCTTGATAACTACAATCTTCAATAGGTTAAATGCAAGGTCAATCGCCATTTTCTGCCGTCTTGAACCCGGTTAATCTTTTATCCTTTCTTCAATCCCCCCAATGTCCAGTCTCGTCTCTCGGTTTCACTCGCTGTAGACCCCTCCCCCCGCCCTGCGTACTAATGGCACACCCCACTTTGCTTGGGGTGAAATGAAAAAAATATATGGCAATGAATGCTGAGCAGTTTTTTTTTCACAGATGAAGAAGAGGCATGAGTCGATAAGTATGTGATTTTACAGAAGGAATCTGAGTATAACATCGTCTGAAACGAGGAAGGTTTAAGAAAATATGGAAAAACACACACTAGCCTTCCGTTTATAACGTGTTATATTGTCAGAGCTTTAGTTCCTTTCGTTATTCTTCTCTTCCTCCTTCTCTTCTCTTTCTCTCTCTCTCTCTCTCTCTCTCTCTCTCTCTCTCTCTCTCTCTCTCTCTCTTGCCTTATCTATCTTTTTCTTTCCCTTACACTTTTTCTTTCTTCCATTTTGTTTTTGTCTATTTCACTCTTTGCTTCTTTCTCTTCCTCTGTTTTTCTCTTTCTTTTTGTTTTCTTGATTTTCTGCTTGCTCTTCTTCTGCCTCTTCTTCTCGGTCTTACCCTATCTTTATTCCTCCCTTTTTCTTTTACCTGTATTACTTTCTCCTTCTCCCTCCCCCCTCTCTCTCTCTCTCTCTCTATATATATATATATATATATATATATCTAGTCCATCTTGCTTAGAGACATCTATCGTTCTGTTTCTCTTGAACCTCTGTCTTTAATTCTCTTCACATCCTCTCTTTCTCATTTTCTTTTCCTTCTCTCTTTCCTTTTTCCTCTTCATCTGTTTTCTCTTCTTTTTGGCCTGTTTATCTGCTTAGGCTTTTGTCTTCCTCTTTCTTTCTATCTTTCGTCCTTTCCTTCTTTTCCTTGTATCACTTTCATCTTCTCTCTCTCTCTCACTCACTGTCCACCACCTTCTCTCTCTCACTCTCTGTTTCGCTTCGATCTTTTCCCTTCCCCTTATATTCTTTCTTTCTCCTTTTCTTTTTTCTTGTCTCTTTCTTTTTTCCTCTTCCTCTATCTTCTCTTCCGTTTTAGCATGTTTTTCTGCTTCCATCTTTTTCTCTTTCTATCTTTCTCTGTCGCCTTTCTTCTCTTCTTCCTCCCTCTCTCTCTCCCTCTCTTCTCTTCTCCCTCGCTCTCACTCCCTCTCTTCTCTTCTGTCTCCCTCTCTTCTCTTCTCGTCTCCCTCCCTCTCTTATCTTCTCCCTCCCTCTCTCTCCCTTTCTTCTCTTCTCCCTCCCTCTCTCTCCCTCTCTTCTCTTCTCTCTCCCTCTCTTCTCTTCTCTTCTCACTCCGTCTCTCTCCCTCTCTTCTCTCTCCCTCTCTTCTCTTCTCCATCCCTCTCTCTCCCTCTCTTCTCTCTCCTTCTCTTCTCTTCTCCCTCCCTCTCTCTCCCTCTCTTCTCTTCTCCACCCCTCTCTCTCCCTCTCTTCTCTTCTCACTCCTTCTCTTTTCTTAGCTTATTACCGTTTTACTTCAGCAGCTGGAATCGATTCGAATTTCTTATTCAAAGACGGCACTCGACCGGTCCATCTTGTACTCTCCTGACCGGGTCTCGTGACACGCCACATACAGAGTTTTCTCAATTCTTGTCTTTGCCAAGTAAGAAGATCAAACCACGCTTCGCCACCAACAAGCACATTTTCTTTCTTTTTTTAACGATTTTCCTTAACTCGATTCCCGGATGTCATCAGAAATGATTGCATTTGCCATCATGGCTTCTCTGCAGAGAAACACCAATAAAACGTCGCTTAAGGAAAGAGAAAAACCCACAGCCGACATTTTTTTATCGGTTTGCCTTAAAAAGATTTTATCTCGAGTATTTTTTGTTTGTTTGTTTTTTTAAATCGAGTTTACTCCAAGTAAGGGAGTAAAGCCACTAAGACACAAGGTGTTGCTGGATGTGATGCAATTAGAAAACAGAAACATTACTAAGGAGTGAGAATAGAAGAGTAATCAAAAAGACAGTAGATAACGATTGACATTGTATTTACATTTTTGATGAGTACGGTTGGCCGGTAAGCATGGAGACGGAAAAGAGTTACACAAGCGAGAAGTGCGAGAAAAGAAACTCTTTGCATAGAAATTACGGCTACATCCAGCCAGCTCAACTGTTTTTCGATGAGACCTCGTTGCTTAAAGCACGGCGCTTAAATTCATAAAGTCGAGGTACCATAGCGAAGAGCTCACTCAAAGAATTACGATCAAAGTATTTATAGAAAAGGCCCAGGGAAGCAACCTTACGGCGGTGGGAAAGTAACTGCAGCCGAGATGCCGGGTCTTGTGACACGCCACATACAGCGTTTTCTCAATTCTTGTCTTTGCCAAGTAAGAAAGACCTGAAGATCAAACCACGTTTCGCCACCAACTAGCACATTTTCTTTTTTTTTTTAACGATTTTCCTTAACTCGATTCCCGGATGTCATCAGAAATGATTACATTTGCCATCATGGCTTCTCTGCAGAGAAACACCAATAAAACATCGCTTAAGGAAAGAGAAAAACCTACAGCCGACATTTTTTTATCGGTTTTTGCCTTATTTTATAAAGAGTATTTTTTGTTTGTTTTTAAATCGAGTTTACTCCAAGTAAGGGAGTAAAGCCACTAAGACGCAAGGTGTTGCTGGATGTGGAGGAATTAGAAAATAGAAACATTACTAAGGAGTGAGAACAAAAAAAGTGTAATCAGAAGGACATAGAAAACGATTGACATTGCATCTAAATTTTTGAAGATTAAAGTTGGCTTGAAAGCAGAGACATGGAAAAGAGTTACACAGTCGAGAAGTGCGAGAAAAGAAAGAAAGAAACTGTTAACATAGAACTTACGGTTACATCTAGCCAATTCGACTGTAAATTAATAAGACTTTGTTACCAATCTAGTACTGTGCTTAAATTCAGAGTCCAAATATATATATATATATATATATATATATATATATATATATATGAAGAAATATAGTCTTAAAGTGTGCTATATTTATGGGATAAAGTGCTCAATATCAGAGATAGAGCGTGTGTAAATATATATATATATATATATATATTTATATATATATATATATATTTATATATATATATATATATTTATATATATATATATATTTATATATATATATATATATATATATATATATATATATATATATATAGCGTATATTTTTGCAGCATAGTTTCATTGAGACATGTTTCATTGAGACATGTTTCATTGAGACATGTTTGATTGAGACATGTTTCATTGAATAATTTAGACAATTTTTGTCTACTAATTTTCAACTGGATCCTTTCATAGTCACGGACAAGCTTTTTGGTGTCATTATTAAAAGAATAGAGAAAATTAGCGTGTTGATGCATATTATTTTATTCCGAGTACTTTAGACATAGCGCAAAGCCATTATCATATATAATATATATGTATGTATGTATTTTATTTGATTATTATAATTATTGTTTATATTATTATTTCTTCTATTCCCTGTCCTCGGTATGACGATAAACTACATCCGACAGCAAGTCCTCTGATCGAGAGGCACTGAAGAGTGTGGAACCTCCTCTTAATTGCTGTTGTTCCCAGGTCTACCCTGACCCGTGGTGGTAGCACCTGTTAGAATCCCAGCTATGGGGAAATAGTTAATTCCCTAACTGGGGTCAAAACGCTATGAAAGAGTAAAAGGTTTCATAGTGAAAATGACAGCAATTCTATTTTTCTAAAAGCATTTACTAATGCTTCCGAGAAAATTAAATGTCTGCATTACATGGCCGATAAGGAGTTGATATATGCCGGTAAACAGACCAATAAATTCTTCCTTTTTTCACTAGATGCATTTAACGGGTTTTTCTATCTTAATGGTCATTGTCTTTTTAGTGATTGACGATTCTTTAAAGATTGTTTTTTTGCATTGTAAAGAATCAAAGAGTTGACAGAACAAATCTAGATAACTTGTTTGTCAATCACAACGTAACAAATTTATATCGTCTACAATAGAATTCATCCACCACATTTTTTTTTATTGAAGTAACGGGTGTAACAGCGAAATTGTCCAAATCGTGTAACAGCAAAATGATTAAAGATATATTACTGGAATTTTCCAGGATTTTTATAACACTATTGAACTCTGCTTTGAACGATGAGAATGTATTTAGCTCGAAGTCGAAATGATGATCCCTCTTCCTGTTGCGACCTCCTGATCCATTTTTTCTCTCTACTGCTCCCTCTTTTTTTAAACTTATTCACCGATCTCACCGATGTTTCTTGGATGGACTTTGGAGATGGAAGCCAGAGTTTGAATGTTGGTATTATTACTGAAGACCTGAATGATCTTTTTCCTCTCACCATTGCTCATTTGGGAAGAGAGTGGGACTGACACCAAACGATTTTAGCCTGTTCTCTTTTTAGCTTAAAAACTCAAAAGGTTTTTCAGTGATTCTTACGACAAATGGTGTCAAGATGGCTAAACATCTTATCTGAAAACCTGGAAAAAAGAAATTCAATTGGTTTAGTGATTTTTAAAAAAATATTAAACATTTTGTGGAATGGACAATTATGATGTTACACAATTTAGACAATTTCGCTGTCACACCCAGTATATATATATATATATATATATATATATATATATATATATATATATATATATATATATATTGTTACACCTGGTATATAGATTGTGTTTTTGTCTTCAGCACAAATGAAGAAAACATTGAAATTTGGAGAATTCCAGTAAGAAATCTTTAATCGTTTCTGAGATACAGAATTCCAAAGCTTAATCCAACAATCGGACAATTTTGCTGTTATACGATTTGGAGAATTTTGCTGTTAGGCGATTTAGAGAATTTTGCTCTTACAGGATTTGGACAATTTTGCTGTTACACGATTTGGACAATTTTTCTTTAACACGATTTGGACAATTTTGCTGTTACACGATTTGGTCAATTTTGCTGTTACACGATTTGGACAATTTTTCTATAACACGATTTGGACAATTTTGCTGTTACACGATTTGGTCAATTTTGATGTTACGCGATTTGGACAATTTTGCTATTACACGATTTGGACAATTTTGCTATTACACGATTTGGACAATTTCGCTGTTACACGATTTGGTCAATTTTGATGTTACGCGATATGGACAATTTTGCTATTACACGATTTGGACAATTTTGCTATTACACGATTTGGACAATTTCGCTGTTACGCAGTTTGAACAATTTTGGTGTTACATGATTTGGACAATTTTGCTATTACACGATTTGGTCAATTTTGCTGTTACGCGATTTGGACAATTTTGCTGTTACGCGATTTGGACAATTTTGCTGTTACACGATTTGGACAGTTTTGCTATTACTCCCCGGTACACACACACACACACACACACACACACACACACACACACATATATATATATATATATATATATATATATATATATATATATATATATATATATATATATAAATATATATATATATATATATATATATATATATATATATATATATATATATATAAATCCATACTTAAAGAATGTAAGGTATTTCTATTTACAACCACAACTTAAATTCTTTTCACTGTCACACAAAACTTTCTCAAATTCACATCCGGACAACTACAAAACTTGGATAAAAATTCCCACTAGACGCACACAAACACATACATATTAACATCCTAATCCTGCACAGACAGACTAAAATTATGATACACATACACACATGAATTATACACACGAAAGCTGTTTCACAAGACAGATAGACGCGAGGTCTACTGAATCAATGGAAAACACACAACACAAAAGATTTAATATTTAAAGAAACACTAAACTAATCGAGTTCCATTTCTCCAGATTTTCAGACAAGACATTTTGCCATGTTGACATCATATGTTGTAAGAATCACTGAAAAACTTTTTGAATTATTCAGTAATTCAGCTAGAAACAACAGTTTAAAATCGTTTTGCGTAAAACCCACTGTCTTCCCAACTGACCAATGGTAAGAGTAAAAAGATCATTCAGGCCTTTACTAATGATACAAACATTCATGTCCTGGCTTCCATTTTCAAAGTCCATTCAAGAACCATCAAGAGAAAGGTGAATAAGCTTAAAAAAAGAGGGAACAGTAAAGAGGAAAACTGGATCAGGAGATCACAACAGCAAGAGAGATGATCATTTCAACATAGAGCTAAATATATTCTTATTGTGCAAAGTAAAGTCCGATGTTATAAAAACCTTGGAGAATTCCAGTAAGATATCTTTAATCATTTCTAAGATACAGTCTTTCAAATTTTATTCCAACAATCGGACAATTTTGCAGTTACACGATTTGGACAATTTTGCTGTTACACCCCGGTACTTCAATAAAAAAAAAATGAGGTGTATAATAATTCTTAAAAATGGCTAACAGTTTATCTGAAAGCGTTTGGAACCTATAGAGTTTGGACAGTTTTTTATTCATCAAGTTCAAGAAAGAAAAATATTGTACGCCGACACGAGTGCTTGATTGATTTTTGTTGTTTACGGCTTATCGACCCTTTGAGGGTTATTTAAAGCCAGAATATTTTTCAGAGATAATAATGATTTGCTGATACAAATCCTACTAATTAACCCATAGCTGGGAGGGGGAAAAGAAGAAGTGGATTCATACATTTTCCGGGGATATTTGCGCAATATAACGTACCTGACTGGAATTAGAACTCGGCTCTCCGATTTACAATTCCGAGCCGACTTCCATTAAACCACCGTGAATCCAAAGTTACAGCACCGAATCTACCCAAGCGGTCACCCATTTAGGTACTGAACAGGCTCGACGTTGCTTAACTTCGGTGATCGTACGAGAAACGGTGCTTCAGCTAGAAATGACCCTAGGACGAAGTGAGAGAGAGAGAGAGAGAGAGAAAGAGAAAGAGAGATCAAGTTGATTGTCCGATGGAATTAACATTCGTTTACTCATGGCTTCTTAGATAGTAATGTGTTTTTTTTAAACAGATTTACCCCAAGCACGGCAGTAAAGCCACTAAGACACAAGGGGTTACTGAGTGTGAATGAATTAGGAAACAGAACCATTATTAAGGAGCGAGAACAATAGAAGAGTAATCAGAAAGGCAGTAGATAACGATTGACATTGCATTGAAATGTTTGAAGATCAAAGTTGACTGGAAAGTAAAAAGAGTGAAAGAGAATTAGAAGACTTTAGTGCGGGGAAAGGACAATAAAAGAAGAGGAATTAAGAAGACAGAAGATAACGATTGACATTGCATTGAAATTTTTGAAGATCAAAGTTGACTGGAAAGTAAGAAGAGTGAAAGAGAATTAGAAGACTTTAGTGAGGGGAAAGGACAATAAAAGAAGAGGAATTAAGAAGACAGAAGATAATAATTAACAGTTATATTTTTTGATTATCAAAATTGACAGAAAGTAAGAAGAGTGAAAATTGGCCGGTAAGCATGAAGACGGAAATGAGTTCTACAAGCAAGAAGTGCAAGGAAAAAGAAACTGTTATCATAGAATTTGCGGTTCTAACCAACTCAACTGCCGCCAGTGTCGTACCGCGCTTAAATTTATAAACTCTAGGAACCATAGCGAGGGGTTAACCCGAATAATTACATTGAAAATATTTAATGAAAAGGGACAGGAAACGACTTTACGGTAGTGGGAAGTGATTGAACACGATACGCTAAATCAGGACCAATAATATTGCTGATTCTTAGGATTTTATCAAGTATAACTAGATGTATAGAAGGAACACCAGACCATAGGTGGAAGCAGTATTCTAACGATGAACGAATGGTAGATTTATTGACATGTAAGATAGATTCTGGAGAAAAAAACATTGTCTAGGCCGTCACAGTGAACCAACTTTTTTTAACAGCTGTCCTTGCAATGGATTCAATATGTCTTTCTATTCAGGACAGAAGAGGCGATCGTTAAGTATGGCATGCAAATTTTTCTTTAATAATATTTCTCGAACATTCAGGGCGGTATACGAAAATAAATAGTAGCACGCTAAAAAAAATTTTAAAAAAAGGAAAAACAGTCAGATCAATAAAAAAAAATCCAAAATTCTCTTTGTTTACGTTTAGATACGAAAATGCGCTGATATGAAAAACTTTAAGAGATTCTATAACGGCAGAAATTTCGCTTGAAGACATTAAATTTGGCTTCGTTTGACCGACGGCTCTACGTGGCCAACTTGGTTAAGGCGTGCCGGTCTTAAAGTTAGTTTCTTCTTCCCTGAGTGCAAATCTTTTGTTAACAAGATTTCTCGAACATTCAGCCCGGTAAACGAAAATAAATAAATATACTGTTTAATAATAGATAAACAGATTGCCTACTCAAATATGAGTATACACTAAAAAATAACATTTAAATCGATAAAAATCTCTCAGATTAATTTTTTAAAAAATCTAAAATTCACTTTGTTTACGTTTGGATACGAAACTGTGTAGATATGAAAAACTTCTATGACGGAAGAAATTTCGCTTGAAGGCACTAAATTTGACTTCACCTGACCGATCGCCCTACGTGGCCAATTCGGTTAAGGCGTGCCGGTCTTAACGTTAGCTTACTTCTTCCCTGATTTCTCGAATATTCAGGCCAGTATAAGCAAATAAATAAATATACTGTTTAATAAATAAACGGAGCGTCCATTCAAACACGAGTATACACTAAAAATAATGTTTAAAATGATTAAAAAAATATTTATACAGAATAAAATAACAAAAGTCCCATTGTCAAAATGTTTTAAGAAAATATGTAAATTATCCCAAGAGGAGAAACAGACGATTATGATCAACCCGGAACAAGATAAACTGCTTGACGAAAGATTAGAAGAATTCTTGCTAACATGATACAAACCCCGGCTACGAAACCCGGTTGGAGTATTTAAATAAAATATGTAAATTTTTATCCCTCTTGACTTTTCTGTTTCTCCCTGTTATCAGGTGCATGATTATGTATATAAGAATCACGAGATGGAAAATGATCTTGAATATATATATATATATATATATATATATATATATATATATATATATATATATATATATATATATATATATATATGAAATTGTTTTCAATCTTTCATGGGCTTCCGTCCTTAGCTGTGATTTATTAGTGATGATCATGTCATTTCCGTTTATGATCGATTTCATCACGATTCTTTTGATATAATTGGAGAGTAATTATACATTCTTTTTGCTCAACGTAGAGTCCAATAGTGTTATAAAAACCTCGAAGAATTCCAGTAAGATATCTTTAATCATTTCTAAGATACAATGGTTCAATCAAACAATCGGACAATTTTGCTGTTACACGATTTGGACAATTTTGCTGTTACACCCAGTATATATATATATATATATATATATATATATATATATATATATATATATATATGAATATATTCCTCTCTCTCTCTGTCTCTCTCTCTCTCTCTCTCTATATATATATATATATATATATATATATATATATATATATTTATTTATTTATAAGTATATATATATATATATATATATATATATATATATATATATATATATATATATATATATATATATATATATTTGATATTTCTTCTTGTATGGAAAATCAATTGATTCTTTTACAAAGATGTAAGAAGTGATTTTCTTCCCGGTACAAGACTGACCGCTGAGACGAACACTTTTTTACACGCTTTACCTCCCAAGATACAGTTCACAAGGACACATTTTTTTGCTAAGGGTCTTCAAATATGGATCTAATCTATTTTCATGGCTTGTGAAATATCGCTGGCATTTTTATTAGATTAACAAAAAACCACGTAGCCTCCAGCTCAACCTGGCCAACCGAAAAAAAACAGTGTTAAAACCCTAGTATTAAGCAAATAATTATTGTATAAATTCGATGAATAACAAAAGATTTGATACCGAACCGAGACAGCCAAAGGCGAAGTAGGCGTGAATATATTAATAATAAAAGTTTAAAGTATTTATCGTTGATCTTAACAGCCATACCGTAGGATCTTTTCTTTCTTTCATTATTATAAAGAACTTTCACATTTTCATTTAAGGAAAACACATTACGACTTCCCTTTTGTATATCCGAATTGACAGCATCATTACTCACGAGTTTGGTTGGGTATTAATAAATAAAGCCAATAAATTGTTTATTTCTAGATTTGATGAGCACACACACATGTTCATTGATAGATTCGTTTTTTACGTCTTATCAACCCATTGCGGGTAATTTAAATCCTAAAAATATTTTCATGTTGTTTGGTTTGGTTTGGTTTGTTTTACGGCATATCAACCTCAATAGGTTGTTTAATGCTGACAATATTTTTAAGGCTGGAAATATTTTTTTCAAAAAAATGTATTGATGGTATTAAAACCAATATTTTTACACTTTCACAGTTTGTGGCCACCATAGTTTCTATACATTTATATTCCAGAGAATATAAATAAATCTAAGACATGCCTACAAGAAATGGGGGATCAATTCTATATTACAATCAATATATAAACTGATCCCTCACTTTGTGGTCACCATAGATTCTATACATTTATATTCCAGAGAACGTAAATAAATCTAAAAGACATGTCTACAAGAAATTATAATGCGTATATAAATGGGGGATCAATTCTATATTACAATCAATATATAAAGTGATCCCTCACATTGTAACCACAGTAGTTTCTATACATTTATATCCCAGAGAATGTAAATAAATCTAAAAGACATGCCTGTGTAGCTAATCCATATTTCATTGATTGATTCGTTTTCTACGGCTTATCAACCCTTTGCAGGTTATTCAAAGACAGAAAATATTTTTAAATTGTCCTCGTCTTTGCTGTTGTTATCCCAACGTTTCGATCGTTCTGCCTTCCGACCTTCCTCAGGTGTATTTCGATTTGGGTAACCTACAGGGAATTCTGCACTGATCTCTTTACTTAATCTACGGAGTTAGACTCTGTTCTCGCTTCAATGCTCTTGTCTAGTGATATCGTGTAGTTCAGTAATGAGCAAACAGCGGCCCGCGGGCCACATGTCGCTTCCAAATAGCTCGCTTAATTCCATGAAGAAAATAACGTTTATTAAAATGTTCCTTGTTTCCTTTAGTTCTCACTTGTTCACCCACATTTTCTCTCATACATAGCCACATACATAAACAATGACTAAGTAAAATGTTTCTTGAATGTTTTAAGTTTCCCTTAACGTTGTCAGCATTTTAGACCATTGGCGATTTTCACTAAGGAAGACCATAGGTGCAAACATCTTTTTCTTCAGAACCAGGAAACATCAATGATAATTATTTTCCTCAAGAGAATAAATATACTTATTTTAGAAATATTTTTGTATACTGAAATGAATAAATTAGAAACAGATCACTCGCAGCAGTGTGTAATAATCACTCTTTCACCATTGATCAAGACTTCTGATTTTTATTTACACGTTTCGGCTATTGTACGCTCCGGACTTCTTCAGGTGATTGGAATTTCGATCGAACCCTTTATTTCTTCAACCGGGATAGATTGTCCTTGTTCCACGTTCTATACCTTCAATATCTGTCTATATCTCTAAAATAAAGTATTATTATTCATATTATTCGAACTGTTATCCTCATCTTCATTGCCATATTCACATCGTTTCGGCTGTTGTACGCTCCGGACTTCTTCAGGTGATTGGAATTTCGAACTGAACCCTTTATTTCGTCCACGGGATAGGTTGTTCTAGTTCCACGTGCCATACTTTCAATATCTGTTTATATCTCTGAGACGTATTATGATTATTTACATTATTCGAACTGTTATCCTCATCTTCATTGTCATATACACAACGTTTCGGTCGTTGCACGCTCTGGACTTCTTCAGGAAGACTGGAATTTCTAGACGAACCCTTTATTTCGTCCACAGAGGTAGATTGTTCTAGTTCCACGTGTCATGCTTTCAGTATCTGTGTATATTTCTGAGATGATGTACTATGATTATTTACATTATTCGAACTGTTATCTTCATCTTCATTGCCATATAACCCAGACACTATTGTCTCGACTGTCGATTTGTTCTCCTACGGCCATTGTCAGCGATGGACGTTATTTCAAGGAAGCGTACGAACATTTTAACGCTGCACTAATACACTGGCAGGCCTTACCAGTGAACAAATTAAAATACTATAGACTGGCCCGGTAACTCTTCTGATTTAACTCCAGTCGAGAATCTGCAGCCAATCTGCAGGGAACGACTCCGTGAAATGGACAAAGTACTAACATGTGCACTGGGTCATATTTCCTTTCTTTTACTATACGGTCAATTTTAGACTCACTGGGGTGACAAGGTGTAATCGATTTTTATTTTTCCTCAGATTAGTCATTTGCAGTGGTGTGCAGTAATATGAATCTATTTTCGGTGGGTATGATGGAATTTGTTTGGCCTTGAAAAATATTGTCATCTTTGATTACATCAGATTTTTATCATGTCCAGAAATATTGTCTCAACTGTCGATTAGTTGTCCTATGACTATTATCTGTGATGGACGTTGCTCCAAGACGCGTACGAAAATTGTAACGCTGCACGAACACACTAGCAAGCCTTACCAGTGAGCAAATCAAAGTACTATAGACTGGCCCGGAAACTCTCTTGATTTAAACCCAATCTAGAATCTTTGGTCAATCTGCAAGGAACGACTTCGTGAAATGGACATACGAAGTAATGACATGTGCACTGGGTTATGTTTCATTGGAAAAATACGAAAAGAGTAAATAATAACGGAATTATTCGTTTTGTTTCAATTAATTTGCACAAGGGTGTGGTTATTGCTCACCCTATTTTCACTTAGTCAAAATACACACAGCCTAGCCCAGGGATTGAACTCCCATTTACTCTGTCACCAAATTCATAAATCAATGCTTGTAATTCACAAGGCTATTGTTTCATAGTTCACTCCCTGGGTTTTATAACTCAGGATAAAAGGTTCAGTTCAAAATTTCCTGTTCACTATTCCAAGTTTAATTTACATTCATCACACGAGAGGGACTCCTTTGTCCCCGTCTCAGTGGAGGGTTGATATTTTAGTGTTGGAAAATTGGAAAATTCTAGGTTTCGCGAACACCCCAATAATTTTAGGGATAGGTGCAAGCTATGTTTAGAAGAAAAAAAAACAATCAGGATAAAATATAAAGATCAATGCAAACTATTAAATCAACGGAGAGAACTAATCACGAAATGTAGACATAGAAATAAATTCAAAATTACATAACAATACATGTGGGGGTGTATGTGTGTGTATATAGTGGGATATATGTATGGACATGTAAATGTACATATATGCATGTATGAAGATATGTATGCATATAAGTGTGTTAGACAACATGAGTTATTGCATTGGGTGCCCGGATATTACCCACATCTATAAATCTATAACGCAACTAATTTACATTAATCTTAACGGGTTTAAGTTTAAATCCCCCATCGCTTATTTGCTTATAATATTGGACACCTGTAGCACAAAACTATTCAATGTGTATCCCAGAAAACACATTCGGGACCTGTATAAGAAACGCCTCATAGTAGGAGCTTATATAGTAGGAACTGATATTAAACTACAAACAACAATGTTTCTGGCAATAAATAAACGTTAACCGCCAGATTGTTTCACCCGGGATAAGATATCTTATGCCCCCACCAATCGCTAACACAAACCCATTCTCATTAACAAGACTTATACCGGAGGAGGACTGACATTGAAAATAAATTTAAAACAATGCTCTGAGACAGACAAAAAAAAAATATATATATATATATATTCAAACATATATTGTTAAATATAACAAACTACGAATATATATTATGTTTGATCATGAGCCATTCTAAACTTCGTATAGTTGCTTTAATTTCGAGAGAGAATAAAGAAAAAATTGTACAACATTTGGATATGTTTTATTAAGCTATTCCTTGATCCAAGCTTTCGGCTCACATGAGCCATCTTCAGAGTGGTTATACGGAGATTTAAACAAAGTCATTGAAGTCAGCATCCCGAGGCGACCATTTGTTTCATGCTAAACGCAATCGTCAAGATTGTCGATTGTGTTTAGCATGAGATTGTCGCCTCTGGGTGTTGACTTCAGTGTCTACTTTTATATGCAGCGTCCGCTCCGTAACGTTTCGGCGTCCATGTCCCCGAAGATGGCACTTGAGACCAGCATTCGATACATAACTATCAGGAATATATAACACATAAACTCTATATCCCTGACTGGGCTGATTGGATCTTCGTGACCCACAACGCTTCTGTGTACCACCATCTGCCTTCCCAATCCAAATGATGATCTGCATAACTTGTTGCAAATAACACATGAATTGCTGGCAGGACGATGTGTCACAATCGTCCTGCCAACAATCCAGGTTGGTATATTTGGCTTATTTCTGCTTGTTATGAAGACCTTTCAGATGTTTTACACAACCTGCTCTTGACTAAAGCATATTGTACACACGTGATTCAACTAACTCCAGTGTTCAAAGTCATGGGTAGCTTAGCTTAAGGATTCAAGATTGAGACGAGTTTCTCTGGTTATGCTCTCATGTCATGGCTTCCTTTATCCAGCAGCCATCCCTTCAATACGTATTTTTGAAAATCCTTTCTTGTTTCAGTTCATGTGACCATATAACTTAGCGGTTTTACTCTTTATTAAGGGGTCCATTGGGGTCACACCAGTTGTGTCCGGAAGGGTTTCTTTCATTATGCGATTTGTTAAGGGATTGTTGGTCACGTACTTTTTAAATCACTTCCCCCTAACGGGTAATTAAGACACTAAGTTGTACCGGAGGTTACTGAGTGCGAAGGAATAAAAGAATCTCATTATTAAGGAGAGACGAGAATAAAAGAATAGGAATTAAGAAGACAGGAAATAACGATTGACATTGCATTGAAATTTATGAAGATCAAAGTTGAGTGGAAATTAAGAAGAGTGAAAGAGAATTAGAAGACTTTAGTGAGGGGAAAGGACAATAAAAGAAGAGGAATTAAGAAGACAGAAGATAACGATTGACATTGCATTGAAATGTTTGAAGATCAAAGTTGACTGGAAAGTAAGAAGAGTGAAAGAGAATTAGAAGACTTTAGTGAGGGGAAAGGACAATAAAAGAAGAGGAATTAAGAAGACAGAAGATAACGATTGACATTGCATTGAAATTTTTGAAGATCAAAGTTGACTGGAAAGTAAGAAGAGTGAAAGAGAATTAGAAGACTTTAGTGAGGGGAAAGGACAATAAAAGAAGAGGAATTAAGAAGACAGAAGATAACGATTGACATTGCATTGAAATTTTTGAAGATCAAAGTTGACTGGAAAGTAAGAAGGGTGAAAGAGAATTAGAAGACTTTAGTGAGGGGAAAGGACAAGAAAAGAAGAGGAATTAAGAAGACAGAAGATAACGATTGACATTGCATTGAAATTTTTGAAGATCGAAGTTGACTGGAAAGTAAGAAGAGTGAAAGAGAATTAGAAGACTTTAGTGAGGGGAAAGGACAATAAAAGAAGAGGAATTAAGAAGACACAAGATAACGATTGACATTGCATTGAAATTTTTGAAGATCAAAATTGAATGGAAAGTAAGAAGAGTGAAAGAGAATTAGAAGACTTTAGGGAGGGGAAAGAACAATAAAAGAAGAGGATTTAAGAAGACAGGAAATAGCGATTGACATTACAATGACATTTTTGAAGATTTAAAGTTGCCTGGAAATCAAGAATCCGAAAGTGTGTTCGACAAGGATGAAGTGCGAGAGAAACACTGTTATCATATACATTATCATTATTAGTAGTATTATTTTATTTCCTTTGATTTCTTCTATATGCTCATTTCTTTCCTGGTCCCAACTAGAGACGTACGGTCAGAAATCTCACCGTAACATAACTGAACAGTTTTTTAAAAAGTCACACATACTTTACGTAGATAAACCCTTCGTAAGGTGTGGGCTGTACTCGTGAGAACAATTTTTTGTATATTTTAAGGCATGGGCTCCTTGGAATCTCTTCAATGGATCTATTGGAAACTTTTCCAATCAATCCGAGGGCTCCAACTCCAACTGGAATTGCTGATGTCCTCATGTGCCACATTTCCTAGATTTTGAATTCATTGTACTTGTATTTTGATAGTTTTTTGAAGATCTTCAAATAAACATTAGAGTCTGCCCCGACTGCCATGTCAATAAGATGGCACATTTTGTTTTTGTGATCGCTAATCACCATGTCTGAGCGATTGGCTTTAACTGTTCTGTCTCTGTGTATTGTAAAGTCCCATAACATTTTTACAGGTCTTGGACCTGGGTGGTTTTCATACTAATTCCTTACAGTTTCCTTTCCGTAAAAGTTGCAGATTTTCCAGTGCAGATATTGGCCCACGAAGTCGTGCCGGGTTTTATATTCAGTGGGTGCCAATATCGTTCAACCTGATACAAGATGATCAATTGTTTCTGGATATTGTATTTACATTAGTCGGACTATTGTCCTCATCTTTGTCGCCATATTTGTCACAACGTTTCGGCCGTTGTACGCTCCGGCCTTCTTCAGGTGGTTGGAATTTCGAACCGAACCCTTTATTTCGATCACTGGGGTAGACTGTTCTAGTTCCACGAGCCATGTTATCAGTTATCTCCTGGTAATTTTTCCCTCTGAAAGTTCTCCACTGCCTGAACCGGGTATTGAACTCACACTCTTTGGGTCTGTCACTGGATCTAACCAACGCCTTTATCCACTGTACTATGTGTCCTTCAGGACCAGGAGATAACTGATAACTGACATCCATCAAACATGGCTCGTAAATACTGTACATAATACCTCATCTCAGAAATATAGACTGTTTCTGGATATTTATCAGTGAATCTGTATTTTGGGATAACAATATTTCATAGAACTTAGCATCTTTTTTAAGACAAGAGATATGATTTTTGACGTGTTAAGTAATGGTTGGTAAATGTAAATAACGTTGACGTAATTGAAATCAAATTACAGGAAGAATACAACGTAAACGCCTTTTTAATATAATTTTGAAATACCCGATAATTTTAAAATTTAAAATATTTTTAGCATTTTAATATTTTATTGAACTTTTGGTACTTTGGCTTTATAGTCTAACTTACGAACACGCTTGTTAGGAAAATGTTAGAAAATGCATTTTAAATTTAGTATAGATACTGATCATATTTTTTTATAATATCGCATAAGGACATCCGTATTTACAAAAATCGACACATAAAAAAATTTTTTAATTCTTTTTGACAGTCGTAGAGGTTCATCCCTTGTTCCCTGTTTAGAATTGGGTTTCCGGTTCCTTCTAAAGTTTTTTTTTCATTCTCTTTCACTCCTAGCAGCGCATTGCATCTCAGTGTCATTATCGCTTTGCGTGGGGTGAATTGATTAAAAGTAATACAAAAAGTAATACAAAAAAAAGTAGTAAAAAAAAATTTCATTAAAATCCGACAATTGTTTGATTTTTGTAAGAATTTCCAAATTAATGTGATTTTCACCGTGAAAAAGACGCTAAATTTCCCATAGTAATCTTTGTCCCATCCCAGACGCAAGAAAAAAAAACAATATTTTTAACGAAAATTTCGAACGTGTTGGAAAGGATTAAAAATTTTAATAAAATGGTAAAACAAAATAATTTGGTTTTTCCTTTTAATAATGGCATAAATATTTTGACGGTCTGTTTTAGCGAAAAAGTGAATACACCTATTCTAAATTCTTTTAATTCACTTTAGGTAGGCTTTCCTACCGCCCGGTCTACACTCCTCCCCCCTCTATTGGACACGTTTAGAGGCCCAAACCTTGTTTCGTGTCTAGGAAGGGGTCCCCGGATTTCTCTCTCTCTGTCTCTTTCCCTTCTCCACATCCTTTCATTTCTCATTCCTATCTGCTCTCGCTCCGGTTTTTTTTTGGCCCCATTGCCTTGATCGACCCACTGTCTTTCTCTTTCTCCACATCCCCTCCCTTGCCACTCCTATCTGCTCTTCCTCCAACCCCCTCTTTAACCCCTTGTGTGATAGTGGCCTCCGGCCTTGCTTGGGGTGATATGATTAAAAAAAAAAAAAAGGCAATCCCTTGCGTCTTAGTGACATTATCGCCTTGCTTGGGATGAAATGATAAAAAAGGCTCACATGTCTTCACCAGCATCCAAAGATGTGTAGTGTAATTTTAAAACAATTCTTTTATTGTCCTTTCTCCTCACTAATGTCTTCTCATTCTCTTTCATTCTCAGTAACCACTTGCGTCTTAGTGGCATTATCGCCTTGCTTGGGATGAAATGATTAAAATAAAGGTCACTTGTCTTCACCAGTATCCAAAGATGTGTATTGTAATTTTAAAGTATTTCTTTTATTGTCCTTTCTCCTCACTAAAGTCTTCTCATTCTCTTTCTGTGTAAGTAACTCCTTGCATCTTAGTGACATTATCGCCTTGCTTGGTGTAAATTGATGAAAATGAAGTCCTGAAGGTTTCATTAAAACCCGGCAATTATCTGTTTTTGAAGAATTTCCAAATCGATGTGTTCTTCACCACGCAAAGACGCTCAAATTACGACTTTATTGTTCTGCTTTGATGCCAGAAAAATGTTTAACAAAAATTTCCAAGGTCCTAAAAGGAATTAAAAAAATAATTTTTCGTCAAAGTTTTGACGATAATTTTTCTTTTTCTTTTTATTATATTTTGTACATTTTTTCTTCTGTATCCGCTTCTTTTTTTTTTTAGCGAAGTTTTGGAGGCACCTAAATAAAAGCCTTTTTAATTTACCCACGGGCAAAACATTTCCCGGCTTCTACCCCTCAAAACAATTAAGTGTGAGCAAACAACAATAAATAAACAAACAAATAAACATGGTAATCACATTTAAAGCATCTCCCCACCGCGATTTTTCCATCTGTCTGGAGCCTATTCTCATTTCAGCAGAGACAACGTAAGGTAACCATTCTATGTTGTCTATTACCGGTCCTTTGGGTATTACCAACACCGTTGTTCTGTTTGTCCATCTAAGTGTGGAATCCCTGAACTACTTATATCAGAGCGCAATGCATGGTGGATGAGTTGAAACTATTTTGTTAACAGTCGGGAGTCCTGACCCTTTGTTGTAACTGCTGAACCTCCACCCAACTTCAAGTTGAAATACACCCCACGACTTCTGGAATCGTGTATAAAACGCAGCTCCGTAACCATCCCGAGGTTTTCATTGGACTTGTTTCTCCGGTCCTATCTTCTGCTGATAGAAGCTTTTACAGATGGATCCACATTTTTTAAAGACGAACGCATTAAGTAATAAAAGATGCGGGTAGATGTACCCAAAGGATTCTGTTTAAATAATTTTTTTCTATAGTCAAAAAGAGAAGAAGAAAAAGAATAGCCGTCAAGGTGTCTAGAATTGCTTTTAAATTCATTTTGTATCCTGTTTTTTGTATATTTAAACCTAGAGACCTTGTACATCAGGCAATTAAAAAAATTGATAAAAGGGGCGAAAAGAAAGAAAGAAAGAAAGAAAGAAAGAAAGAAAGAAAGAAAGAAAGAAAGAAAGAAAGAAAGAAAGAGGCGATGAAGAAATAAAGAAATATAGAAAGAAAGTAAGAGGGGATGAAGAAAGAAAGAAAGAAAGAAAGAAAGAAAGAAAGAAAGAAAGAAAGAAAGAAAGAGGGAGGGGATGAAGAACGAAAGAAAGAAAGAAACAAACAAAGAAACAAAGAAAAGAGGGGATGATTAAAAAAGAAAGAAAGACTGGAAGAAGTCAGAAAAAAGAGAGAAAGGAAGGAAAAAATTAATACAGCGGGAGAGGCAGATATTTTCCCGCAGTAGGTTGCCATTTCTTTCTGCGGCAGACCAGTTGTCCTCCAAGTCTATAGAACCCGGTCTCTCCTGCTATTTACCCATATCTGGGGACAGAAGAAGAGGATTCATATCTTTCCCCAGGGTATTAGCATGTAAGTGAATGTAATGGTTTCGACTGGAATTCGAACTCGGCTTTCCAATTCCTCAATCCGAGCCACTATCCACTACTCTACCGTGCATATATATAGTGAGAGAGACACAGAGAGTGAGAGAGAGTGAGACAGAGAGAGAATTAATACAAGTTAAAGTCATTCCGGAATCACTCCGTCCACTCGTCAAAGGATATCAGCAATTGACTGATTATACTTGTCGGTTTTTCTTTCTTATATGCACTTTTTATTGGAGCAACTTTTTTCATAGTGTGTGCATGTGTATTGGTATGTGTGCGTGTGTGCGTTCGTTCGCGTGTGACCATTCGTCCGTCTGCGCGTCTGCGCATACGTGTAGAATATCGTGTTTATTTGTCCTTTGGGTCCTTTTTTTATTTCACTTTATACTCACTCCTCATTTGGGGGCGAGGCTAGGGGGCTGACGTTTCTCTCTTTTTTCTTTTTTCCTTTCACTTGTTGCCCTTTGACTTCAGATTATCTACACATATGCAGTGGTTATGTATGTATCTATATATAAATAGATTTTTTTAACCCTTTGAGCCCTGCGTTCCTGAACATTTTTAACCCTTCTGCCTGAGCTCCTGATTCAAAATTCACAAATAACCACACTCGACATTGCTTAACTTCAGTGATCGTACTGGAACCGATGTTTGAACGTAATGAGGCTGTAAGCCAATTATACCAACCGTACAGCCAAACATACAGCACCTGGTATTCCCAAGCGTTCATCCAACTGGCCAGGTTCAACGTTGCTTAACCCTTTGAGCCCAGCATTCATGAGCAATTTTAACCCTTCCGTCTGAGCTCCTGAGTCAAAATTCACAAATAAATTGGTATATAATGTTTCACAGTAGATATAAAAATAGTTACAAGTGTTTACCCCCCATTCAACTGGTGGCTGGGCATTAAGTCATTTTTCTCTACCACTGGTAAAGCGGTGGTCATTGCTCAAAGAGTTAATCCGGCATTATTTTCCATTACTATAAACTCTATATATCTGGGTACACGTGTCTGTTTTACTGTCCATGTTTTTCTTTAATTATTTTATCAACCAGTGAAAGCTACAACAATTGTCCCAGATCGTAAAGACCTACCAAATAAATGCTGTGCCTCCCGACAGGAAGCGAACCCGCTTCCCTCATGTTTATGTTTGAGTAGACGCCATGTTTTTAAACAGCGTGAATTATATGAACGGTTTGCGGACCAGAGAGTAGGGTTCGGATTATCGCACTCCACCTTTGTCAGCTTAGAGCGATTTCGATGGAGATCGTTTCTCTTATAAAGTGTGGGGCCCAGGTCCACACCCTGTCAAAGGTTGGACCTACGATGAGTTTAGAACACCAGACGCCATCGCTCTTAGGCAATAAATAATAACGACATACAGTAATAAAAGACGATGAATTGGGCACTTCGCCCTGATGTAATGGATAACCAGCTTGTCTCGCTAAATTAATTGTAGTGTGTTTTGTTCTCACTGGGGGCTCCATACTTTTGGCTTTGTGCTTTATCTACATTAAGAAAGTAAATCGCTAAAAGACAATAAAAACGTGATTCAGAAATCAAAAGGTACATCGGAACAGTGAATGACACCTAATTTTTTTAAGCAAGGCAATAAAGCCACTAAGACACAAGGGGTTTACTGGGTGTGGAAGAAACATTACTAAGGAGCGAGGGCAATAGAAGTGTAACCAGAAAGACAGTGGATAACGATTGACATTGCATTTACATTTTTGAAGATTAGACTTGGATGAAAAGCATGGAGCCGGAAGGGAATTTCCACAAGCGAGAAAAGAAACTCTTTGCATAGAAATTACGGCTACATCCAGCCAGCTCAAATGCATTTCGGTGAGACCTCATTGCTTAAATTCATAAAGTCTAGGTACCATAGCGAAGAGCTCACTCAAAGAATTACGATCAAAGTATTTATAGAAAAGGTCCAGGGAAGCAACCTTACGGCGGTGGGAAAGTGACTGCAGCCGAGATGCCGGGTCTCGTGACACACCACATACAGCGTTTTCTCAATTCTTGTCTTTGCCAAGTAAGAAAGACCTGAAAATCAAACCACGCTTCGCCACCAACAAGAACATTTTCTTTTTTTTTTTTAACGATTTTCCTTAACTCGATTCCCGGATGTCATCAGAAATGATTGCATTTGCCATCATGGCTTCTCTGCAGAGAAACACCAATAAAACGTCGCTTAAGGAAAGAGAAAAACCTACAGCCAACATTTTTTTTATCCGTTTTTGCCTTAAAAAGATTTTATCTAGAGTATTTTTGTTTGTTTTTTTTTAATCGAGTTTACTCCAAGTAAGGGAGTAAAGCCACTAAGACACAAGGTGTTGCTGGATGTGATGCAATTAGAAAACAGAAACATTACTAAGGAGTGAGAAGAATAGAAGAGTAATCAAAAAGACAGTAGATAACGATTGACATTGTATTTACATTTTTGATGAGTAAAGTTGGCCGGTAAGCATGGAGACGGAAAAGAGTTCCACAAGTAAGAAGTGCCGGAAAAAAGAAACTGTTACCATAGAATTTGCGGTTACATCTAAACATCTCAATTTTCACCAGTCTCGTACCGCGCTTAAATTTATAAACTCTAGGTACCATAGCGAGGAGTTAAATCGAATAATTACCATGAAAATATTTTTTTTAAAAAAAGGGGCAGGAAACAACTTCATGACAGTAGGAAGTGACTGAAGCCGAAACGCCAGATCAGGACCAATAATATTGCTAATTATTCTTAAGATTTTATCAAGGATATCAAGATATATAGAAAGAGAGTATGTGGAAGCAGTATTCCATGGACGAATGGAAGATTTATTGATATGTAAGATAGATTCTGGAGAGAAAAAAAAACATTGTTTAGGCCGTCACAGTGAACTAACTTTTCTTAGCAGCTGTCCTTGCAATGGATTCAATATGTCTATCTATTCAGGACGGAAGCCATCGTTAAACATGGCATGCAAATTTCGTTTGCTCATGGCTTCTTAAATAGTGATGTATTTTTTAAAATCAGATTTACCCCTAGCAAGGCAGTAAAGCCACTAAGACACGAAGGGTTACTGAGTGTGAATGAATTAGAAAACAGAAACATTACTAAGGAGTAACCAGAAACACAGCAGATAACAATTGACATATTTTTTACATTTTTGAAGATCAAAGTTGGCAGGAAAGCAAGGAGCCGGAAGAGAGTTCCACAATCAGGAAGTGTGAGAAAAGAAAATTTAGTATAGAACTTACTGTTGCATCTTGCCAATTCAATTGCGAATCGATGAGACCTAGCTGCCTGCGCTTAAATTCATAAATTCTAGGTACCACAGCAAAGAGGTCATCTGAACAATTACCATGAAAGTGTTTATAGAAAAGACGCGGAGAGGTAACTTTACGTGGGGTGGGAAAGTGACTGAAGCCGTGCCGACAGATCAGGACCAATATTATTGCTGATTCTTTGGGTTTTATCAAGGAGCTTAAGACAAATACCAGCGGCGCCGGAGCATATGTGATAGCGATATTCTAAACATTGGCGAATGGTAGACTTATAGATATGTAAGACAGATTCGGGAGAGAAAATTTGTCTAGCACGATACATTAAACCAACCTTCTTAGCAACAGACCTAGCAGTCGATTCAATATAGTCTTTCCACTTCATGTCAGCTGAGAATGTTAGCTCGAGAAGGCTTTCTTGGAGGTTAACACGAGCCTTGCTGATGGAAGGCAGAAGGGGGTCACTCAGTTGATTAATGAAGATGAGTTTAGTTTTGAGGGCGTTGAAATTAAGAAGCCAATCTTTGCCCAGGTTAACGACAGACTTGAGATCGCTTTCGACATTGGCTGCCATTAGTTTTATTGAATTTATATTTTGGTATACAGTTTGATTTAAGAGATTGTCGGATATTATATGGATTAATGTCATAAAAGTTCTTTCATGTTTGGTTGATTTTGTTTAGTGGCATTTCAACATCTCTATGGGTTAATTAATAATGAAATAACACGGTTGTATGCCTTCAATCACAGATAATATGTATTGTTGGTCATTTTGTTATAAACAGGTATTGTTGATGATTTTTTTATATAAAAATGAATTTCAAGCTTTCATAGCATTTTGTTTGGGGGAGTCTTTTCCCATAGCTGTGACCCAAGTAGGTGCTACCACCACAGGTCAGAGTGGACTTCGAAACAACAACAATTAAGAGGTGGTTCCACGCTCCTTAAAACCTCCCAATCAGAGGCCTTGCTGCTGGATGTAGTTTATCGTCATACCCAGGACTGTGGTGAATTTAACACTCACGTGAGATATTGAAAACTAGAGCTATGAAACAGTGAATAACCTTAGTTTGCGTGATCGAAAGAGAAGAAGAACGATCATAAAGACAAAGGGCGAAAAAATACTGGACGGCGTGGAGAGCCACCTCCTGAAAGCACATGGCAGATAGGGAGAAGTACGGAGAAGCTCCCTTGCTTTAAGCTAAACAATCGAATTTCTGATGTTTCACTTATTTGTCCTTTTTCTCGAGAAATGAAGATCTAAAAAGAAAAAAAGGTTTTATATAACAATCTGTTTCCAAAACAGAAGACAATTCCTTTCTCAGGGTGGTGTGTTGTTTTGATTTAAGTGCCACCAACGCATTGCCTGAAATAGAAACTCATAATTTCTTAGCGACATTCCAGTCTTACGATGGTGAGGAGGTGGGGGCCACATTTTTCATACACCTCCACCATAAAATCAAATCAGCGAATTGAGTTCAAATTGGTATAAAAACATTTCAGGTTCAATTCACGCTAACACATTTGGGAAAACCAACAATGTGCCTATTATCACGCCTCCACAGCTATGATTGGCAACCTACCTTGGAAAAGGATAATTCTGATTTCAAAATTATCAATAACCTTATAAAAGGCATGAATCTACCATTCTCTACCCTACACAAAAATGACTTTAATCGAATGGAAAATTGGGATCTCTAGCCTTGATTGGCAACCTATCTTGGAGAAGGATAATACCCAAACATAAAGAATACTAATTTAATTAAAAACCAATTTTCTTACTCTTTCACACTCGATAAACCCTTGTACCTTAGTCGCTTTATTGCCTTACTTGTTGGATGAAACGATTACAAAACTCCATTTAATGCCCATATGCTTAACTTTATTTCAACTCGCCTAGCTTTAATATGTGTATTAGTATATATATATATATATGTGTGTGTGTGTGTGTGTGTGTGTGTGTGTGTGTGTGTGTGTGTGTGTGTGTGTGTGTGTGTGTGTGTGTATTAATATATATATTAATCTATACGAGGGACATTCAATAAATGGGGTGAATTTTTCGGTATAAGGACTTCTAATGCAGATAGAAGCTTACTCTTTTTCATTTTTTGTTTTTTTGTTTTACTTCATTTTCACATGGATTTAATTTCTTTTGCAGATTAAAAAAAACTTTGAGAGTTTTGGCGATTAACAAAGATGGCCGACCGAGAAGCATGCTCCAGGATTGAACAGCGGTCAGTTATCAAGTTTTTGGTGGCTGAAGGGTGCAAACCAGTTGAAATTCATAGGAGAATGTCAACTGTGTATGGTGCCACATGTTTCAGCCAAAAAATGTCTACAAGTGGGTTAAATTGTTTAAAGAAGGACGGAGCAGTGTTGAGGATGAAGACAGAAGTGAGGTCTCCAGAGGTGATCGAATCAGTCAATTACCTCATTCAGTCTGACAGAAGGGTGACAGTGGATGACATTGCAAGGACTTTGAAAGACATAAAGAACAAACGCAGGGGTCATCAGCCAGAAGGAGTCATCTTGCATCATGACAACGCAAGGCCTCACACAGCAGCCCAAACGGTGCAGACCATCAACGAGCTGGGCTGGGAACTGCTCCGTCATCCCCCTTACAGCCCAGACCTTGCCCCTTCAGACTTTCACCTGTTTGGTCCCTTGAAAGCGTTCACGAGAAACACAAAGTTTAAAAGTGAAGATAAAATCAATTCTGACTTCCATCACTATGGATGCTAACCTCCAGGAGAGAGACTCCTTGCGCATGCTCGAGCTACCGTTTTCGGCTGACATGAAGTGGAAAGACTATATTGAATCCATGGCTAGGGTAGCTGCTAAGAAAGTTCTTTCGCTGTGTCGTGTCAGACAAATTTTCTCTTCAGGATTTATCGTACGTATCTATAAGTCTAACATACGCCCGTGCTTTGAATATTGCTGCCACACATAGTTCAGGGTTCCTGCTATATATTTAGAGATTCTTGATAAAATCCAAAGAGGAATCTGCAATGTTTCTCTCCAGAATCTATCTTACATATTTAAAAGTCTACCATTGATCCATGCTTTGAGTATTGCTGCCACATATGGTCCAGAGCTCCTGCTATATATTTAGAGATTCTTGATAAAATCCAAAGAGGAATCTGCAATGTTTCTCTCTAGAATCTATCTTACATATTTATAAGTCTGCCATTCATCCATGTTTTGAATATTGCTGCCACATATGGTCCGTGGCTCCTGCTATATATTTAGAGATTCTTTATAAAATCCAAAGAGGAATCTGCAATGTTTCTCTCCAAAATCTATCTTACATATTTATAAGTCTACCATTCATCCATGCTTTGAATATTGCTGCCACATATGGTCCAGTGCTCCTGCTATATATTTAGAGATTCTTGATAAAATCCAAAGAGGAATCTGCAATGTTTCTCTCCAGAATCTATGTTACATATTTATAAGTCTACCATTCATCCATGCTTTGAATATTGCTGCCACATATGGTCCGGTGCTCCTGCTATATATTTAGAGATTCTTGATAAAATCCAAAGAGGAATCTGCAATGTTTCTCTCCAGAATCTATGTTACATATTTATAAGTCTACCATTCATCCATGCTTTGAATATTGCTGCCACATATGGTCCGGTGCTCCTGCTATATATTTAGAGATTGCTGATAAAATCCAAAGAGGAATCTGCAATGTTTCTCTCCAGAATCTATCTTACATATTTATAAGTCTACCATTCATCCATGCTTTGAATATTGCTGCCACATCTGGTCCGGTGCTTCTGCTATATATTTAGAGATTCTTGATAAAATCCAAAGAGGAAACTGCAATGTTTCTCTCCAGAATCTATCTTACATATCTATAAGTCTACCATTCATCCATGCTTTGAATATTGCTGCCACATCTGGTCCGGTGCTTCTGCTATATATTTAGAGATTGCTGATAAAATCCAAAGAGGAATATGCAATGTTTCTCTCCAGAATCTAACCTACATATTTATAAGTCTACCATTCATCCATGCTTTGAATATTGATGCCACATATGGTCCGGTGCTCCTGCTACATATTTAGAGATTCTTGATAAAATCCAAAGAGGAATCTGCAATATTATTGGTCCTTACCTGACGTCTCGGCATCAGTCTCATTCCCACCAGCGTAAAGTTGTTTCTCTGCTCCTTTTTATAAATATTTTCATGGTAATTGTTCCGATCTCATCGCTATGGTAGCTGGACTCTATGAGTTTAAGCACAGCACTAGATTGGCATCAAGGTCTCATCATTTTACAGTCGAAATGATTAGATGTAACCATAAGTTCTATACTAACAGTTTCTTTTCTCGCACTACTCGCTTGTGGTTCCATGCTTTCCGGCCAACTTTGATCTTCAAAAAATTCTATTGTTTGTCTATATTTCTGATATGTAGTATTGTAATTATTTACATTATTGTCCTTGTCATATTCTCGACGTTTCGGCCGTTGTACACTCAGGTCTTCTTCTGCGGAGGGAAAAAGGAGACCACCCCACCCCCCTGTGGATTGAGGTTGAAATATTAGACAGAGAATATCACTGGAAAATACGAAAACTAAAGGAATCGGTGCATATGCTAAGTCACAAAAATCTCCTAAGACGGCCAAGCGTAGAAATAAGTACAATATAATAGTATAATAATGATATGGGAATCAGTAATAAGGAGTGCTAGAGAAAAACAACAATAGCAACAAATTGTAATGGTTACGGAGCCATTAGGTTTATAAGCCCCAAAATTATGCATGTATGTCCTCAAGGAGGCATGGCACAATAGATAAAAGCCTTGATTGAAGTAATGCCGTGACTTGAACAAAGGCAAAAGATTTGTGAGTTCAATAACTGGCCGCAAAACCTTGAGGAATTGAGTTACTAAAGGGAAATAACTGAGGTATCCGGAAGAGGTATGGCACGTGGAACTAGAACGGTATACCCGGGTAGACCGGAAGTTTGGGTAGAAATTCCAGACATCTTAAACGACGTGATTATGACAACAAAGATGGGGACAACCGTCCGAACAATGTAAATACTATACATAGTTACAACAGCTCCTCTCAGAAATACAGACAGATCCTGAAGAAGGTCGGAGCGTACAGTGACCGAAACGTTGTGAATATGACAACAATGATGAGAAAAACAGGCCGAACAATGTAAATATTATACATAGTTACAACAGCTCCTCTCAGAAATACAGACAGATCCTGAAGAAGGTCGGAGCGTACAGTGACCGAAACGTTGTGAATATGACAACAATGATGAGAAAAACAGGCAGAACAATGTAAATACTATACATAGTTACAACAGCTCCTCTCAGAAATACAGACAGATCCTGAAGAAGGTCGGAGCGTACAGTGACCGAAACGTTGTGAATATGTCAACAATGATGAAGAAAACAGTCCGAACAATGTAAATACGATACATAGTTACAACAGCTCCTCTCAGAAATACAGACAAACCCTGAAGAAGGTCGGAGCGTACAATGACCGAAACGTTGTGAATATGACAACAATGATGAGGTCAGCATTCCAAACAAGGTAAATAGTCTAATCTTCTATTCTTCTCGCTCCTTTATAATGTTTTCTAATTCTTCCCCACCCAACAGCCCTTACCATCTTAGTGGCTTTATTGCCTTGCTCAGGGCGAATTCGATTATAGAGAATTACCGTATTACAAGGGCTACCAACATTTCCAAATTCATTAGTTTTGATTAATTTCGGTTTTTTAGAAACTTAAACTCATCATCCGTATTCTGATGAACAGAGCGCGCAACAGAATCAGGCCAGAGATAGGACAAGATCAATGCGGGTTCGTTAAAGACACCGGAATAAAGAACGCGATATTCATGCTCAGAATGTTATCAGAAAGAGCGATACAAATGCAGAAGGACGTGTACCTATGTTTGATTTCGAACTTGTACCATATACATCATCCTGCCAATGCAATTTGCTATTTCACCATCTTCCCACTTTTCCTTTCTTAATTTGTAGATCCTGAAGAAAAACTTATCTCCAGCTTTGAAGGATTTTATATTTAATTTTGTCATAGTCAAGATCACCGAAATAACAAATGAAATCTACAACAGTGGAGATATACCGGAAGACCTCAGCAGATCTATCTTTGTAGCTATGCCTAAGAAACCAGGCGAAAACGAATGTGAACCCCACGGAACAATCAACCTAATGAGCCACGGGACAAAACTCGTCTGTATTCTGTTTAATAGAGCGCGCAACAGAATCAGACCAGAGATAGGACAAGAACAGTGCGGGTTCGTTAAAGACACCGGGACAAGGAACGCAATATTCATGCTCTGAATGTTACCAGCAAGAGCAATACAAATGCAGAAAGACGTGAACCGATGTTTCATAGACTACGCAAAGGCATTCGACAAAGTACGCCACAAGCATCTGCTGGAAGTGCTCAGCAAGCTTGATATATTCGGGAAAGATATTAGAATAATCAAGAACCTGTACTGGCAGCAAACAGCATGCATGCGCATAGAGAACGAGTTCAGTGAATATACAAAGATAGAAAGGGGCGTAAGGCAAGGATACGTCTTCTCACCAGACCTGTTCAACTTATACAGCGAGGAGTTCGCACTGGCGGCCACAACCTTAACAACATAGGCAGATGACACAGTACTGATAGCAGACACGGAAAAGAAATTACAAAATATCCTACAGAATGTAGCGACGGAGAGTGTGATAAAGAGACTAAGTATAAATTACAAGAAGACAGAATGCATGGTTATCATTTAGAGGAAGAGCCCGAAATGCGATTTGCAGGTCGGGAACACTAGAATCAAGCAGTCGCGGAAGTTTAAATATCTGGAAAGCCTCTTGACAGAGGACGGTAAATGTGACAATGAGATCCGTAGACATATTAGGATGGTTAAGGACACATTCATAAAAAGCTGAGCGAGACAGCGTTTGTTGGACGATTTCCTCGAAGATGAAGAAGAGACTCAAGGCGTCGGAGATGTGGTTCTACAGAAGGATGCTGAGGATATCATGGACCGAGCGTGTGAGCAACGATATGGTCTTAGAAAGCTTGCAAGTTAAGGCTTATACTTAACATCAGAAAGTGGCAGCTGAAATTTCTGGGTCGCATAATGTGGAAGGAGGGCAGAAGGATTGCTTTGGTAACAAAGAAAAGAATACTGAGCTGTTACGTGACATCTGCCCTTCTTTAAGGCAGCGAATGTTGGACGATTTCCTCAAAGTTGAAGAGGACACCTGAGGCGACGAAGATGTCGTTCTACAGATGAATGCGAAGGATATCATGGACTGAGCGTGTGACCAACGATGAGGCCTTAGAGAGGATGTAAACAAGGAGGAGGCTTATACTTAACACCAGGAAGAGGCAGCGGAAGTTTCTTGGGCGCGTAATGAGAAAGGAGGGCCTGGAGAATCTGATCCTCACAGGTCGAATAGAGAGACAAGAGAAAACAACGTATGACATGGTGTCAAAGAAAAGAATACTGAGTTATTGCGTAGGATCTATCCCCTTTTTTTTATAGCTGAGAATGTTTGACGGTTTCCTCAAAGATGAAGAAAAGACTCGAGGCAATTGATATACGGTTCTACAGAAGGATGCTGAGGATATCATGAATCAACCGTGTGAGCAACGATGAGGTTTTAGAGAGGACGAAAACAAGGAGGAGGCTTATACTTAACATCAGGAAGAGGCAGTTGAAATTTCTGGCACAAGTAACGAGAAAGGAGGGCCTGGAGAATCTGATACTCACGGTTCGAATAGAGGGGAAAGAGAGACAAGGGAAAGCAGCGCGTGACATACTTCGCGAGCTTGAGCGGGTGGATGACATAACGACGTCTGGGGAAGGAAGCAGAGGGAAGGAACTTGTTCAGAGTTGCAAGGGATAGAGGGAGGTGGAGAGCCATGATCGCCCACGTCCTGAAAGGACATGATACATAAAAAGAATAAAGTTTTAAAAAGACAGAAGAGAATTAAATGGCTTATTGTTGACGTTTTTGGGTTTTTTTTATTACGATGATATATACGCTTTTGAAAATGTAAACCTCTGACAATTTTCCTCCCTGGGCTACCGCTCCCGTAGTCTCACCCACGCTACACTAATGTTCCGTATAGTCTCATTTTTTTTATTTTTATAAACTTTGCTGCCTGTGCACGCAATATTTATCCATCACCGATCTGAAGATATTTATTACCTTCAGTTTTATTGGTATCATCATTTTTTTAAAAAAACTAGCTCGTATCTAACGAGCGCGACAGGTAAATTGTGGCCATTTTGTATTTTTAATTTCGCGCATGCGCAACTTTTGTTTTTCATTTTGTCTACTGCACAGAATAGTAGGGTCAGGTGGGCACCATCTGTGAGAAAATATGACCACCAGAAATTTGGAAAAGACAGGCTGTACTACTTGGCATTTCTGAATGTTTGGGTTTCAATCTGAGGACGGTTCAAAGGATTCAGAAAGATTTTTCTTACTTTTCTTCCTTTTTCCTTCCTTCCTTTTTCCTTCCTTCCTTACTTTTTTCCCTTCCTTCCTTCCTTTCTCCCTTCCTTCCTTCCTTTCTCTTTTCACTTCCTTCCTTCCTTTCTCCCTTCCTTCCTTTCTTTTTTCCCGTCCTTCCTTCCTTCCTTTCTCCCTTCTTCCCTTCCTTTATTTTTTCCCTTCCTTCCTTCCTTCCTTACTTTTTTCCCTTCCTTCCTTTCTCTTTTCACTTCCTTCCTTCCTTTCTCTTTTCACTTCCTTCCTTCCTTTCTCCCTTCCTTCTGTCCTTCCTTTCTTTTTTCCCGTCCTTCCTTCCTTTCTCCCTTCGTTCCTTCCTTTATTTTTTCCCTTCCTTCCTTCCTTCCTTGCCTTCCCTTTTTTCCTACCTCCCTTGCTTCCTTCCTTTTCTTTCTTTCTTTCCTTCCTTTTTTCCGTTCCTTCCCTTCTTTCTTGCTTCCTTCCTTGCCTTTCCTTTTCTTTCTTTTCCTCTCCTTCCTTCCTCCATTCCTTCCTTCCTATCTGTTCATATCCATCTGAATCGGTTCATATCTATCTATCTTTTTATTTTTTTGGTACTTTTTAACAATGTTACGTAAATATGTCTTTGAATCTAACTTTATTTAACTTGCATTTTCAAAGATATTTAACTAAATAATACACACACACACGCATATATGAGTGTACACACACACATATATATATATATATATATATATATATATATATATATATATATATATATATACACACACATACACGGGGTGCGATGGGTAAATTGTCGCCTAGTTTCTTTTTTTATTTTGTCGGCTGCACAGAAGAGTAGGGTCAGTTGGGCACCGTCTGCGAGAAAAAGAGCACCATGACGCAATTCACTCCGCCAGAAATTTGGAAACGGCATGCTCTACTACTTGGCATTCGCACCGGAAGCCCCAATACGAACATTTCAGAGTGGGTGTGAATCTGTCTAAAGGATACGAAAGAAGTTTAATACGAATGAGTCTAATGGTGATTACGAATGTCCGGCAGCTCGGAAAATTCACTCTGATCGTTCGGATAAGAAAAGAACTACGTAATTTGTTAGTGAGGGCCTCTGACTAAACGCGGAGGCCTACATCAAGTGCCTTGAGGACGTAGTGCTGCCCTGGGTCAAGAGGGTGGCTGCTGGAAGACCCTATATCTAGCAACGGGACTCTGCACCATGCCATATCAGCAAGAGAAACCAGTCATCCAGAATTTTTAAAAAAATTAGTATCACCCCAAGCCAGGCAGTAAAGCCACTAAGACACAAGTGGTTACAGAGGGTGGAAGAATTAAGAACAGAAACATTAATAATGAGCGGGAAGAGAAAAGAGTAATCAGGTAGAGAGTAGATAGCGATCGGGAAGATTTGAGAAGCGTGGCACCACCTCTTAATTACTGTTGTTCCTATGTTTACTCTGACCTGGGGAGGTAGCACCTGTTAGGGTGCCAGCTTTGGTCAAATAGTTAACATCAAAACTGAATTCAAACACTATAAAATTATTAAAATACATTTTTATGGTAAAAAATTACCAGCAATGCATGAAAATAATACCAGCAATACATTTTTGAAAAAAAAAACATTTCCAGCAATATATTTTTATTGAGAAAAAATACGAGAAATATATTCTTGAAAAAAATATTACCAGCAATACATTTTTATTAAGAAAAATTACGAGAAACACATTCTTGAAAAGAAATATTAACAGCAATACATGTTTGTATTTTAGGAAGTAATTACTAATGCTCCTAAAAATTTGCGACATTAAATGACAAACAAACCAACTTTACCGATATCATCAGTTCCCAACTACGTATTTAAACAGATGACATAACTATTTATTCCTTTCTTAGTATCAAGTCCGACAAATTCGACAAACACTGGCAACTGTTCTCGAAAAGGACATCCAAACAATGGTTAACTGGGGCAAGGAATGGCTTGTAAAATTTAACGCAAAACAAAACTGACATGAAATGGAGTGATTATATTTAATCAATTAGTACGTCTACTTGTAGCAAAGTTAATTCACGGTGTCGTACCAGAAAATTAGTAAATGATAAAATATAACATTGCATTAGTTTTAATTGTATTACCTTTTTTTTTTCATTCAGTCGACCTCGCTCGGAGACTCACGCCAAACATCACGGTCCTGCATCAAGGTCAGAAGGTCATTAGGGTGGCACTCTTTGTCATAACATAGTTGGTCATTGTAGGTGATTGCTGGCCGACCAACACGTCTTTTGCCATGGCTAGACGTTCAGAGCAGTAGATCACTTGCAATTTCTTGTTTTTCTTGCCAGCAGTGTCCTGCCAAACGCATTCTACGTTCGCGTCAGATTGTAGAAAGATCAGGAATCGGTACGTACAGCTGTGATTTAGTTGAATGTTGTCCCCAAGAGATGTTAAGTATAGTTGTCAGCATCAAAGTGTAGATTATGGTTTTTTAAGCTTATCACCCCAAGCAAGGCTGGAAGCCACTAGCACGCAAGGGGTTACAGAAGGTTTGGAGGAAGAGCAGATAGGAGTGGTAAAGGAGAGGATGCGGAGAAAGACAGTGGATCGATCAAGGCAAGGGGGTTACAGAAGATTTGGAGCGAGAGCAGATAGGAATGAAAGGTGAAAGGATGTGGAGAAGGGAAGTGGATAGATCAAGGCAACTGGAGATGTCGATTGACGTTACACTTAAATAGTTGGAGATTGTATTTGTCAGGGAAACAGGAATAAAGAAGGGAGTTCCACAGGCGATAAGTGCGAGACATGAAGCTATTGGAGTAGAAGAGACGTCTGCATCTAACAGTTTCAACGGTGAAGGGGTGGGAACGGGATGTTAGCCTCCTAGGACGTTTAAATTCATGAGGCCTAGGAACCAGCGAAAGCAGCTCATCGGAGCAATTACCGTGAAAGTATTTGTAAAAATTACCGTGAAAGTACATCAAGGTTAGACTCAAGGGTTTTAATTAATGTCCAAGCAGTGGCACCATACATTAAAACCGCCTCTACAGTGGCGCAAATGAGTCTCCGCTTTTGGTTTTCTGGTAGATCAGATTGCCAGATTAAATCCATCTTATTCAAGGCTGGGCTTATAGCATTGAGGATATTCACGTAGAATGTTTTCAAATGTAAATTATTCTTCTAAATAAATAATCTAATAAAAAAACATATTTTTGTTCTAAATTGTCAAAGACAAAAAATTTTTTTTTTATAATTCTAATAATCACTTTTTAAGACAACAAACATTGCTGAGGAGTGGAGGTAGTTACAATAATAGTGGTGTCAAGGGAAAAACTTTCTTTTTGACGTTCCGTTTTCTTTATGAACGAAAGTTATGATGAAAGTTAATTTATGCATTGTTTTGTTCTTGAGAATTGACAGCAAAAATAAGAAACATTTATTTATTGCATTCTTTATTTACAAAGTTGATTTTATATTAACAGAATTCTAAAAAATAATACAATTAAAACTAATACAATGCATTTAGTTATCATTTTTATTCATAAATTTATAAACATTTACTTAATTATTAAAATGTGTGAAACAACTATGAGGAATCTGTCTATATTTCTGAAATGAGGTATTATGTACACTATTTACATTATTCCGAATATTGTCCTCATCTTTGTTGCCATATTTATCACCCTTCAGTATCTGTCTATATTTATGAGATGAGGTATTATGTACACTATTTACATTATTCCGAATATTGTCCTCATCTTTGTTGCCATATTTATCACACTTCCGTGTCTGTCTATATTTCTGAAAGGAGGTATTATGTACACTATTTACATTATTCGGACTATTGTCCTCATCTTTTTCGCCATATTTATCACCCTTTAGTATCTGTCTATATTTCTGAGATGAGGTATTATGTACACTATTTACATTATTCGGACTATTGTCCTCATCTTTGTTGCCATATTTATCACCCTTCAGTATCTGTCTATATTTCTGAGATGAAGTATTATGTACACTATTTACATTATTCGGACTATTGTCCTCATCTTTGTTGACATATTTATCACCCTTCAGTATCTGTCTATATTTCTGAGATGAGGTATTATGTACACTATTTACATTATTCGGACTATTGTCTTCATCTTTGTCGCCATATTTATTACAACGTTTCGGCCTTTGTACACTCCGGCCTTCTTCAGGTGGTTGGAATTTCGAACTCAAGGACACATGTCACAGTGGATAAAGGCGTTGGTTAGATTCATTGACAGGACCCAAAGTGTGTGAGTTCAATACCCTGTTAAGGCAGTGGAGAACTTGCAGAGGGGAATTAACAGGGGATAACTGATAACTGTCATCCATTAAAACATGGCACGTGGAACTAGAACTGTCTACCCCAGTGAGCGAAATAAAGGGTTCAGTTTGACATTCCAACCACCTGAAGAAGGCCGGAGCGTACAACGGCGGAAACGTTTTAATAAATATGGCGACAAAGATGAGGACAATAGTCCGAATAATGTAAATAGCGAACTATAAGGAAAGCCTTATTATTTACCATTTTCTAAAGTTCGAATCAACCGATCTTTTGCTAACCAATAAATAATATAATAAATAAATAGTTTTTATTGCTTTTGTTGTAAATTCGCTTTTATTTCCATTCCAATCATTACTTTTTAAAACCATAAACACTGCCGAGGAGTGAAGGTATTTCAAATAATAGCCATGTCAATGGAAAGACCGTCCTTTTCACGCTCTTTTTTTTGGGGGGATGGGGGTACGAACATGAAGGTTCACATTTTTGTTCTCAAGAACCATCACTTTTTAAAATAATGAATATTGATGAGGAGTGAAGGTAGTTAAAATAATAGCGGTGTCAATGGAAAGACCGTTCTTTTGACGCTCCGTTTTTTACGGGCATGAAAGTCCAAATTTGCCGATGCATAATCCCCACTAGCGATTGGTGGGGAGACTGTAACAAAAACAAAGACTGTTAATGCACTGTCTATATTTCTGAGATGAGGTATTATGTACAGTATTTACATTAGTCCTGAGTCGACCGAGCATAGAAATAAATACAATATGGGAACCAGTAATAAGGAGTGCCAGAGAAAAGCAATGATAACAAAAAGTTGCAATATGAGATCCGGTAAAAATATGTAATGATAACAGCAAAATTGCAATATGAGTACTGGTAAAAAATGGTTGCTGAAAACATTAGGTTTATAATACCCAGAAATTCATACCCAGATGTCCTCAAGGACACATGGCACAGTGGATAAAGGCGTTGGTTAGATATATGGCGACAAAGATGAGGGCAATAGTCCGACTAATGTAAATACTGTTAATGCACTGTTGACATTTATTTATATGAAAAATAAATTCCAAAATACTTACGTCGGAGATCCGTTCCTACGACGCGACGTAACCCGATTTTCGACGTAGGTCGGAAATTACGTACATAAACACCCACGAGTCTGCCTTACGCTTGAGAGCTATAATGAAGGGCAAAAATTCCACAAAAAAAAAAGACACAAACGAGAGATAACGAATGTAGGACAATCTAATATGCCGATGAAGAAACAACGCCGTCTTCCTCATATATCGCCGTGTAACGACGTATTATATAATGGGAGACGGAGCTCTAACCCCGAAAAGCTGTACGTCGCGTCCAGCGCAACCCCAGGACCTTCTGTACTCCAAAAAATATAATATGAGGACTTGTAATTCCCTGTAGCCTACCCAGATCAATATAAACCCGAAGAAGGCCGGATGGGATATCGGCTGAGACATTGTGATAAAAACAACGAAGATGAGGACGATAGTCAAAATATAAATATATAAATTGATACTTGTAAATAAATATTTATTATTGTCGTTTGTATTTCAGTCTGTCTCATCAGATCCTCAGATGGAACAGGAAATATATAAATACACATTGATAATTATTATAAGGTTTGATTTGATTAACAACAAAATTCTTTATAATATCTAATGTTATCAAGAAATATTTTATCTCCCTTTATGAAGAAAATATAGTTATCTCCCATTATCAAATAGGACAGGAAATATATAAATTATTACACATTGATAATTATTATATGGTTGGATAATTCCACAGTTGCAATCGCTATTATTGTTTAAAAGTTTTTAAAAAACAACGTAAGACATCGATAGTTGTACAATTGGCATTGCAACCGCAAATAATCTCTCTCTCTCTATATATATATATATATAGAGAGAGAGAGAGAGAGAGAGAGAGAGAAAGAGAGAGAGAGAGAGATTTTTCGTTTTTTTTATTTTAATCGATCACGCAATCTAGATCACGAATACTAATTTTTTTTAATTAAATTTTATAAAATTTAGTTTTTAATTAAATTTTATAAATTGTAAAAGAGGTATCCAGAATGGTAAGTAAATTAATTGTAAATCCATAACGGGGCCAAAACAAAATATGGTCACACTGCATGATTTCATAAAATGAAAAATAAAATTTTAAATAATTGGGACCTAATATGTAATAATATTGGTCCAGGTCTGGCATCTCGGCTGCAGTCACTTTCCTACCGCCGTAATGTAGCTTCCCTGTACCTTTTCTATAAATACTTTCATGGTAATTATTCTGATGAACTCTTTACTATGATATCTAGACTTTATGAATTTAAACGCAATACTAGATTGGCAGAAAGGTCTCATCATTTTACAGTTGAAATGGCTAGATGGAACCGTAAGTTCTATGCTAACAGTTTCTTCTCTGACACTTTATAGCTGTGTTTATCTAAATATATACTTTTGTCTACACCAAAAATTAAATAAATATTTATTTGCATATCTTCATGTGTAAGTAATCGCACGCATATGTGGTTGCTCATATCTCTCTATTTAACTCATTTTCACACGCGCATATATATATATATATATATATATATATATATATGTGATAGAAATTGTTATGAGGATTTGATGAATATAATAAGTAATTCACCGAGTCTGAAACCTCAACAGAATGAAGAAAGCACTGGACGGCCGTTTCGTCCTATATTTGGGACGAATCAGCAGTGCGCTTCCACTACCGAGAATTGAAACCCGGACAGTTAAGTTATCAATCAAACGTCATACCAACTGTTCAACGGGCCTCAGTGACGAAGAGGCAACAAATAAGGCTCAATATAGCGTCGCTCGCTGACAAATTCCGTGGTGGAACTCAACTGAGATTCTCTCTAACCATAGGACTGTGCCCCCCCCCCCCGGAGCCACGACTACTATCACCAAGCCGCTCAAACTTGAGCATTAGAAGACGGTTCAAGCAATGATATATAAATGATAGACATTATTAGGAGGATTTGATAATCATAATTAAGTAATATAGGACGAAACGGCCGTCCAGTACTTTCTGCATTCTGTTGAGGTTTTAGACTCGATGAATTACTTAATTATAATATATATATATATATATATATATATATATATATATATATATATATATATATGTATAATATTTTTATTATAATACATTAATATATAACATTTTACATCGGTACACAAAAGCTTTCATCTTTCAATAATTTGTACTTTGTTGGCAATGGCAGATAACTTTTCTACTATCTCCTGACGAAGTACAATCAAAGTATTGAAACATGAAAGCTTTTGTGTAGCAATGTAAATTTTTTTATTATATTCTAGTATAATAAAAATATTATAATATATTGCTCTACTTTGTATTGAGCACTTTTTTAAAAAAATGCTACGAACTGTGGAATTTGCTCTACCATCGGTATTTAGCCCTCTTTTGAATTAATAGTGTGAACGTTAGAATTTATATATTATTTTCGTTCTCATTACATTCGGATATATATATATATATATATATATATTAAGCATTTCCCCCCAAGCAAGGCGGGAAGCCACTAGCACGCATGGGGTTACAGAAGATTTGGAGCGAGAGCAGATAGGAGTGATAGGGGGAAAGGAAGTGGAGGAGGATAGTGGATAGATCAAGGCAACTGGAGATGTCGATTGACATTACATTTGAATAGTTGGAGATTATAGTTGTCAGGGAAACAGGAATAAGGAATGGAGTTCCACAGGCGAGAAGTGCGAGATATGAAGCTATTGGAGTAGAAGAGACAGCTACATTTAACAGTTTCAACAGTGAAAGGGTGGCAGCGGGATGTCAGCCTCGTAGGACGATTGAATTCATGAAGTCTGGGAACCAGCGAAAGCAGCTCATCGGAGCAATTACCATGAAAGTATTTGTAAAAAAGGCAGAGAAAGGCGACGTCGCGTCTGTGAGAGAGCGACTGCAGACGAGATGCCAGATCAATGCCAACCACGTTGCAAATCCATCTCTGGATCATATCAAGAACCCCGAGGCAAACAGAAGGGGCTCCAGCCCATATATGGCAGCAATACTCCATGCAAGGGTGAATGGTTGATTTGTAGATTTGAAGGATCGACTCCGGGGAGAAAAATTTCCTGGCCCGGCACAGGGAGCCAACTTTCCTTGCGGTGGATGAAGCAACTGACTCAATGTATTTGTTCCATCTCAGGTCAGCAGTCATCGTGATATATAGGCGCAGTACACTGAACTACTTTTTCTTTTCTCAAGAGGAGTCGATAGCTTCGCCTATCGTCCGGTTCACACTCCTCCCCGGTCTTTTGAATACCGATAGAGGTATATTGTTTCCTGTTTAGGATTGAGTTTCCGGTTCCGTCTATTGTCTACTTCCACACTATACTTCTAGAATCTCCGACTGGACTCAGAAATATTAATCACTAATTAAATTTTGACCTCTTCAAGTCTAGATTTTGCCGTTAACTTTCCTGCATAGCCGAAGAACTTCACTTCTTATGCTCATATACCACCAAACAGGGACCCTCTACTTTGGGTGGCTCTTGGAACATGTATAGGGTGGACATTAATAAAAAAAAAAAAAGTATTAAGAAAACAGAATATAACGATTGACATTGTATTTAATTTTTGGAAGATCAAATTCGAAGTGAGTTATACAAGCGATATGTACGCTAGAAGAGACTGTTAGCATAGAACTTACGGTTACATCTAGCCATTTCAACTGTAAAATGAGGAGACTTTGCTGCCAATCTAGACTTTAAAAATTTATACCAATGTTCGCTCAATCCATGGTCCAAGAAGTATAGAGTTGAAGTAGACTGTAGAAGGAACCGGAAACCCAATCCTAAACAGAAAAAAGAGATATTCCTCTGTCCCTGATTAAAAGACTGGGGAGGAGTTTGATCCGGGCAATAGGCAAACTTTGTTCTTTTATTGTTCTCTCTCCTTAATAGTGATTTTTTTCATATTCTCTAACACTCAGTAACCTGCCTCTTATTGGCTTTAACCAATTTGCATGGTTAAAGGCATTAAAAATTAACAGTTGTATACTCAAGCTGCCTTGACCAGGTATCGAACTCTCAGATTCGTAATGATTTATGTGAATTTTCAGTCCTTTTCACTTTAATCTCAAATGTGCCTTAAGGACCTCTGGATATTGTTATTTTGTTTTATTTTCTTTTATAAATATCTCCGTTTGCTTAGTAGCATTCCACAATTCATCTCCGTGCGTCTTGTCCTTGTTTTCTCACGACAAGAGCGAGGACGGCAGACAGGCTGGCACCATCGACCGATTTCACTTGTGCAATGAAAACTCTCAACAGGAAATTATTTTCCACAAAGGTTCATTGATTGCTCCAAATGTCCGACGAACGACGATTTACTATTGATATTTATTAAACACTGGTAGGATATCCAAAAAAAGAAGATTGTGCCGCGCCAAAACAATCTACCTGTACAGAAAATCACTGTCCGTTATTTGGCGACCGATACTTTTCGGTTATCGGCGCTGAAAGTGATCTAGGCGTGCCGAGTTCAATTTTAGGAAGAAGACGTTAGAAGTTTACTGGGAAATATAGAGCCGGAAGAGAGTTCCACAAGCGAGAAGTGCGGTAGAAGAAACTGTTAGCATAAAACTTAAGGTTGCATCTAGCCATTTCAATTGTAAAATGATGAGACCTCGCTACCAATCTAGTACTGCGCTTAAATCCATAAAGTCTAGATACCGTACAGGAAAGTACATCAGAACAATTACCATGAAAGTAATCAAAGAAAAGACACAAAGAAGCTATGTTTCGACGGTGGAAAAGTGAGTAAAGCCGAGATGCCTGATCAGGATCAATAACATTGCAGATTCTTCTTTGGATTTTATCAAGAATCTCTAAATATACCGGGTGTAACAGTAAAATTGTCAAATCGTGTAACAGCATGCGATAATTGTCCAGTCCACAAAATGTTTTAAATCTAAAAAAAAAAACACTAAACTAACTGCGTTTCGTTTTACCAGGTTTTCAGATACGACGATTTTGACCATTTGTCGTAAGAATCACTGAAAAACCCTTTGAGTTATTCAGCTAGAAATTGAACAGGTTAAAATCGTTTTGTGTCAGCCCCACTGTCTTCCCAACTGAGCAATGGTGAGAGAAAAAAAGATCATTCAGGCCTGCAGTAATGGCACCAACATTCATACTCCGGCTTCCATCTTCAAAGTCCATTCAAGAACCATCAAGAGAACAGTGAATATGTTTAAAATAGGGAACAGTCGAGAGGAAATCTGGATCAGAATGTCACAACAAGAGAGTTCATTATTTCAACTTAGAGCGAAATACATTCTTATTGTTCACAGTAGAGTCCAATAGTCTTATAAAAACCTAAGAGAATTCCAGTAAGTTATCGAAAATACAACGGTTAAAAGCTTAATCTAACTATTGGACAATTTTCCTGTTACACCCGGTATAGCAGGAGCACCGGACCATATGTGGCAGCAATATTCAAAGCATGGATGAATGATAGACTTATAAATATGTAAGATAGATTCTGGGGAGAAACATTGCAGATTCCTCTTTGGATTTTATCAAGAATCTCTAAATATATAGCAGGAGCACCGGACCATATGTGGCAGCAATATTCAATGCATGGATGAATGGTAGACTTATAAGTATGTAAGATAGATTCTGGAGAGAAACATTGCAGATTCCTCTTTGGATTTTATCAAGAATCTCTAAATATATAGCAGAAGCACCGGACCAGATGTGGCAGCAATATTCAAAGCATGGATGAATGGTAGACTTATAAATATGTAAGATAGATTCTGGAGAGAAACATTGCAAATTCCTCTTTGGATTTTATCAAGAATCTCTAAATATATAGCAGGAGCACGGGACCATATATGGCAGCAATATTCAAAGCATGGATGAATGGCAGACTTATAAATATGTAAGATAGATTCTAGAGAGAAACATTGCAGATTCCGCTTTGGATTTTATCAAGAATCTCTAAATATATAGCAGGAGCCCTGGACCATGTGTGGCAGCAATATTCAAAGCATGGATGAATGGTAGACTTATAAATATGTAAGATAGATTCTGGGGAGAAACATTGCAGATGCCTCTTTGGATTTTATCAAGAATCTCTAAATATATAGCAGGAGCACCGGACCATATGTGGCAGCAATATTCAATGCATGGATGAATGGTAGACTTATAAGTATGTAAGATAGATTCTGGAGAGAAACATTGCAGATTCCTCTTTGGATTTTATCAAGAATCTCTAAATATATAGCAGGAGCACCGGACCATATGTGGCAGCAATATTCAAAGCATGGATGAATGGTAGACTTATAAATATGTAAGATAGATTCTGGAGAGAAACATTGCAAATTCCTCTTTGGATTTTATCAAGAATCTCTAAATATATAGCAGGAGCACGGGACCATATATGGCAGCAATATTCAAAGCATGGATGAATGGCAGACTTATAAATATGTAAGATAGATTCTAGAGAGAAACATTGCAGATTCCGCTTTGGATTTTATCAAGAATCTCTAAATATATAGCAGGAGCCCTGGACCATGTGTGGCAGCAATATTCAAAGCATGGATGAATGGTAGACTTATAAATATGTAAGATAGATTCTGGGGAGAAACATTGCAGATGCCTCTTTGGATTTTATCAAGAATCTCTAAATATATAGCAGAAGCACCGGACCATATATGGCAGCAATATTCAAAGCATGGATGAATGTTAGACTTATAAATATGTAAGATAGATTCTGGAGAGAAACCTTGCAGATTCCTCTTTGGATTTTATCAAGAATCTCTAAATATATAGCAGGAGCACCGGACCATATGTTGCAGCAATATTCAAAGCATGGATGAATTGTAGATTTATAAATATGTAAGATAGATTCTGGAGAGAAACATTGCAGATTTGTCTTTGCACTTTATCAAGAATCTCTAAATATATAGCAGGAGCACCGGACCATATGTTGCAGCAATATTCAAAGCATGGATGAATGACAGACTTATAAATATGTAAGATTGATTCTGGTGAGAAAAATTGTGAGACAAATTTCTTAGCTGCAGACTTAGCAATTGATTAGGTGTAATCTTTTCACTTCATCTCAGCTGAAAATGTTAGTCCGAGTAGGTGCTATGACCCACTATCCTGCAGATTAACATAGTTGATACATTTTCGGTGGACAGGGAGGCGAGGGTCAATATTTCTGAAATGGTATGTGCAAGAAAAAAGATCAAATCTGAATTAAATTGAAAGGGGTGTCATTTGGTTCAGCCGAATCCGAGACACCCTGATATGATAATAGTGGAGAGCCATCATCACCGACATCTTGAAGGTCATGAACATTAAAATATTCATGGCAATTCACAGTGGCCAAATATAACTTGGACAACATATGAATCTGACACTGGCGCGAGGCAGCAGTTGTTCCAAAATATATAAGCATGAAAGAAAATAACATTAATTTACATTATACTATTTACAATGTTCGGATTGTTGTCCTCATCTTGGTTGCCATAAACACGACGTTTCGACCATTGTACGCTCCGGCCTTCTTCAGGTGATTGTAATTTCGAACCGAACCCTTTATTTCTTCCACGGGAGTAGACTGTTCTAGTTCCATGTACCACGCCTCTTCCGGATAGCTCAGTGTTGTGGTAGGATCCACCTAATTCGCATAGTGGAGTACCGACGATATAAATATGGTTGGTACCGGGAAGACAGGGAGGCGAATCAAGAGATCCAACTAGAGACTCTGCCCGACTGCGACTTAGTCAACACATTCTCCAGGAACGGTCTTCCCAGGAATATACAAAAGACTATATGTAAATATTGTGTACACTTTCTTGTTTAAATACATTTTGTTCTAAGTACATTTTGTGTTGCATTATTATTCCATGCATTAGTCAAGTTTCAACACTCAGTATCCTTTTAACTCAACTCTTTTAGAATTTTGTCCACCTCTATTGTAGCCTGGTATTAAACTCACAACTATTTAGGGCAAGTCATTGAATTCAACCAATGCTTTTATCTACTGCGCCATGTACCCTTTGGGGAAGAAGGCCAGAGCGTATAACGGTCGAATCGTCGTGAATATGGCAGCAAAAATGAGAAAAACCGCCCAAACAATGTAAATGGTGTATATAATTGCAATTCCTCATCTCAGAAATATAGACAGATCCTGAAAGGCCTGGAACGTACAACGGTCGAAACGTCGTGAACATGCAAAAATTTAAATATCTAGGATGTCTTTAAACAGAAGACGTGAAATACGACCCCGAAATCTGAAGATTCAGGGGATAACGAAAAATGCCTTCCAAAAGGTAAGCAAAGTATTAAGAAGCAGAAAAAATTTAATTATTTACCGTAACTTGTTGTTGTTTTCAGAAACAAATAAAGGAATGTTCCGTTCGCCATCAAAAATATGCAATTTTTCCATAAATTCACTTCTAAATGTTTTATGTGAATAATATATCTTTGTGAAATAATAAGTGAGATGGGTACAAGAGTCTGCCTGTAAACAGGTGAAATAATGATCACTCATCATCCTAAAAACTCAGTAGGAAAATTTCATAAGAAATGAAGAAAAGAATACTGAACTATTATGCATTTTTGGTATTTCATATATGGAAATGAATGCTAGACAATCGCATCACAGATGGAAGCGACTTGATGCAGCAGAAATGTGGTCTTACAGAAGAAATCCTGAGAATACCATAGACCGAACACTTGAGTAACGACGAAGTTTTAAAGAAAATGGAATCTTATACATAGCATCAGAAAGAGAAAGTTGAAATTTTAGGGTACATGATGAGGGAAAGACGGCTGGGAACATTTAACACTCACAGAATATACTGAAAGCAAGAGGAACAATGGAAACCAGTGCATAACCTACCTAAATATTGTAACCTAGGGAAGGTTACTGAATAGAATAATCACACGAAGTTTTGGTAATAAACAATAATACTTAGGACAAGAACAACACATATAAGATTCACCAGCGGCGTGTAAAAGAAGTAGTCAATTGCTAGAAGTGAGTCAAGTGAATTCCACAATGAAACTCCAACTGCAGAATATCTACCAACCGCCCCAGGCGATCAGATGTGGTACAAGACCGAATTTAATGTGCGGTATCCGAGCTCGTAGGCTCGGCCAAAAATTCCTCATCGACCACGTATAAAACGGGGTCGGGTAGCTGTTTCCCGAGACAAGACTCTGCCTTTCGACATAGCCTCGCCTGGGGATCCTCTGTACCCGGAGGCAGAGAGTTTGACCAGCACAGCTGGAGACGATTCTCCAACTGAAGACCAACATACAGTATTTACTACTGTATTTATGTAAATGGGGACATACCCATTATCGTCCGTAAGTATGCTACAGCTCTAACGAGCTTGTGTAAATGGATGACAAAACAGTAACTACGAGAAAAAAAGAGAAACTTTAATAAGGGTTACAAAGGACATGAAACTGTGGAGAGCCATGAACGCCCACGTCCTGAAGGGACGCGACATATTGAAGATGACCCAGTGATCACTGGCAATACTAAAAAAAATATCGAACTATCTCAGTCATGAAACTCAGAAAAAGTTAACTTGTTAATGACCACAAAGTATTTCTTTAATGGTCGGGGACAGTGACGTCTAAAAGGGTATGATATCTACTGTGTTATATGCGTATATGCGATGGCGCACTTCGAGGAGGAGAAACGAGAAGCGGTCGAGGGAAAGCGACGCCAGCATCATCTGTCACCTGCCAATTCCGCACCGGGCACGATTTCCTGCAACCTGTGCCCGAGAACTTGTCGTTCACGAATCAGACTGCTATCTCATTTGGCAGCCCTCAAAAAATGGACGGAGATGGAAGGACATTATCGTCGTCAGCAATGACGGACAGCCTAAGATATATATATATATATATATATATATATATATATATATATATATATATATATATATATATATATATATACACAGTGTGACCCCCAAAAAAACGGAAACTTTTTAACAATCCAATAAAACCAAGAGTGATGGAAGAAAAATATTTAATTCACAGTAATTGAAACCTTAAAACATGCCATATAAGAAACAATGATGGAATTTTGATTTTTTTTTAAATTACGTCCTGCAGATGGCGTCCTCCTGTACGAATGCATTCTTGAAATCTGCTGTTGAGATTCCTCATTGACTGCTGCCACATCTCAGCTGGGATACTGTGAATTTCATTCCAGTTGCTAAAATGGCGAAATGTTTACTTGCTCAAGGTCACTGTCTCGCAGTGTTGCCACTTGCTCATGTCTGGCAATACGCACTTCAAAAATTCCCGTTTTTTGGGGTCACCATGTATATATATATATATATATATATATATATATATATATATATATATATATATATATATATATATATGCGTATAACTACATTCAGGGTTTCTGCTATCGTCTCGAAACAATCTACGCAATGCATGTGGATTTAATGGTATCGCTGTAATGGTCCTTAAGAAGCGTGCTCCTGAAATGGCCTATGTTCTGTCTAAACTCTGCAATAAATTCCTGTCTGTGGCTTGCTTTCCTACTTTGTGGAAATCCTCTTCTGTAGTTCCTGTTTTTAAAGAATCCAGGGGAACCGTCCGATTCTTCCGACTAACGAGTCTTCTATATCTTTCTGGCAAAGGCTCTAATCAAAATTGAACTCGTTACGCATTTCACCTCGCAGGGTCTTCTTTCAGACAAACAAAATGGCTTTCGCTTCTCTAGGTCATCTCCTAATGTGATAACGGTTATTGGTGAAAGCTTCAGATAAGAACTAGTCGAAAACCTTTCTTGGAAATATATTTATTAATAAATTTGTTTATAAGGTTGTACAAATGAAAAGATTTGAAATTGGCAAGTTTTGCCATTTCACGAAAACAGACTTTAAACACTACTATCTCCCTTTCATTTTTTTCACTGAAACCAAGTAGCGTTCTTTCGTTTCTTTTCACGCAATCAGAAAGAAATAGTCCCGTTCTCACTGAACCCAAACTATGCCTAAGATAGTGATTTTCTAAGACCGGCTTAGATGTGGCACGAGGCCGAAAATATGGGGCACCCAGTGAGGATCGAACTCACTACTCAGTCGTATATCTTCTAGCGAGACAAGTTTGCTAACCATTACACCGCCTCGAGATGCCCAAAGTGATTTTCCAAGCGTACTTTAGATGTGGCACAAGGCCGAAAGTATGGTGCACCCAGTGAGGATCGAACTCACAAATCAGTCGTAATTGATCTAGCAAGACAAGCTCTCTAACCATTACACCGCGCCGAGGTGCCCAACTGCGCCTAAGATATGCTGATTTTCTAAGCGCAGCTGAGAAGTGGCACAAGGCCGAAAGTATGGTGCACTCGAACTCAATTTTCAATCGTAATTGACCTTGCGAAACAGGATTGCAAACAATTATGCCAGGTCGAAGTATCAATTCTCCCCCAATTCTCACTGGAATTATCTTGCGGTTGACAGTTTTTTATTATCTGGTGTTTGTGGTCTCCGCCCTCATAACTACAACCACGATTTTCTTTCATTGTTTTTAAGGCAAATCGCTTCTGCCTTGCGTCTAAGGCAAGAATAAAAAATTTTACAGGCAACTAAAAAAAAAACAACTTTTTATGGGAAACATTTATTGAAAATATAACATATATACACGAAACATTTGAAAAATATCTGAGCGAGACACCAAAGAGGAAAATATTCAGGATTTGCAACCCTTGGGATGTGCGAGTGATGTAAGAAACTCGGAACGAGAAATCGACGTGATGTGTTCGAATTCCGGTTGGGATCGTTGAATTCACTTTCGCACATATACTCCAACGACAGGTAGGAATCCATCTATTCTACCCTCAGGTATGAGTTAACAGTTATCTCTTGGTTGACAATTTTTATTATGCCCCTGATTTCATTTTTGGGGTCTGTGCCATCAAGGCTACAGCCACGATTTTTTTCGTTCTATTTAACGCAAATAGCTTCTACCTGGCGTTAAAAATATCGTAGAAGCAACTAAAAACAAATTTTTTATGGGAAACATTTATTGAAAATATAACATATATATAAACGAAACACTTGAAAAATATTTTATTGGCTACGATGGTTATTTATATTTGGCCTTTGAATTCAGATTTCGTAATTGAACCCTGGGAGTCAACATGTTAAAAATAGTAGGGTAGACTGTAATCTCTAGCTGTGCTTGTCAACCTGTATAGAAGGAGAACAACTCTGAATTGAGAACCGTATGCCACCTTTGTGGGGACATATACTCAAACTGTAACTAAGGTCTACTCAGTATAGTTGCCATATAAACCTACCTGCTTGGAAATCCAACAATGGAGAATCCTGAACACCGACCCTAGGAAACCGCGGAAAAATATAAATATCTGAGCGAAACACCAAAGAGGAAATTATTCAGGTTTTGTAACCCTTGGGATGTGCGGATGGTGTAAGAGGCTCGGAACGAGAAAACGACGTGGCGAGTTCGAATTCCGGTTGGGATCGTTATATTCACTTTCGTTATATACTCCAGGGAAAGGTAGGAATCCATCTATTCTCCCCCCCCCCGGCTATGAGTTAACATATCGACACGAGTTATCTCGTGGTTGACATTTTTTATTCATTAAGACAGTCAACGTATTCAATAATAGGGTAGACTGGGTTCCCCAGCCTTGGTTGGCAACCAGTATAGAAGAAGGACAGCTCTGAATTGAAAATCCAATATGTTCTCAGGTGGGTCACTTATTTGAAATGTGGGAATTGATCTCGCGAGACAAGATTGCTAACCTTTACACCACGTCGAAGTGTCCTAAATTATTTTCTAAGCGTAGCACAGATGTGGCACAAGGCCGAAAATATGGGACACCCAGTGAGGATCGAACTCACTATTCAGTCGTAATTGATCGAGCAAGACAAGCTTGTTAACCATTACAACACATCAAGGTGCCCCTCTTTTGTAAGCGTAGATGTGGGACAAGGTCGAAAACATGGGGCACCAGGTGAGGATCGAATTCACTATTCAGTGGTAATTGACCTAGCGAGACAAATTTTCTAACCAAGTTGAAGTGATCAAGTAGCGTTTTTGATAGGGCAGTTCTGTGTTTTCAAAATGGAACAGTGTTTTTTTTGGGGGGGTAGGTATTGGCAGGGCGTAACGGTCGGCCGAACTAGTTAAGGAATTAACTAACTAACGAAGGGAGAGGCGGGCAGAATTATAATAGAGATGGTGAAACGCATGCAGCTGCTTCGGATATCTCGAAAGCGTTTGACAGGGTTTGGCATGCTAATCTTCGCAAGTAGAAAATTATGGCATTTCTGGTCGAATATTTGATTCTATTTTTATTATCAAATCGCGAAATGAAAGTTTCCTTGAATGGCCATTCCTCTAGATCATTTTGCATTAATGCAGATGTTCCCCGGGATTCTATCCTTAGGCCTGCGTTGTCCCTTATTTTCATCAACGATCTTACCGACATCATCATTTCTCAACTCCGTATGCTGATGCTACCACTACCTACTCCTGTCTTAAAGGTAACTCTGACCGGTTCAAGAAGGTCAAATTGTCAGCTGATCTAAAAAATGATCTACAATCTACTATTAACTAGGGTAAGGAATGCCTTATAAATTTTAACATCTCCAAAAGGAAACTCTTAATCATCTTCGAGAACTATTTTTATCTTCCATCTACATGGCTGATGCTAACCTCCAGGAAAGTGGCACTTTACGCCTTCTCAGGTTAACTTTTTCCACTGACATCAAGTGGAAAGATTATATTGAATCAGTAGCTCAGTCTGATTCTAAGAAAGTTGGATCACTGTGTCGTGCTAGATAATTTTTCTCGTCAAAATCCATCTTTTACATTTCGAAGCCTACCATTCGTCCATGCATTGAATATTGCTACCACATGTGGTCTTCTGGTCTCGTATCTATTTAGAGATTCTGCAATGCTATTGGTCCTAACCTGGCATCACAACTTCAGTCCCTTTTCAACCGCCGTAACATAGTTTCCCTATGTTTTTTGTATAAATCTAGCTTATCTCTTTGGTGACTAGACTTTACGAATTTAAGCGCAGTACTAGATTGGCAGTTAGGTCTCATCATTTTTCTGTCGAAATGGCTATGTCTAACCTTAAGTTCTATGCTAACAGTTTCTTTTGCGTTTCTCGCTAGTGGAACTCTCTTCCAGCTTGTTGCTTTTGAATCAACTTTGATCATCAAAAATTGAAATGCAATATGAATCCTTATATTATGTTTTCTTAATACCTGTTTTTTATTGTTCTTTCTGTTAAATAATGTTCTCTTTTTCAAATATTCTATCACACTCATCAGCTCCTTGCATCTTAGGGACTTTACTGGTTTGTTTGGGGTGAAATGATAAATATATTTTCATGGTAATTGTTCTGGTGAGTTTTTCTCTGTGACACCTAGATTTTACGCATTCAAGCGCAGTACTAGATTGGCAGTTAGGTCTCATCATTTTAATATTGATATGGTTAAATTTAACCGTGAGTTCTATGCTAACAGTTTCTTTTCTTGCACTTCTCGCTTGTGGAACTCTCTTCCGGTTTCTGTTTTTTCAGTCAAAGTTGATTTTCATAAATTTAAATGCAATGTTAATCTTCGTCTTCCGTTACCTTTCCTGTTATCTTACTTGGCCTCTCTCCTTAATAATTGTTATATACCGTTGCTATAAACACTAATGGGTATATCCCAAGCTTCATAAATACGGTGGACACTATTGTAAGCGGGAGCAATATGCTGTCTATGCTGGCAGCGGGGGCTGTCAGCATGGGAAACTCTTGCCATGTCGAACTCTGTGCTTTTAGGAAGAGAGGAACCCGGACGAGTCTATGCCGAAGACTAGAGTCTCGTCCGGGAGCTAGACAGATACCCGATCCCGAGTATGCGGGGTCTACGCTCAATTTTTGCCAGAGTCTCGTCCGGGAGCTAAACAGATACCCGATCCCGCGTATGCGGGGTCTACGCTCAATTTTTGCCCGAGCTCACGGGCTCGGATTTCTCCACATTAAATTTGACTTTGTGCCACATCATAACTAGTGGGGAGGCAGGTAAATATCGCAATATGCTGTCTAAGCAATATTTGTCTATATTTCTGAGATGAGGTGTTATGTACATTATACACATGGCACAGTGGATAAGGGCGTTGGTTAGATCCAGTGACAGGACCCAAAGAGTGTGAGTTCAATACCCGGTTAAGGCAGTGGAGAACTTTCAGAGGGAAAAATTAACAGGAGATAACTGATAACTGACATCCATTAAAACATAGCACGTGGAACTAGAACAGTCTACCCCAGTGAGCGAAATAAAGGGTTCAGTTCGACATTCCAACCACCTGAAGAAGGCCGAAGCGTACAACGGCGGAAACGTTGTAATAAATATGGCGACAAAGATGAGGACAATAGTCCGAATAATGTAAATAATATGCTGTCTAAGCAGTCTAGCAGTTGTTTACCTACTTCACGCCGCTGGCGAGTATTGCATTTTGTTGATGTTATAAAGATCGCCATTTCATTTCCAACCTCCGTTTTGGTTATTCCTCATTCAGTAACCCTTTCTAGGTTACAACAATAATGTTTTGTCTTAGTGGCTTTATTGCTTTGCTTCGGGAGAAATGATTTTAAAATAAGAAGATGGCGTTGCTGGTGTTCAGGCAACGAACTCAACCAGAATTCAAAGATGGCGAAAATGAATTCGAGGCCGGGCGTTTGTTGATTTCGACAATGTAGTAATAGAAGTGGACATTGGGTGGTGCGTGTCTCTTTCTCAACACAAGCGACATCAGACCATCAGAAAATCTTAAAATTGAAGCAAATTTTAAGTCGCTTAACGACAGACACATTATCGAACTAACCCTATTGCTTGGAGATTGATTAAACTAAAAATAACCTACAAGTCCATAAAAAGATGTTTACCGTCTTGAAGTTCGTCCAGTGAGATTCCGAGATTCATATTCGTGTCTCGTCATTGCTTTCTCACGACCACTGCGATGACGGCAGACTGACCGGCACCGTCCACTTATTTCTCTGATGCAGTGAAAATCTCCCAGCAAAAGTCATTTTTCCACAAAGGTCCATTGAGAGAGAATTTGCAAATAATATTGGCTAAGTTTAGAAAACTTTAAAGTTTTGCACCTTCGTTATTAATAGAATTTTAATTCCATCGGTCACATAATCTACGTCTATTTCAATGTTTATACCTCAGTATTTATAAAGTTGATATCTCACGGTTCTACGACGTTGGTTAACATGATTTTCAAGTATATACCTCAATATGTACAAAGTTAATACCTCATATTGTTCAGCGATGATTGATATTTAATTTGTCCTTTTAACGGCATATCAACTCCTTATGGGTCATTTTATACCGAATTCTAATTTTCATGCGAGTTTTGATGTAATAAAAATATATGTTATTCTGCTTTCGCAATTGAATACATGGTAGATGATACTCAGCTTTTATACATACACATGTTTATGTAGATATAATTACTAGACGTGGTGATGGGTTTTATGTTGTGATTTTGTTGGAGTTAAATTTTTTAATACAGTTTAAGAAATTGCAGGATATCATATGTTATAATGTCTTGGAATTGTTCTGTTATGTTGGTTGTTTTGTAGCATTTTAAAAAGATTTGTCTGAAGTCGCTACAATTTGTTAGTATATGCGTTTTGTTAGTAATTTTTTATATAAAAATGTACTGCTGGTATTTTTACTACAAAAATGTATTTTAATACTTTCATATTTTTCTGTTTGGGCGGTACTATTTGCCTATAGCCGGGACACTAACTGGTTCTACCACCCGGATCAGGGTGGACCTGGTAACAACAGCAATTTAAGACGAGATCCACGCTCCACAATAGCTCCGAACTCCAGATCAGAAGCCTTACTGCCGAATGGAGTTTATCGTCATACCCATGGTTATTCTGCGCTGATTAAAATGATTTCCAGTTTTATACCTCAGTATTTATAAAGCTGATATCTCACATTTCGTCGACAGTGATTAATATGATTTCTATGTTTGTACCTCAGTATATTCTTCATTAATTAGTCATGTGATTTTTCAAATTATTTATACCTCGTTATATATAAAATTGATATCTCGCGTTCTCTTCTACGTTGATAAATGCAATAAGAAAGCTTATATGAAAATATGCACATAGTCGATAATATCTCCCAGGATGTTCACTCAAACCTGTTCATGTACAGAAATAGCGCGTGCACACACACACACACACACACACACACACACACACACACATATATATATATATATATATATATATATATATATATATAAACATACATATATATATATATTTGTGTATTTAGTCAGCAATCCTTCTTTCAAGCACATTTCATTAAAAACGACTGACAAGGTGCTTTTATTTAGTTTTTTATATAATTTCTCGTGCGATCTAATAAAGTTTTTCTTTTCAGAGGATAAATTATATAAAAATTGTCCGAATGTTCTTTTTTTCGAGCGCTTTCGGCTATACATTTAGCCATTTTCAAGGATTATATTTCAACTGTTAGAATTAGAAATAGTTTGTTATGTGTATGTTTTATAAAGTGATTCATTTTTTTGTTTCAAAACACGGTCAAGATATTATGTCCATGTTCAAAGTTAATATTATTAAGTGTTGGTTTATGTATATATATATATATATACTAGCAGTATAACCAGTTTTCGACCGGGTGTTTCATTACTAGGCATTTTTGCCGTTCAGTTGGAGCAGTTTAAGTTTAAAATCAGCCCACCTGAAAATCAATATTAGTAACATCAATTAGGGGCAACTGAGGCACGTCCCCAAATGGGGGGGGGTAACAATTTGAATAGGGGGGCACTGAAAAGGGCTGTTTTTGCGTTCTCAATCTTGAAAGGAAGGAACCTCTACCATGGACCGTCCTAATAATAATATACAATAATTTTCTCTTATAATTCTAATAATCTTTTGAATTAGATTTAAAATCTCTAAATTGATTGTACGCTGTTTTTTATAGACATTAAAGGTTGCCTATGATATTTGTGCAAAGTGTAAAAAAAAAAAAAGTGTAGGTTATTCGATATTTGTAATTTTTTCCAGCCAATTTGGGCACAAAACCATCATTGAAGAATTATCTATCAAACAAAAAAAAATTCATCGAAATTAAATGAAGACTGGGAAACACATAAACAACACAACACACACACATACATACATACACACACATACATACACGCACACATACATACACACACACACTTTGAGAATTATATATATATATATATATATATACTAGTTGTAATCTTATAAATATAAGAAATTATATATATATATATATATATATATATATATATATATTTGCAAATATTTACTTTGTTGCTTTAACCCTTTGAGCCCTGCGTTCCTGAACAATTTGAACCCTTCCCCATGAGCCCCTGAGTCAAAATTCACAAATAATTGGTATATAATGTTTCATGGCAGATTTAAAAGTAGTTACAAGTGTTTACCAACCATTCAATCGGTGGCAGGGCATTAAGTCATTTTTCTCTACCACCGTTCAACCGGTGGCTGGGCATTAATTCATTTTTCTCTCTCTCTCTGTTAAACCGTTGACTGGGCATTAACTCATTTTTCTCTACCACCGTTCAACCGGTGGCTGGACATTAAGTCATTTTTCTCTACCACCGTTCAATCGGTGACTGAGCATTAAGTCATTTTTCTCTACCACCGTTCAATAGGTGGCTGGGCATTAAGTCATTTTTCTCTACCACCGTTCAATCGGTGGCTGGGCATTAAGTCATTTTTCTCTACCACCGTTCAATCGGTGGCTGAGCATTAAGTCATTTTTCTCTACCACCGGGAAAGCGGTGGTCAGGGCTCAAAGAGTTAATAATATAACATAAGAAATCAATTAAAATATTAATTAAAAATATTAACTAAAATATTATAATTAATTAATAATAAAAATAAACAAATATTATAATTCAATTCAGTGGCTCTTGGGTCTTGGATTAGTTTTAAAAGTGCATTTGAATTTCAGAGAATTTCTGTTCGGGTTTCCCACATTTTTGTTCTCAAATATTTTTCCGTACCTCGATTTAAAAAGCAGTCAGTTGTTCCCTTTCTCTTCTTTTTCGCATTCTTTTTCTTGTTTAAAACTGTTCGGTTGGCCTTCTTGGGCTGGAAAAGGGGGTAAAGGGAAGAAAAAAATGAAAACTCATCATCTGAGCGAGCCCCACCTTCTCACTTGAGATGAATTCGGATAAAACAAGGGTCTTTCGCCAAACAATTTACCATTTGTAAAAAAAAAAAAAAAAACAGAAATAGATAAGATCTTGGTGCGCCAGAACCAATCTTTTGACATTCCTCTTTTCACCCCGACCGACACACACCCGCAGAAAAATGCGGGGGAGGGGCTGAAGATTACTATATCTATTGCGAGTAGGAAAGTGCATCCTTAGCGAATCGCTTCTTTTGTGTGTCGCGTTGGACAAAGAAGCGTCTTTTGTGCGTCGCTTCAAGTTCACAACAAATGAATGGTATCTTTTTCGACAAATTTTCTCAGAGTCCAACGTCTTTTCACCACCTTGGATAAGTATTGTACTTCTATGTCATTTGAATTCTTCGAATACATCTGTTGATATCATTTAATGATAAAAGTACGCGTGACAGCGTTTGTATTTCATTTAAACACACACAAACACTTCAGGTCCTTACAACGTTTTCACCAGTCTTAGTAGATCTTCTGCTATCGCAATGCGCCTTCGGATTTCAGTGTCGCACATTCTGTCCCCTGTTAAAAGACGCTCTTGATATTTAAAGTGTTTTAACAGAGGACGCAAAGTGTTGGAATATCCAAAAATGTCTTCCAGAAGCTAAGCTGAAAAACTTCGTTAGAAACAAAGAAAAGAGTACTTATCTGTTATGTAATATCAGTCCTCTTATATGGCAGTGAATGCTTGACAATCTCCTCACAGATGAAGAAGAGACTTGAAGCAAGAGAAACAAAGAAAAGAGAACTGAACTGTTATGTAATATCTGTCCTCCTATATGGCAGTGAATGCTGGACAATCTCCTCACAGATGATAAGAGTCTTGAAGCAACAGAAACAAAGAAAAGACTACAGAACTGTTATGTAATATCAGTCCTCCTATATGGCAGTGAATGCTGGACAATCTCCTCACAGATGAAGAAGAGACTTGAAGCAAGAGAAATAAAGAAAAGAGCACTGAACTGTTATATAATATCAGTCCTCCTATATGGCAGTGAATACTGGACAATCTCCTCACAGATGAAGAAGAGACTTGAAAAAAGAGAAATAAAGAAAATAGTACTGAACTGTTATGTAATATATGTCCTCCGATATGGCAGTGAATACTAGACAATCTCCTCAGAGATGAAGAAGAGATTTGAAGCAAGAGAAACAAAGAAAAGAGGACTGAACTGTTATGTAATATCAGTCCCCCTATATGGTAGTGAGTGCTGGACAATATAATATCCAAAGAAAATACGAAATAAAGGAAACAAAAATAAATTATTAGCAACACGGCCTTGTTAAATATTCAAAATTTTATAACTAAAATGAGATATTCAGTTATTATGGTAAGACGAAGCATTGTTCACATCGTTCGGTGTCGAGTAAGGCTAGTTTTCTTCTTCTTTTTCTTCTTGTTCTTCTTCTTCTTCTTCTTCTTCAAGTCACCTTACATCGATGAATCTAATTATTCGCCTCACTTCCGGTCTAGTTTTCATCGGCCATGATCCATGACGATGTGTTATATTTTTCCCACCAACGCAACCAAACAAGGACTGAATTGTCAGCGGAAATATTTATAAAAAAATGCGAGCCTATCTTATTTGAGTAGAGACTAGTCTAGCTTAGTCTCCTCTTGTCGATTATAAACTGGTGTAGACCTGAAATGCTGGCGAAAACATTCTAAATAAGTCGCTGTTGCTATGTCGTGGGAAGTCGACCGTAGAGTGCAAAGCGAAAATGAGACCAGGTAAACGAAAACGTTTTAACAACATCCAACTATGTAACTAAAAAGACAGATCTTTGATACAAAGATTCACCTGACGCACAGGAAATAGAATATAGAGGAATGCATATCACAAAGTCCCAAGTCGGAATACTTTTTTTTTATGCATATAGTCTTGTTCGAGAATCTGGTAGTAGAATAGGCATTATCGACTCGGAAAGTGGACTTGACGTGTCGAGTTCAAATTCCAGCAGGTGCCTTTGCTTTGGGTTTTGCAGGAAGACTCTGGGAAAAGACACAAGGCTTACGACCAAATCACAATGAAACACCGGTTAGCGCCCGATCACCGGAGTTAAGCAACGTCAAGTAGATGGGTAACCGTTTCGGAATACCAGGTGCTGCTTGGATGTACAGGTGCTATGCCTTACCGAGATATCACGTTGAAACACCGGTTCACGTACGGTCCACAAAGTTAAGCAACGTCGAGCGCGGTCAGTACTTAGATGAGTGACCGCTCGAAAATGCCAGGTGCTGCTTCGATATACAGGTGGTATGGTTTACGCCCATATCACGCTTAAACACTGGTTCTCGAACGTTCACCAAAGTTAAGCAACATCAAGCGCGGTCAGTACTTAGATGAGTGACCGCTCGAAAATTCCAGGTGCTGCTTCGATATACAGGTGGTATGGTTTACACCCATATCACGCTTAAACACCGGTTCCCGTAAGTTCACCAAAGTTAAGCAACGTCGAGTCTTGTCAGTGCCTAAATGGGTGACCCTTTGGGAATAGCAGGTGCTGTAAACGTATATGTGCAGGCGGTAGAAACACCGGTTCCGGTACGATCACCAAAGTTAAGCAACATCTAGCCTGGTTAGTATCTAAATAGGTGACTGTTTGGTAATAGGAGTTGATAGTTTCATCTATCGCCCGGCTCAATCTCCTCCCCTATCTTTTGAACAGGAATAGAAATTTATCCCTTGTTTTTCTGTCCTGGGTATGATGATAAATTACACCCGGCAGCAAGGTCACAGATCGGGAGACTTTGAGGAGCGAGGAACCACCTCCTAATTGCTGTTGTTTCCAGATTCATTCTGACCCAGGATGCTAGCACATGTCAGGGTCCTAGCTATGAGCAAATAGGAAACCACGAAACTGCGGTCAAAACACTAGGAAAATATTGAAATTTTATAGCACAAAATACTGGCAATACATTTTCATAGTAAAAAAAAATTACCAGCGATACATTTGTGTAAGGAAAAAATATTGCCAGCAATACATTTTTTAACAAAATGACTAATGTTCCCAGGAAACTTAAATTTCGGTATTAAATCATCCATAAAAAATTAATATGCCGCTAAACAAAAAACTTTTTTTTCCTATTTATTATTAGGGTTCCGACTCCTTCAAAATTCTTCTCATTCTTTTCACTCCCTTGCGTCTTAGTAACATTATCGCCTTACTTGGGATTAATTGATAAAAAAAGAAAAGTAATACTTGCATTCATACCGGACTACAGACAATACCTTTCTTCCTGATTTTCAATGCATTTTTATAGTAAAATCATTAGCAATGCATTTCATTATACATATAATAGCCCTATTCTATCAGTAATGCTTGCATTCATTCCTGACCACTGACAATCCCTTTCTTCCTGATTTTCAATGCATTTTTATAGGAAAATCATTGACAATGCATTTACATTATACATATAATAGCCCTATTCTATCAGTAATGTTTGCATTCATTCCTGACCACTGACAATCCCTTTCTTCCTCATTTTCAATGAATTTTTATAGGAAAATCATTGACAATGCATTTACATTATACATATAATAGCCCTATTCTATCAGTAATGCTTGCATTCATTCCTGACCACTGACAATCCCTTTCTTCCTCATTTTCAATGCATTTTTATAGTAAAATCATTAGCAATGCATTTCCATTATACATAGAATAGCCCTATTCTATCAGTAATGCTTGCATTCATTCCTGACCACTGACAATCCCTTTCTTCCTGATTTTCAATGCATTTTTATAGGAAAATCATTGACAATGCATTTACATTATACATATAATAGCCCTATTCTATCAGTAATGTTTGCATTCATTCCTGACCACTGACAATCCCTTTCTTCCTCATTTTCAATGCATTTTTATAGGAAAATCATTGACAATGCATTTACATTATACATATAATAGCCCTATTCTATCAGTAATGCTTGCATTCATTCCTGACCACTGACAATCCCTTTCTTCCTCATTTTCAATGCATTTTTATAGTAAAATCATTAGCAATGCATTTCCATTATACATAGAATAGCCCTATTCTATCAGTAATGCTTGCATTCATTCCTGACCACTGACAAGCCCTTTCTTCCTGATTTTCAATGCATTTTTATAGTAAAATCATTAGCAATGCATTTCCATTATACATAGAATATCCCTATTCCATCAGTAATGCTTGCATTCATTCCTGACCACTGACAATCTCTTTCTTCAGTGCCCAAAATATATTGATTTTCCAATTGTAGCTTAGATGTGGCACAAGGCCGAAATTAGAGGGCACCCAGTGAGGATCGAACTCATTACTCAATCGTAATTGTTCTAGCGAGACAAGCTTGCAAACCATTACACCGCCTCGAGAAGGCCCGCTTGATACTCGCAATATAAAGTGAGTGTTAAACCACTTTAATACAAAAATTACAAATGTATATCATTTTTACGTACTTCCCTAATTAACCGGAATCATTTTACTTTTGAACCAGTCCTACTCTATGGATCAGGAACTTGGACATTATCTGTTCGTTTTGAAAGAGACTGGATGGAACATCAAGAAAAATCTACTAAGAAAAATTAAGAACATCAGTTGGAGATCCCATGCAACTCTTAACACAACCTATAGAGAACTGATCTCTTAAGCTGAAACAAAAACACTTAGTTTACCGGCCACCGAGCGGACAGGGAAATCGGTCATCCATAGTGTTTTCTCATGAAAATTGACTTTCCCCAGACACCATAATCAAAATGAAGACGTTCCACTCTATCCCAAACAAAAGTCAAGGAACGAAACCCCAGATATTACTGAAAAAAGCACTAAGATTGACTGGACTTGAGGGACATATTTCTGAAAGAATTGTCTTAAGAGTAAGAATCTTCAACCGACAGCAATATTGGCTGTTTGGTCATCTTGACGATCTTGATCCGAGGATCTCTTGTGAGTTGAATTGGTCCGAAGCTTAAGGCATGAACGCTTCACACAATTTATGGAGAACTGAGACCTATCTCTCTTAAACTCAAACAAAAACGATTGCAGTTTGCCGGCCACTGTCACCGAGCGGACAGAGAAAATGTCTCATCCTTACTCCGATGGCATCCTTCTGGAAAAAAAAATTGGGGGGGGAATAAAATCTGATGATCCGCTGTCCTTTAAAAGGGCTGTGGTGAAATAATCTATTATATGGAAACTTAAAGTGGTCTGTTTTTATTTAAATTATTAGCTCTGATTTACATTGAGCTCTCTGGATTTTATCCTCCTTGGGTCTACCCATACGGATTACCTAGTTTTTCGTAAACTATATATATATATATATATTGCCTGACGATTGCACTAGCATGAAACAGACTGTCGCCTCTAAGTGTTGACTTCTATGTTCACTTTTATATTTACACACGCTCTATCTCTGATATTGATCACTTTATCCCATAAATATAGCACACTTTAAGACTATATTTCTTCATATATATATATATATATATATATATATATATATATATATATATATATATATTTGTCATCCACAGACAGACTGTTTCGCTGTTTCACAGCTCATCAGTGTGGCTAGACGTCCGGTTGCCTCTAGCTAGGATCGAAACCCGACTGAATTGGCGTCAGTCGGAACTTCGTCGGCGCACGGCAGGGAGGAAGGTGAATTTTAGCGTGTTTATTTTTAGATTTAGATAAACACACAGTGACTGACAGTGACTCAATTCTGCCGAAGAATCATGCTTTATTAGCTTTAATAGTCACTGTTTACAAATGCGCCCCTCACATCCACAGAACTCAACCGAAATTAATTTTTCAGGAGCCAATATTTTTGTCATCCACAGACAGACTGTTTCGCTGTTTCACAGCTCATCAATGTGGCTAGACGTCCGGTTGCCTCTAGCTATATATATATATATATATATATATATATATATATATATATATATATATATTAGTATAAGTAATATTGAGTATAAATTGGTTTATATCTCACATTGTTAAACGCTAATCTAAATCATTACAAATACAGTAGAATACCTCATATCCAGAATCCCTAATATCCGGAATCCCGCATAACCGGACATGACTTTGATGTGTATATTTGAACTATTTGGGTGATATGTAACTGATTTGAAATTTGTTTTTCAGAAAATTTACTTTGGATAATTGCTTATGCTTATTTCACCCTAATGGCTTGTATTGGTGCAAACGACGATGGCAATAAGAGGAAAAGAACAACTTTGAAGTTATCGCAAAAAGTGAAAATTTTAAACAGACTAGACGCTGGTAAAAGTTCATTGTAACTAATGGCTGAGTTCAAAATAGGAAAGTCAACATTATATGATATAAAATTTCCCAAAGAAACTATTTTCACAATGAGCAAGGAATAAAAAACATGATTGTGTTGAAACCTGGACTGAAATTGAAAAAGCTATTGGAAAAGGTTGTCAGTTTTATGGAAAGAAAGCCAGCATTCAGCTATGACGATTGTAATAACGCACGCAGAGTTAAAAAAAATGTCTTTCGTTTAAAAAATTTCAAGAACAAAAGCAAAACGAAATACAGAAAAAGTTGAGAATGACATGAGAAGAGAAAGAATCATCATGCAACAGCGATTAAAAAATCCTCGTTACATTATTTGTTTTGCATACGTGACATACTTAATTTAATGAATTTTCATTAACATTACATTATTTATTTCTTTTTCCTTAAAATCAATTCCGTTATATTTCACTCACCGCTAGCTTATTTTGTTTACTATAAAACATCGAAAATTAATGTTAAACCTGATTTCAGTTCTTTTATTTTAATCTAAATATAACTAAATATAATATTAGGTTGCAAAAATAATGTCGTTTTCTCACATGAAGTTGAACGTCAAAAAACGACATTATTTTTGCACCAACCTAATATCAGGACTTTGCAACCATTTCCTTCTATCTAGAAGTCCTTGCTGTCAGGGATTCTACTGTATTTGATTTATTTTATTTCATATTTATTCTATTGTGCGTGTTAATCTATTCAAGGCCTGAACCCCAACTAAAAAGAATCCGACATCCACAATAAACTGGCGACACTAACGTGATTTTAAACACTGGATACAATCACTTTATATAAAATGTTGACTCCCAACAAAAAATGAACAGAATTTTAATGCAACAAAACAAAAAAGAAAAAAATATATTAAAAGAAAAATTCAAAGGAAAATAACAGATGACGACATAACGTTTGATATCAGTGAAATGATTGGTTAACTAACAGCATAAGCAGCAACCGCCCACGATAATGAAAATGTTCCATTATGGTGTGAAATTGCCGGATTATTTCGAAAATGACATTAAAAGTTTGCGCTCTATTACCTTTTAGGAGTTATGGACAATGTAAGTTCGACTTCTTTCGCGTCGCGTCGACATTACTGGCTTTGTTTACATACGTTTGCCGAGAGGAGTAATGCGCGGAAGCTTCACTTTCCTTGATTACTGCGCTTATTTCTTGTTTAAAATGAATGTGCGATGCATTATTATTATATTGCAGTAAAAATGAAAAAAACGAAAAATAAAATTAAAATTAAGTGAACGAAAGGATAAAAAAATGTTTTCCTTTATTTTTTTCAACAAAGTTTTTTTTTAAATTGTCTCGCGAAAGTTTCCTTTAATTCCGACAATTAAAATAAAACAAAAATTACGTGCCTGAAAAAGGTTAAAAAAAATTGTTTGCCTTTTTTTTTCAACAATGTTTTTTTATCTTGTTTTTTTTTTGTTTTGTTTTTTTTTTATTTTTTGGTAAAAGGGTTCAACGATGACATTATATTTATTTAGAAAAGCTTTCAATTGTTTCCATAACAAATTTAAACCAATTTAATAAAAAGAAAAGAATTCATTATTTACTAAAGCTTCACTTGTACAAAGAAACAATACTTTTAATTGGAAAAAAGGAATATATACCAATTAAAAAAACTATTTATTTAAAGCTTTATTTTTTAAAAAAAGAAAGAGCATTTTAAAATAACTTTCACGAAAACTGCGCAGTAATCAAGACGAGTTAAGAAGATGCAAAAAGCAGTAAAAAGGCTGTTAACTAAGTAAGCTTCCGCGCGTTACTTCTCGAGGCAAACGTATGTAAACATCTCCAGTAATGGCGGACAACGCGAAAGAGATCGAACTTTCTATGTACTGTGTCCTTTCATGCGTCGGCGATCATGGCTCTCCACCTCCCACTATTCCTTGTAGCTCTCAACAAGTTTCTTCCCTCTGCCACCTCCCACAGAGCACATTCTGTCATCCACTTGCTAGGTATGTCATGCGCTGTATCAGATTCTCCAGGCCCTCCTTTCTCATTGCGTGTCCCAGAAACTTCAGCTGTCTCTTCCTGATGTTAACTATAAGCCTCCTCCTTGTTTACAACCTCTCTAAGACCTCATCCTTGCTCACACGCTCGGTCCATGATATCCTCAGCATCCTTCTGTAGAATCACATCTCTGTCGCTTCGAGTTTCTTCTTCATCTTTGGGGAAATCGTCCAACATTCGCTGCCGTAAAGAAGGACAGATGTCACTTAACAGCTCAGTATTCTTTTCTTTGTTACCAAAGAAATTCTTCTGTCTCGCAATACTCTGCCCAGCTTTTGGAATGCGTCCTTGGCCATCCCAATGTGTCTACGGATCTCAGTGTGGCATTTACATTGTCAATAAATCCTAAACAGTAATCGAGCGCAAATTTTTATTGTCATTTTCGAAATAATCAGGCAATTTCACGCCATAATAGAACATTTTCATTACCGTGGGATTCTGGTGCTTATACTGCAAATTAACCAAATGATTAAATGTCTATATTTTGACTCAATTAAAAACCAAACCAATGTCAAACTTTTGACGCAATTTTAAACCGAATGTGTAACTTTTGATGACTGTAAAAGTCGGACCAATGTTTATCTTTTAAAGTTTAAGTTTAAGCCGGGTTAACATTTACTTTTGCCGCTAATACTTCTTTTGGTTAGGATCCAAGTTGAGATTTCCAACCCCCCCCCCCCAGTTTGGTTTTAGTCCCTTTTAATCTCGACTGGTTCAAGTTTGTCCCAACAGATAAGCTCAAAGTCCTTGCAATGTCATCCACTGTCACCTTTCTGTCAGACTGAATGAGGTAATTGACTGATTCGATCACCTCAGGAGACCTCACTTCTGTCTTCATCCTCAACACTGCTCCGTCCTTCTTTAAACAATTTAGCCCACTTGTACACATTCTTTTTTTTTTGGCTGAAACATGTGGCACCATACACAGTTGACATTCTCCTATGAATTTCAACTGGTTTGCACCCTTCAGCAACCAAAAACGTGATAGCTGACCTCTGTTCAATCCTGGAGCATGCTTCTTGGTCGGCCATCTTTGTTAATCGCCAAAACTCTCAAAGTTTTTTTTTAATCTGCAAAAGAAATTAAATCCATGTGAAAAAGAAGTAAAACAAAAAATTTTTTAAAAGAGTAAGCTTCTATCTGTATTAGAAGTCCTTATACCGAAAAATTCACCTTATTTATTGAATGACCCTCGTATATATATATATATATATATATATATATATATATATATATATATATATATAATATTACGAACATTTGTACATAGGGAATTTGTACATAAGACATTTTTAAATCATGGGGTTTATTTTGTAGGTTCCGTTTGTGTATGTGGCATTGTGGTATACGTAGGAGTAAAAGGTGAAGGATGTCTTCTTTTGGTATATCTCTTATTTGTATTGAATGAATGGGTTGTGGATCGTATTAGCTAGATAATGGATAGCTAATGTTGACCAGCCTCAACCTACTCCCCACTTTTTGGGCCATCTGCCACAATTATTGTATTTTACAATAATAAATATTTACTTTTGGCGCTAAGGTAAATCGAATCAGTATTTCCATTTTGAGTCGAGATTTTGACATTAAATTAACCGAAGTTAATACGTCTCTGGGCCACGTACGATGCTGAATGACCCCAGTAGATTAACCAGTGGATCTGCAGTACTAAATTACTGCGCGGTAATTGTAGAATGAGCCCTTATGAATAATGTCTGGGTAAAAGGAAATTGGTGAGAGATTCGTGGGAAGTAATCGTAAATTTTTAAAAAGTAGAAATCCCAGGACATTCCGTGCTTCTTATATGCATCTAAGGTAGAATATGGAACTGATCACTACAGATATAAGAAAATTGGTGCTTAAGGAAAAAGGGTCAATGAATGGAATTCTTTGAAAACCAGGAAAAGATTTGAGAATAATGCGTGTGAGAAAGACGAAAAACCACAGAAGCAACTCCATTGTATTTTATGCAAACACATTCTTGAATGATTACTGACTGTTTTTTTACGCGAAACCACAGTTTCAATAACTGAATTACTTGCATATTATCATAGCCAGGTGTTCTCATACAGGTGTGAAAGATGTATATATTCTCATTCAAAAACAGAAATCACTCCTAAAACTTTAAATTTTAACAGTATCTACTACCTGGATTTACATAAAGGACACATTCAACGTAGTTTGTTTTTTTGTGTGCTTTTTTTTTTTTTGATAAAATATGTATTTTAGACAATTTTTTTTAACTATCCATTCGTTTCAGTTTAAAAGCGATAGCCTAAAGAACAGGAAAAAAATACATTTTAAATCAAATGTTCTACGTTTTAATCAAAAGCTTATTAAACTTATCTGTGGGTAGCGTAAAGGTTATCGGCGGGCAGTAGATCAAGTTCCGACCTCGTCTGTTGTGTTTGCTTTCGCATTAATGCCATTGTGAAAGGCATGAATTTATCTCACCACCCAACAGCTATGAGAGCAGCGTGGAGTGAGTTCTTTTGCCATTGTTGCTAGCCTAGATACAGATATTTCAGAAACTTTATTTTTCAATTTTCTAATAATGTAATTGGATAGTACTTTTGTATTTTTAACGCAGTTTATAGCTATACTATGACATCGATCGATCACGAATCCCATAACCCATCAGGGTCCAAGGGGGACCACATCTAGTGCAGCTGCAGTAGAAATGGCGTTTCTTGAGCAATATAGCCTGATGGAGCCCAACCCTCTCCAGGTCAGTTTGAAATCAGAGTTTCCATCTCCTAGACTGGTTGCCACCCAAGGCTATAGATCCCAATCTGTCTTCCTATTTACCCATAGCTAGGGGGGAGAAAAATAGAATTTATACCTTTCCCAAGAATATTAGCACGTAAATGAATGTAAGGGGTTTTCTCTTTTTCTTTTTCCCTGCCTGTAGTTCTGGTCAAATCTTTCTGTAAATCTTTCCATTCATCTCAGAGTTTAAGTAGCTTGTCAACGCAGTGATCAGTTCTTCTGATAGGAGGAATTCGTGCTTTTTGCTCCAAAAAGCAAACTTCATGAACGACTTTTCAGGCGAAAATTCCCAAATTTCATGGTCGATGAGGGTCACCTTCAGCTAAAATTTTGCATATATTGTTTTTCTGTTAATTGGAATAAGATAGGGGGTTGGGAACTAAACTTTTAGAAAGTTTTAAAATAAGGGCCACCTTAATACACACACACGCACACACACAAACACACACACACACACACACACATAAAGATTTGCAAAAAACAACACAGTTTACAAATTCAAGTATCTCCAACGAATTAAATAATATTTATGTTGGTCACACCACAAACTCGCTTTCCCGACTCTTGACACTACATTTGAATGATAACTCTAACATTTTTAGACATTTAAAACAACATGCCTGGCCGCATACACAATTCCGGAAAATCCTTATTGAAAACACAACTATATTTAAACATGAAAACAATAAACAAAAACTAAGAATTCTTGAAGCTATATACATAACACAGTTGAAATCTAACATGAACAAAGTAAACTATGAAATCTCCACAAATATTCTTAAATGCCTATAATTGGTAACAGAAGCCATTGGTTTATACCAACGGCTTCCCATACTTAAGACTTCTCGTTTTCACTCTTGCGTGGTCATGTGTGACGTCATAAACTGCGGTGCGATTTTCGCTTCCAGCGTCTTGTGTGCACGATTTTGTCGTTGTTTGGAAATCTTCCATGTAAACAGAAACAGACTATCATTATTGTTTCGTCCGTGTATTGTTTGATATATTGAAATGTAATTGTCATCTTTGATAATGGCTTATGCAAACCGGAAGCTTAGATAGGATTTAAACATGTATCAATATGTTGATTTCCCTTCGTTTTTCAATGATAATGTTATTAAGCTTATCAGACAATATGAAAGGAACTTACTTAAAATAGACAAAACTTGTCTATATTATTTAATGAAACCTGCATCAATGAAAAATTGCTGCCTAAATATACACAATATATATATATATATATATACTGTTTTGTCCGTGTATTGCTTAATATATTATAATGTAATTGTCATCTTTGATAATGGCTTATGTAAGCCGAAAGCTTAGATAGGATTAAAAAAACATGTATCAATATTGTGATTTTCTTTCTTCTTTTAATGATAATGTTATTAAGCTTATCAGACGATATGAAACGAATTTACATAAAATAAATAGACAACACTTGTCTATATTATTTAATGAAACATGCATCAGTATATATATATATATATATATATATATATATATATATATATATATATATATAATCAAACAAATCCTTTTACCTCATATTGGGAGTAGTCTATTTCGGCAGATGACGAAAATGGCCGTCTGCCTTTTCAAACCTGGTGTGTTTAAACTTTACTAACCGGAAAGTTGTCTGTAGCTGAATAGTTAAAAGCACGTCAAGCCAAATGACGGCTTCCGTATCGGATACAGCTTCGATTCCAGTCGGAGAACGCATATTTAGGTACTAATTACTACCTTATGGTTGCATAGAGTATGAAACTCCGAGTTGTACTGTTGGCGTGGGGTATTATGTATATTTATTAATATATATATATATATATATATATATATATATATATATATATGTGTGTGTGTGTGTGTGTGTGTGTGTGTGTGTGTGTGTCTTAGGGAAAAAATATGACAAAGTGCAAAAAGTTTTCGTGTGACGTAATTCGTCTTTGACGCGTTCATCAAAATTGTGGAAGTTAGGTTTGGTTTGTTTAACAGCACATCAACACCTTATGGGTCATTTAATGCCGGAATTTAATTTTCCTGGGAGTTTTGATTTGATTTGTTTGTTTAAGGGCATATCAACACCTTATGAGTCATTTAATGCCGGAATTTAATTTTCATGGGAGTTTTGATTTGATTTGTTTGTTTAAGGGCATATCAACACCTTATGGGTCATTTATTGCCGGAATTTAATTTTCCTGGGAGTTTTGATTCGATTTGTTTGTTTAAGGGCATATCAACATCTTATGGGTCATTTAATGCCGGAATTTAATTTTCCTGGGAGTTTTGATTCGATTTGTTTGTTTAAGGGCATATCAACATCTTATGGGTCATTTAATGCCGGAATTTAATTTTCTTGGGAGTTTTGATTTGTTTGTTTAAGGGCATATCAACACCTTATGGGTCATTTAATGCCGGAATTTAATTTTCCTGTGTCTTTTGATTTGATTTGTTTGTTTAACGGCACATCAACACCTTATGGGTCATTTAATGCCTGAATTTAATTTCCTTGAGAGCTTTGTTAATTTTAATTTTAATCTTTATTTATAAAGTCGGGAGTGTCGCAAGTACACAAGGGTTACAGAGTGTAAAAAGAAAAAAGACTGTTTATGGTGGGGATTGAGGAAAGGAGTAAAAGAAGAACGGTGATCCAGACATCAGAAGATGTCGATTGACATTACATTTAAATTTTTGAGGATTATATTTATCAGGGAATCTAGTGAGAGTAAGGGATTTCCACTGTCGGGCAGTGCGAGAGAAGAAGAGGCGATTACATTTAACTGCTTCCACAGTAAAAGGATGGGACCGAGATGTCAACCTAGTAGCACGCTTGAATGCGTGCAGTTGGGGATTCAAATCTGTTACTGGAATTGTTTGCTGTAAAAATGTATTTTTTTATACTTCCCTGAGATTTTGACATCAGTTTCGGGGTTCACTATTTTCCCATAGATGGGACCCAAACAGGTGCTACCACCCCGAATTGTGGAAAAGATGTATAATTGTTATAGCATACCTACGGACGATAATGGGTATATTCCCATTCACATAAATACAGTAGTAAATACTGTATGTTGGTCTGCAATCGAAGATTCGTCTCCAGCTGTGCTGGTCAAACTCTCTGCCTCCGGGCAGAGAAGATTCTCAGACGAGGCTCTGACGAGGAGCAGTCTCGTCTCGGGAAAAAGCTACCCGACCACTTTTGACCCCTTTTTTACGGGGTCTATGGGGGATTTTTGGCTCGGATATCCCACATTAAATTCGGCCTTGTGCCACATCTGACCGCGTGTGGCGATTGGTAGATATCCTGCAGTTGGAGATTCACTTGACTCACTTCTAGCAGTTGACTACATCTTCTACGCGCCACTGGCGAATCTTATATGTATTGTTCTTGTTCTAAGTATTATCATTCATGAACAAACTTTGATTATTCTATTCAGTAACCTTCCCATGGTAATGAATAGCGGCTCGGATTGAGGAATCGGAGAGCCGAGTTCGAATTCCAGTCAAATCAATTACATTCACTTACATGCTAATAGAATGGGAAATATATGAATCCTCTTCTTCTTCTTCCCCCAGCTATGATAGTGTTGTGGTAGGATCCACCTAATGTGCATAGTGGAGTACCGACGATATAAATATGGTTGGTACCGGGAAGACAGGAGAGGCGAATCAAGAGATTCAACTAGAGACTCTGCCCGACTGCGATTTAGTCAACACATTCTCCAGGAACGGTCTTCCCAGGAATATACAAAAGACTATATGTAAATATTGTGTACACTTTCTTGTTTCAATACATTTTGTTCTAAGTACATTTTGTGTTGCATTATTATTCCATGCATTAGTCAAGTTTCAACAGATAGACAAGGTTATAATGGCAACTGGTCTACTGCAGAAAGAAATGGCAACCAACTGCGGGGAAAAAAATCTGCCTCGTCAATCATGTATCGAAAGAGTTTATCACGCATGGCACATAACTGAACCTTCTCTGGGTTACAACAATGAGAAAAAAGAAACATACAGACGAAACCGTGAGTTAATTGAACGTCGTATTTTGAATGGCACCCATTTTATACTATTCTGGGCTCTCTCGTCTTGGGTGCCTTGTTGACAGTTCTGTATTCCGAACAGTAGAGGAGGCAAGAGGAAACTACTCTAATGTCTTTCCCAAGAAAAAAATGATAATTCACAGATGCAGAAAAAGTTGTGGAGTCGCTATACTCTCAACCCTGTGTCTCCTCGCATTTAATTAAATATTTCATTTAATTCTATGATTCATTGCCGATGAGTATAAAAATGTTTACCTTTACAAAACTTATGTATTAGTAACGAAAATATTAGCCGCTTCCCTATGAAGAAAACATTTAACCAAGTAGACAATATCGTTTTCCGTTGAAATTTTTAAAAATCTTTCTCTTGAAACAATTTTTCAGGAAAATAGATTTATCCAGTCCAGTAGCTGTTATCTCTCTTTCCCAACAGTGTTGAGGGGTTTCCTTCCTAACCTTTTATTTGGAGTAGTGTGGAATGTCAACATCTTGACTATGTAATTATTTTCTCTTCCCGTTACATGAACTTTCCATTTTAGTTGTTGCTGCTGTTGCTAGTGCTCAAGCGATGTGGTTTCTGTTGTTTGGTACAGTTCTTTGTTTGTTATTCTGTAGCGCCAGTCCACAATTTTCAAAGAAGGGTGATTTTTCCAAGACCCCCAGGCTTCATTTGCTCAAAGACAGTTTAAACCATTGATCTTAAAAGGCGGTATATACATGGCATTCATATGAAAGTCTCGATCTGATGAGGATATTTAAAAACATAACTCTAGTTTTCAGATTGATGTTTTGGTTTAGCAGCAACTTGCGGTATTGGGCGAAACTACCTCTGGCACAACCTACTCTATGTTCAATTTCCCTTTTCTACAAAACTAATTTTGTTATAACTGATCCATAAGCCGAGGTATTTGAAATATTTACTATTTACTAATTCCATGTCCTGAATTTCACATGATGTATTTAGGATGTACACTATTTACATTATTCGGACTATTGTCCTCATCTTCGTTGCCATATTTATTACAACCTTTCGGCCGTTGTACGCTCCGGCCTTCTTCAGGTGGTTGGAATGTCGAACTGAACCCTTTATTTCGCTCACTGAGATAGACTGTTCTAGTTCCACGTGCCATGCTTAATAGTGTACATCCTAAATCCATCATGAAAAATTCAGGACATAGAATTAGTACATTTGTTTATCTTATATTCACATTATATTATTTTTCCTTTTATTCTATTCTATTTTATTAATAATTTTTAAATCGCGCGCGTATGTGTGTGTGTGTGTGTGTGTGTGTGTGTGTGTGTGTGTGTGTGTGTGTGTGTGTGTGTGTGTGTGTGACGAATGCACGGCCGCAATTTTCGACGGATTTGCACCAAAATTTACATGCACATGCTCCAAGTTAGTGGAAAAGCCACTTTGCAATTCCTAACTCCCATCGATAGTGGAAATAATGGATTTTTTCATGCTTCTACGGGAGTTTTCATGTAGTTTGCGGCCATTTTCTACTGGCCAGAGTGAGGGCCTATTGCTGGCTGCCACGAATAGGCAGGAAGATTCTATTGGCCAGCTTGAGAGCCAACAGCTGACTGACACGAATGTTAACTAGCATGCAAAAAAAATCGCTAGCTGCATTCGTCACAAGTGGGGAAAAATTTAAATCTGCATGGCACTTTACTTTACTCCAATTGGCTCATTCGCTTGTTTAAACTCAACGTTGATTCTTATTCCGCAGAACTGGGTCAGATGTGAAAAAGTATTTGTTGTTAACATTCTTTTTTCATTCGGTTTTTCCAGTTACGAGTTCTTTTTTAAAGCTGATCGTTTTGTGTTCATTTTGTTTAGTTCTTTTTTCGTAACAGATTTAATGTTTAGTATAGAGCTTAGAAAAAATTCGCAGTGTGAGATAGGCAAGAAGTAAGGCATGTAGCAACACCAGCACGGCAAAGAGCACTCCTTTAAAGGCAAGGAAGGGCAAAAATATATTAAGTCAAGTGATAGCGATTGCTGTATGAGTCGTACGATTTTTTAATCAAGCACGGGCAACGCTGGGCCATCCTGCTAGTTAATGCTAAATGTTAACTGCAAAATATATCATTCTGTGTTTTTTTTTAAATTAACCGCAATATGCCCATATATGTTAATTTATTCTTCCTTTTCTTCTTTCCCATTTTTCCTCCCACCCCTGCTTCCACATTTGCTTTCTTGTATATTTTCTTCTTTTTTTATCTTTGTCTCGTTTCCTGTGAGATGACTTATTAAATAGGTCAATGTGTGGTCCTTACCCCCCTTACTCTAAAGTATTTTAATAAAAATAGTTTTAAAATTACTCCTATCTCTCCCTTCCTTCCCTAATTTTGACCATATCTGTCGTCCTCCTACTCTTCCTCTCTTTATCACTTTACACCAACTTAAAACTACCCCTCAAAAGTATATGAAAATAATACGTAAATTTAAAACCATTTTTTATGATTGAAAATGTGATAAGAAGAACCAGGAAAAAAACACCATCCTAGGGAAATAAAATATAATCAATGGACCTTTAAAGTATATATATATATATATATATATATATATATATATATATATATATATATATATATATATATAAGATAGAATATTGTAAAAGGAGGCTATAAATAGCCGTGCTTAAAAGGTGCAATCAACAAAAAGCGGTCAATATATAATTTCCAAAAACTTTGTAGAGCAAAATGCAATCAGGAACAGCAAAACTCAAGCTATACGCTACCTAGGTTTTGGCCGTTAGGTCTCCTCAGGCAGGTAGAATGAAAGATTTTAGTTAATTCCACCATCATTATATAATTGTGGTGGAATCAACTAAAATCTTTAATATGAGGAGACATCTAGGTAACGTCGTAGCTTGAGTTTTGGAGTTCCTCATTATATATATATATATATATATATATATATATATATATATATATATATATATATATATATATATACAGAGAGAGAGAGAGAAACAGAGGGACAGAGAGAGACAGAGCGTATGTAAATATAGGAGTGGACACTGACGTCAACACCAAGAGGCGACAGTCTGTTTCATGAGCGCGTGAACGTAATCGTCTGGCCATGTGTGTTCTATTTGGGATCGAGTATTTATATATGCTGGTTAATGGTGCATTATGGGTAGCAAGGTCCCGACGGTTATTTGGTGGGGTGATAACGGTTATGTTTCAAATTATTCTAGAGGCTCTTGAGTAGGAATAATAATGCATCCGATTGTGATTATTTGTAACTTTTTACTTAACTTTTTACTTATTTGCTCTTGATTATTATTATTATTATTATTTATTGATTTATATTTTTTATATTTATATTATATTATATTTTTATTATTATTTTATTTATCTTTCACGGGGTTGGTTATCTTCGTTTAGATTAAGGTATTTGCTTTGTCTAAAGTACGTTACTTTATCTTCATTATATACAGCAGGGATCGGCAACATATGGCACGCGTGCCAAGCAATTTCCAATGGCACGCAGCCGCAAATGACATCACGAAGTCCGAACCAATAACTACTACAACGCAAAGAAGATATTTAGCTGTTTCAATTTTAATATATACTGAAGTATATATGCTATATATTACTATATAAAATATATTGTAGAACAGATATATTGACCTTGACTTGTATAAAAATACGTAATAATGTATGCATTTTTCATTGGTTTTAGGTTAATGTGTGTGTGTGAGAGAGAGAGGGAGAGAGCAAGTGCGAGAGAAAGAACATAACTGTATGTAGCCCCGGTAAAACATGCTATACTGCCGTGTAAAAAGATTACGGCGTTCACAATTAGAAAACATTAAGGAGAAAAAACAAGAGGAATTAAGACAGACGATAATGATTAACATTGCATTTAAATTTTTGAAGGTCAAAGTTGACTGAGAAAGCAAGAATCCAGAAGAGAGTTCCACAAGCGAGAAGTGCGAGAGAAGAAACTGTTAGCATAGAACTTACGGTTACCTGTAGCCATTTCAACTGTAAGACGACGAGACCTTGCTGCCAATCTAGCACTGCAATTACATTCATAAAGTCGGGGTACCAACGTGTTCATCTGAACAATTACCATGAAGGTATTTATAGAAAAGGCACAGGGAAGATACATTACATTGGTGGGAAAGGTACTGAAGCCGAGATGCCACGTCAGGACCAATAGCATTGTATTTCATCAAGAATCTCTAAATACATAAAAGTGTTAAATCAGATGTGGAAGCAATATTCAATGTATGGATGAATGGTAGATTTACAAATGTGCAAGATGGATTCTGACGAGAAAAATGTCTAGTACGACAGGCGTTGGCACGCCAAGCAATTTCCAATGGCACGCCAAGCAATTTCCAATGTCACGCAGCCGCAAATGTCATCACGAAGTCCGAACCAATAACTACTACAACGCAAAGAAGATATTTAGCTGTTTCAAAACTGCTCACTCGTTGGACTCCCATTAATAATAAAAACTTGAAATAAAACTTTTAAAAGCAGTTTATTTCTATTAATGTAGTTTAAATATTATTGCGTTTTAGACATTTTTTTTATGTTTATACGTTCTTTTTATAGATACAAATATTTCAGTAAATGCTCTGTTTATAATAAACAGTATTAACGACATTTACCAGCCTGAACGTCCGAGAAATTTTCATAGAAAATATGCGTCCTCCGACAGGAATCGAACCTGTATCCTATACGGAACTGTTATATAGCCTGACGTGCTTTTACCGATTTACCCACGGAGGAGCGTTTCGGTTAGCAAGGTCGATTTTACTGTTTTTAAACTACAATTCTCCATGTTTTTTCTCTCGTACATTCATATCTGCTCCATGCGTATCCACATGTAAACAAATGACGTCATACATTATGAAATGAACAAAGTCCGACAATTATTTTAAAATATTTTATTATAAACAGAGCATTTACTTAAATATTTGTATCTATAAAAAGAACGTATAAACATAAAAAATGTCTTAAAATAATTGTCGGACTTTATATTATTGTATATATTACGATATAAAATATATTATAGAACAGGTATATTGACCATGACTTGTATAAAAATGCGAATGTTGTTGGTACACTGAATGATTTTAAATGTCAAAACCCTGATGTAGAGTATATCTATTTATGGTATTTTGCAAGGTATTCATATTTACATACGCTCTGTCCCTTTTGTCGGAATTCTCCAAGGTTTTTATAACACTGCTGGACTTCATTTTGAGCAATAAGAATGTATATTTACTCTCCAAACTTAACAGAAGAATCATTATGAAATCAGTCATAAACGAACATGGCATGTTCATTATTAATTAATCATAGCTAAGTTTCGGAAGCTCATGAAGTATTGAAATAAAGTTCAAATATATATATATATATATATATATATATATATATATATATATTATTCCAGGATCATTTTCTAGCTTATTTAAGATGATCTTCGCCCTATCTAATCCTCTAACTTTCTGTCCTGTAGTAACAGAGTGTCTCACAGGTTTCACGTACGATTTCATTTTCAAGTCTTTTTTCACTGCTCTTTGGACTATCATATCTGAAACTCCTCTCTTGTATGCCAAACGTCTTATGGATTGAGTTGGATCTTTTCTAATTGATCTCTTTAGCTCTAAGTTGAAATGATGATCCATCTTCCTGTTGTGACCTCCTCATCCAGTTTTCCTCACTACTGTTCCCACTTTTTTAAACTTATTCACCGTTTTCTTGATGTTTCTTGAATGGACTTTAAAGATGGAAGCCAGAGTATGAATGTTGGTACCATTACTGCAGGCCTGAATAATCTTTTTTTTCTCTCAGCATTGCTCTGTTGGGAAGACAGTGGGGCTGACTCAAAATGATTTTAACCTGTTCTTTTCTAGCTGAATATCTCAAAGAGGTTTTCAGGGATTCTTACAAATGGTAACAAGATGGCTAGATGTCTTATCTGAAAACCTGGAAAAAAAGAATATCAATTAGTTTAGTGAGTTTTTTTTTTTTTTAGATATTAAACATTTTTGGGGATGGACAATTATATTGTTACACGATTTGGACAATTTTGCTGTTACACCCGATATATAATTTTCTCATGCTAGCTAAAATGCAGAAAAATGATAAAGTGAAGGTGGACGAATAAAAAACACAGCAAAAGTATCGTCACTGGAGAAACACAATACCATCGACCTCGAAGGCAATAGTTTATCTGTCTGACGTTTGAGGCATTTGTCACAGAAAATGAAGGAAAAAAATTCAACCACACCTAAAATAAATATAAAATATAATAATATTTTTTATTTATTTTATTTTCTTTACATTTAAATTTCTTTTCTTTCTTTTTTTTTCAAATTTTTTTTTCAAATTTTTACGCGCATACGAGTTTGTTTTAATCCGATAAAAACGACGACACAAACACCGATAAAAGAAGCTTAGGTCTATCGAAAAAGAGACATATTCAATGAACAATAATCATGAACATTGTGGAAGTCAATTCAAGTAACATCGGGATGCCATCGAGATCGTGAGGATTAATGTGTTGAATGGATAAACTAGTGAGCATGCGCACTCATTCGCTTTGTACGTCTGCTTAGAATCTCAATGAATTTCGGTGCCTCGCATCTGTTGATCCTTAACATGAATTGTATCGAGAGTGCAATATACATGCTTCACTTCACATAACTTTTAATGTCAGGATCATAAAATAGGCTAGCTTTTTCGTTCCTTCTTTTATTCTTTTTTTTCCTTTCTGTCCTTTTTTCTTTCTTTCTATCTTATTTCTTTGTTTTTCTACTTTCTTTCTTTCTTTTTCCTATTTTTTTAACTCTTTCTTTTTTCTTTTTTCTTTTTTAACTTTCTTTCTTTTTTCTATTTTTTTTCCTTACTTTCTTTTTCCTTTTTTTTACTCTTTCTTTCTTTTTTCTATCTTTTTCTTTCTTTCTTTTTCTTTTTTTTACTCTTTCTTTCTTTTTTCTATCTTTTTTGTTTCTTTCTTTCTTTTTTCCTATTTTTAACTCTTTTTTGTATCTTTTTCTTTCTTTCTTTTTCCTTTTTTAACTCTTTCTTTCTTTTTTCTATCGTTTTTTCTTTCTTTCTTTTTCCTTTTTTTAACTCTTTCTTTTTTCTATCTTTTTCTTTCTTTCATTTTCCTTTTTTAACTCTTTCTTTCTTTTTTCTATCTTTTTCTTTCTTTCTTTTTTCTTTTTTAACTCTTTCTTTCTTTTTTCTATCTTTTTTCTTTCTTTTTGTTCTATTTTTCTTTCATTATTTCTTTCTTTTTCTAATTTTTCTGTATTGTTTTTTTCTTTATTCTATCTTTTCCTATCTTTTTCTTTCTTTTTTTCTTTACTTTTCTGTCTTTTTCTTTATTTCTTTTTTCTATCTTTTTCCTTTCTTTTTTCTTTCTTTCTTTCTATCTTTCTTTACTTTTCTGTCCTTTTTTATTTCTTGTTTCATCTTTTTCTGTTCTTTTTCTTTTTTCTTTCTTTCTTCTTTTTTTCTTTATTTTTCTATCTTTTTCTTTATTTCTTGCATCTATCTTTTTTCCTTTCTTTTTTCTTTTTCCTTTTTTCTTTTTTCTTTCCTTCTTTCTATCTTTCTTTACTTTCCTATTTGTCTTTTTTTCTTTCTTTTTCTATCTTTCTTTTTCTATATTTATTGTTTATTTCTTTTTTCTCTCTTTTTCTCTTTTTCCATCTTTCTTTCCTTTTTATTTGTTTTTCATTTTTTTATTCGCTCTTTCCTTCTTTCTTTCTTTCTTTAACAGCCATATAAATTAAAAAAATGTTTCCAAGAAAACCCGCTGTTTTTCTTTTAGATATCTTGTCAAATTTTAACCCTTTCTAGGCGTAGCGGCAACATCTGGACGGCCAAATAAGGTACGTTTGTTTTGCAACCGAATATTTGCTCGATTCTAGCAAACGCCGATTGACACTCCTGCAAAAAACATATGTTTGTCTATTGACTCTACTATAAAGATGACCTATATCTACCTATGGACTCAGGTATAAACAGGAGCAACATCTACTGACTCAAGTATAAAGACAATGTATATCTACCTGTAGTTTCGAGTATAAGCACAACCTATCGAGTCAAATTTTTACTTATATATTCAAGTGTAAGAAAATTAAATAAACCAATAGGGGTTGGTATATTATTAATTACACTGACCAACTAAGCAATATACAGGTTTAATTGGTCGTAGAAATCTTTTTAAAGAAAAATTTGCGCTCCTCAGCAAGGAATCGAGCCTATATCTCTGACGAAGAGCACAATTTTTTCTTTAATAAGATTTCTCGAACAATAAGGCCGGTAGACGGAAATAAATTTATATACTGTTTAATATATAAACGGAACATCTACTCAAATACGAGTATCCACTAATAATAACGTATAAATTGGTAACAAATTTGTTGGATTAATAAAAACCCATAGCTTGTATTAGAAATTCCCTTTCTTCCTAGCTGATAGCCTAGGAGTGAGAGTTTCCTACTGATATGAGATCGGGGTTTCGATCCCAGCTTGGAGCAATCGTATCTCTATCCACACTGATGAGCTGTGATACAACGAAAGAGTCTGTCTGTGGATGACTATATACGCTCCCTTTCGTGGATTGAGCACTTTTGGAAAAAAGGGAATATGTTGGCTGCTGCTGATGATTAATGCTAAGCTCTTCGCTATGAATTGAGCCCTCTAGTAGCCGATAATGCATATATCTTGTATATAATGTGTTAAAATTGTTCGCTGATGGCCTAGGTGAGAGTCTCCGACTAATGTCAAATCGGTTGGGTTTCGATCCCGGCTTGAAGCAATCGCATGTCTAGCCACTCTGATGAGCTGCGTAACAATCTGTCTGCGGATAACTATATATATATATATATATATATATATATATATATATATATATATATATATATATATATATATATATATATATATATATTAAGACATTTTTATGTCTATACATTCTTTTTATAGATACAAATATTTAAGTAAATGCTCTGTTTTATAATAAACAGTATTAAACAACATTTACCGGCCTGAATGTCCCAGAAATTTTCATAGAAAATTTTCGTTATCCGTGTGACGTCATTTGAAAAAGAATGTATAAACATAAAAATATCTTAAAATAATTGTCGGACTATGTCCATTTCATAAGGTGTGACGTCATATATATATATATATATATGTGTGTGTGTGTGTGTGTGTGTGTGTGTGTGTAATTTGGCAGCAACTTTTCTTTTAAACATATTGTTTTGAATGTCAGAGACAACATAGTCCTGCATATTGTCTTTTGAATTTTCTCATTTTTTCTATTGAGACTTTTTATTTGAAAATTCTATCGAAATAAATATTGTCCGTAAGATAACCGAGTACTTTCGAACACCATTGTTCATCTTCAGGGTCTAAATTTTTTTAACAATGTCTTATATATAAATTTGACACTACATATATATAAGACATTGTTTAAAAAAATTACACCACGTCAAAGTGCTTTAATTGTGGGTAGTATGATCGTAATTTGGGGTTGAGTATTTTTGTTATTGTAGCTATTACAAATTTTCATTGTAGCTATTACAAACCATAATCGTAGTTAGTAAAAACATTTATTGGCGGAAGTACCAAACTTAATTGTGGAAAATACAAATTTAATTGTAGTTAGTACAAATGTAATTGTAGGTAGCAAAAACTTCATTGTCGGTAGTACTAATGTAATTGTGACAAGTATCAAATTAAATTGTGGTTAGTACAAATTCAATTGTGAATAGTACAAATTTAATTGCGGGTGGTACAAAAACTTAATTGCGAGTAACACTAATGTAATTGTGCGCAGAAGAAATGTAATTTTCGCTAACGAAATTTAATTTTAGTTAATGTAAATGTAATTGTCGGTAGTACAAATTTAATTGTGGGTAGTTGTCAGTATTACAAACTGCATTGTTAGGACAAATATAATTGTGGGCAGTAAAAACTTAATTGTCGGTAGTATAAATATAATTGTGATAGGTACCAAACTAAATTGTGGTTAGTACAAATTTAATTGCTGGTAATATAAACGTGACTGTGCTTAGTAAAAAAAATAATTATGGATATTACAAATGTAATTACGTTTAGTAAAAACTTAATTGTGTGTAGTATAAATGCAGTTGTGGCTAGTACAAATGTCTCGTCTGTGAAAAAGGGGTTCAAATTGGAAAATAATTCGTCGCTTACAAAGACTCCGAGACGCTTTTTGATTCTGTCGAGAGTGGAAAGTGAAGGGGCCGGAAACCTAATCCTAAACTGGGATCTCCTGTTCAAAAGACCGGCGAGGAGGGTGAATCGCCTATCATCCAGTTCACCCGATCTTTTCAACAAGAATAGAAATTTATCCTTTGATCAATACAAGGAAATTAGGGTGGTTCGATACAATGGGTGTGGCATGGCGGGTCTTAGCCGTGAGGGTTAGGACTGGTGGAACTAACGAAGCGAGAGGCTTGCGACAGCTCGTCTGTGAAAAAGGGGTTGCAGATTGGAAAATAAGTCATCGCCTACAAGGACGCGGAGACGCTTTTGGAATCTGTCGAGATTGGAAAGTCAGGACTGGATTACTGTCCAAATATGATAACAGTAATCCATTTTAGGCCTAATCTGCATCTTGTAAAGATAATAGCACGAAGAGAGAGGTTAGGGTTAGGTTAGGGTTAGATATTACTATATTTACAACATGCAAACATTTTTACATGTTCACCCTGTACAAGGCCCGGGAGTCACTCGAGGTAGAGGGTTACAGAGTAAGAGATACAGCTTCAGCGAATATGTACGGAAGATAAAGGTTTACCCTAAACTTGAAAAGGTTAAAATTGCGATGATCAGGGAAGGAAGCTCTTGGGATCGGTTCCATAAGGTAGTGGTTCGTGGGAAGAAGCTTGTGTGGAACTTACATCTCACTAGCGGAATATGAAGGGAATGAAGGTAGTTCGCTACATTGTGCTTGGTATGGCAAGTCTTAGGACAAGTGGAACTACTATAAGGAATATTTTCGATTAATAATGGAGTCAAAGATAAAGAAAAACTTTAGAAGGGGCCGAAAACCCAGTCCTAAACATGGAACTCCTGTTCAAAAGACCGACGGTGAGGGTGAATCGCCTATCATCCAGTTCACACGATCTTTTGAACAGGAATAGAAATTTATCCTTTGATCGCTACAAGGGGAACATGAAGAGAATAAGGGTGGTTCGCTACAATGGGTGTGGCATGGCGGGTCTTAACCGTGGAGGTTAGAACTGGTGAGACTATGGTGTAATTCTTCTGAATACTTTCCATGGAAATAGCGACAAAGCAAGGAGAGGTTTTGCGGCGTCTCGTCTGTGAGAAAGAGCTGAGGGTCAAATTCTACAAGCTTTTCTTCCTCAAAGAATTTTAGCTGTCTTTTCCTGATTAGTAAGCAACGCGGACGTCTTACAGAAAATAGCAACAAAAAGAAAACTTACACTCACAATCAGGAAAATTACGGCGACGGGCAGGTGCCTGAAGCAGAGACGCCATATCAGGACCAATAATCTTGCAGATTCTTTTTTGGATTTTATCAAGAAGCTCAAGGTAAATAGCAGGAGCATCGAAACATATGTGGCAGCCATATTCTAATCCTGGACAAATGGCAGACATATACAACATTCCGTCTCCCCATCAATTTAAGTTTTGCGGTTTTGTTTGCATTTGGAGAAGGGAAGCCAGGAATATGTACCCGGGTTGGCGTATGTACGGCATTATGTGCCTACGAAGTGAGAGCGGGAAGAGGGGCGAGAGAGAGAAAGAGAACAAGAGAAAGAGAGGGTGTGCAAATGTAATGTGTAACATAAATTAAATCGTGATGTGAGAGAGATAGAGAGAGAAAGAGAGTGAGATTGGGAGAAATAAAGGAAGAGAGAAATAGAGAGAGAGGTTGCGCAAATTTAAATCAGGTAAAATAAATGACCTGATGTGAGGAAAAGAGTGAGAAAAAGAGAGAGAAAGAGAAAGAGAGAGAAAAGGAGTGATGAAACGAGTGAAAATGAAATCGTATAAAATAAATAAAATCCTGATGTGAGAGAGACAGAGAAAGAAAATAAGAGCGGGAAAGAGAGAGAGAGAGAAAAGGTTTAGAGAAAAAGGAGAGATGGGGCGCAAATGAAAATGGACAAAATGAAATTCTGATGTGAGAGAGAGAGGGAAAGTGAGAGAAAAGAAGAGAGAGAGAGAGAGAGAAGTGAAAGCGAGAGAAAAAGAAACAAAATACAGAGAGGGAGTCCTAAAATGAACTCGAGTAAAATCAATGAACTTCTGATGTGAGGGAGAGAGTGAAAGAGAGGGGGGAAACAAACGAGGAAGAAAGGTGAAAGCGAGAGAAAGAGGAGAGAAATAGAAAGGTGGAGGTCAAATGAGAATGTATAAAATCAATGAAATTCTGTTGTGAGGGAGAGAGAGGGAACGAGAGAAAAGAAGAGAGAGATAAAAAGTCAAAGCGAGAGAAGAGAAGAGAAATAGAGAGAGGTAGGACTCAAATGAAAATTTGTAAAATCAATGAAATCCTGTTGTGGGTGGGTGGCGTGTGTATGTGTATGTTATCTGTTTGTTCACATTGTTCAGTCTGTTTATGGAAATCAGCGCGGGGGTAGGAAAAATATTTAACCGAATACCTGTGTTAGACAAAAAAGAAAAAAAATGTGGGGGGGGATGAAGTAGATATTCAGCTTCGACCGGTTTATTTCAAGAAGGAGAGTCATATAAATGTTTTCTATTATTTAATGCAAAATAATGGAAAGTCATGTTTAATTCATGTCCGGCCAAAAATCTCTGGACCCCGGCAGCATCGTAGATTTTTATAAGATTGACGTTAAATAATTTAGCCAAAGGATTCAAAATGACTTCAAGCGAATGAATCTTTTTGGTCTTAAACAAGACGATGTTTCACCATTCCATCAGAATGGCGCTATAAAATCACAAAAAACACTAGCGTATATACCCGATTATCATTCATCTTTTGAAGAGATAATTTTGAAGCTAATTTGATTACAGTAAATAGATATATAGTTTGGTCAACGGCGTAGCCTGGGCCAACAGTACACTAAGTCGTATATGATTCGACTCCCTTAAAATTAGTCTAAAAATTAGATCTTCGGTACTCACATGATAAGCGATTATATACGATATCTATCTATCTGATAGACTTCATTTTAAAGCTAATTTGACTATAGATATTAGGATATATAGTTTGGTCAGCGGCGTAGCAATGATCAAAACTACATACGCTAATTTTATATCATGTATTATGCGACCCCCTTAAAATTAGCTTCAAAATGATGTCTTCAAAAGTCGCATGATACGAGAGTATATATGATATGTATCTATCTATCTATCTATTTATCACAGTCTGTTCATTATCTATCTATCTCTCTCTCTATCTATCTATCTATCTATCTATCTATCTATCTATCTATCACAGTCTGTTCATTATCTATCTACCGTATATATTTGTGTATCATGCGACATTTGAAGACCTAATTTTGAAGCTAATTTGACTACAGCAAATGTATATATAGAGTGGCCAACGGCGTAGCCAGGGCCAACGGTACACACACTAATTTTATATCTCGTGTATGATGCGACCTCCTTAGATTTGGCTTCAAAATTAGGTCTTCAAAAGTCGCATGATAGGCAAGTATATACGGTATCTATCTATTTATCTATCTATCTATCTATCTATCTATCTATCTATCTATCTATCACTGTTCATTATCTATCTATCTATCTATCTATCTACCGTATATATTCGCGTATACTGCGACCTTTAAAGACCCCATTTTGAAACTAATTTGACTACAGTAAATGGATATATAGTTTGGTCAACGGCGTAGCAATGATCGGAAGTACATTTTAGTTAATTTTAGATCCCGTGAATGATGAGACACCCTTAAAATTAGCTTCAAAATTAGGTCTTCAAAAGTCGCATGATACGAGAGTATATATGATATCTATCTATCTATCTATCTATCTATCTATCTATCTATCTATCTATCTATCTATCTATCTCAGTCTGTTCTGTTCCTATCTATCTATCTATCACAGCCTGTTTATTGTCTATCTGTCGCATATCTTCGCGTATCATGAGACCTTTGAAGACCTTATTTTGAAACTAATTTCACTACAGTAAATAGATATATAATTTGGCCAACGTCATAATCATGGCCAGCTGTACGTTCGCTAATCTTATATCTCGTGTATGAGGCGACCTCCTTAAAATTAGCTTCAAAATTAGGTCTTCAAAAGTCGCACGATACGCCTGTATATACGGTTATGCTAAATAAGAACTACCTCATTTGATGACTTCCAACAGTAGCAATAGTTAAAATGGATAGCTCATGTAACTAGAAGAGGAAGATAATAACATGATCAGGATATTACCTTTCTACAAAGGGTACGAAAAAGAATGATAACAGCTAGAAAAGATTTTAAGAAAAAGTTTTTTTTCTAAATTTCAACTAATGTTAACGCTTACTCTTCAGTCAATGAATGCCGAATGTTTCCTTATAAGGAAACGGTTATTTTCACTCTTAATTTCACCCGTAGCTTATCTAGGGTATGACAAATAGAGCAAGCGCCTTGGACGACAGTTGTTGGTGAAGGAGTGGAAAGACGCTAGTAAAGACCGAAAAAAGTATTTATCATGTAATATTCATTAACTAGAAACATTGAAAAATTTTCCTATTTGCTTTTTATCATGAAATTTAATTCTTCAGTTCCTGAGTAAGACGATAAACTACATCAGCGTCCTGGGTAAGACGATAAATTACGTCCAACAGTAAGGCTTCTGGGGTTTTGAGGAGCGTGGAACCTCCTCTTAATTGATGGTGTTCCCAGGTCCACCCTGACCCGGGAACCCATTGAGGTTGATATACTGTAAGACAAAATAAAGCAAACCAATCTAAATCAAAGAATGCATACTCTATTCATACGAATCTATCCTAAAAAGGTTGTCGGCATTAATTAATCCATTGGGGTTGATATGCCGTAAAACAAAATAAACCAAACCAATCTAAACCAAAGAATACATATTCTATTCATACGAATCTATCCTAAAAATGTCGTCGCCATTAAATAACCCATTGAGGTTGATATGCCGTAAAACAGAATAAACCAAACCAATCTAAACCAAAGAATATATATTCTATTCATACGAATCTATCCTAAACATGTTGTCGGCATTAAATAACCCATTGAGGTTGATATCCCGTAAAACAAAATAAACCAAACCAAACGAATTCTTCAGTTAATGATTGAATGAGCTCATGGCAAGTTCTACGACAATAAAATATCCGTAGAAATTCCTCTATCGCATCGTTAAATATTTGAGCTTAACATCTTTAATAAAATTTTAGAATAACAACCATAAATATGACTGCTGGTTATTATTTTAAGAAGTAAGGGGATACAAATGAAAAGATTTGAAGTCGGCAAAATTTTCCATTTCAGTGAAACAGACGTTAAACACATTTTGTCGACTTTTCTGTCTTCCTCTTTTTAATTCTTTCTTTCATTTCCTCACTGAAACCAAGTAGCCTCTCTGTTATATCTTTTCCAATTTTCCACGCGATCAAAATGTAATAGTCCATTATTTATGAGGTATGGGCAAGTTACAAATCGGCAATCAGATTTATAACTTGCCCATTAACTGGGCATTAATCAGTAAATCCTGTTGCAAAGTTCGACAGCGAAATAATTCTTTTTATTGTCCTCTTTAGTTCGGATTTAGAAATCGTGGTTCGTGCCCGGCTTCATCCCGAACAAAATGAAAGTGAAAACGTATTATTTGAAGACGAATAGTTGACAAATTGGCACCAATGAAAACAAAGAAGGAGAAGTAACTGACCGTGACTTGGTTCCGCTCCATTTTTGGCAGTGCCGGATTAATATTTATTCAAATATATCCCCCCCACCCCCGCGTTGGTATAATCTTTTTGTAATTTCGCTATACCTAAGTTTAAAATGAGTTTTTAAATGAAGAGTCTTTCTTGAAGCGTTTTGTTTATATATATGAATATATATATATATATATAGAGAGAGAGAGAGAGAGAGATACATACATAATTTAAACTGATCACGATTTAAATAGATTTATATATATTGCTTATTAGATAGATAGATAGATAGATAGATAGATAGATAGATAGATAGATAGATGTGAACAGACTGAGATAGATAGATAGATAGATAGATAGATAGATAGATAGATAGATAGATAGATAGATAGATAGATAGATGTGAACAGACTGAGATAGATAGATAGATAGATAGATAGATAGATAGATAGATAGATAGATAGATAGATAGATGTGAACAGACTGAGATAGATAGATAGATAGATAGATAGATAGATAGATGTGAACAGACTGAGATAGATAGATAGATAGATAGATAGATAGATAGATAGATAGATAGATAGATAGATGTGAACAGACTGAGATAGATAGATAGATAGATAGATAGATAGATAGATAGATAGATACATAGATACATAGATAGATAGATAGATAGATACGATTGTATGTGTGCTGATGAGTGTGTTTTCCGTAGGTGTTAATTTATCAACTGCGGTAGATATTAAAAATCTAATTATTTCAATGTCCATTATCTCCCAAAAAACTAATTTCTCAAACTTTTAATGAGAATTAGCTTATAGCTTAGCAACGTCGTATTAAGAATATGTCACTCTCGGACCAGATTCCAACACGGAACATAAACAAATTATTTATCAGAGAAAGAACCTTAACAAGACCTTATCAGGATAGCCTCTTTAAGAAATTCCAAAGTTACTGACTTTTCACCAAAATCGTTCGGGGTTCAACTCTCTTGTATTCCTACATCAATTCCATTTTAGCGAGAGGTGGGTAGTAGAAATGGATAACTACCTTGTTCAAGTGTATTTGCACGTAAGTGAATGTAACGAACTAGACTGGAATTCGAACTCGTTTTCCATTACTCCACCGGGCCGACCTGTTGATGCAACCTACGTAACTATCGTTTCCAATTTTTGTTATCTTTGCTTGCCTTTTCATACCCCACTACGCCATTTGCACACCTCGAAACAAGTACTTTAAGACTACATAAAAACAAACGCAACAAATATATAAAACAGGTACTGACATTTGTTAAAAACTGAATTGCTGGCTGAGATAGATGCTTCATTTGATAACTCGAGAGAGCTAATCAAAATAAGATAGATAGATAGATAGATAGAAACAGACTGAGATAGATAGTTAGATACAGACTGAGATAGATAGATAGATAGATAGATAGATAGATAGATAGTATTATGGTAATTTACCCACGCACGCATGGACCCTCCCAGCTATAAATAGGAGCAGGTACTGCCTTCTAGAGATGGAAGTTTCCAGCAGTCAGCTCTGACAGTTGAACCGAACATTCTTGCTGTAACACTCTCGTTTCTATATGTTTGTATTACTGTTTCCGTTAATATATTTGTTTAACTCAATTCCCCTCTTTGTGTCTTTATTTCTGGCCCTAACAAGGCCACAACAGATAGATAGATAGATAGATAGATAGATAGATAACGAACAGAGATTCGCAAGCGGCGTGTAGTAAGTAAGCAACTTGCTAGTGGTGAGCTAGAAGTGAATCAAGGTGAATCCCAGTGAAGATATTCACCTAACGCCCCACGCGGTCGGATGCGGCACAAGGCCGAGTTTATTGTGATAGATAGATAGATAGATAGATAGATGCTTCAATAAAAGAGATAGATAGATAGATAGATAGATAGATAGATAGATGCTTCAATAAAAGAGATAGATAGATAGATAGATAGATAGATAGATGCTTCAATAAAAGAGATAGATAGATAGATAGATAGATAGATAGATAGATAGATAGATAGATAGATAGATAGATGCTTCAATAAAAGAGATAGATAGATAGATAGATAGATAGATAGATGCTTCAATAAAAGAGATAGATAGATAGATAGATAGATGCTTCAATAAAAGAGATAGATAGATAGATAGATAGATAGATAGATAGATAGATGCTTCAATAAAAGAGATAGCTATATAGATAGATAGATAGATAGATAGATGCTTCAATAAAAGAGATAGATAGATAGATAGATGCTTCAATAAAAGAGATAGATAGATAGATAGATAGATGCTTCAATAAAAGAGATAGATAGATAGATAGATAGATAGATAGATAGATAGATAGATTCTTCAATAAAAGAGATAGATAGATAGATAGATAGATAGATAGATAGATACTTCAATAAAAGAGATAGATAGATAGATAGATAGATAGATAGATAGATAGATAGATAGATAGATAGATAGATAGATAGATAGATATGAAAAGAAAGAAAGAAAGAAAGAAAGAAAGAAAGAAAGTCAGTCATTTTTTTCGTAACTTTTGACACTGTTTTTATTCAGTTATCCATTCACAATGGCTCTTCAGGGCGTGGACGATCATGACTCTCCTCAGCTTCCTGACTTTTGTTGCTCTAAGTAACTTTTGAATATTTACTACTCTCTGTTTTAAGGGAAAGATTTTACAAGTTTCAGCCGACAGCATTTACTAGCTGTTCTGTCAGTGAATAGCAAATGTTTCCTTGTACGATTAGCATTAAATAAGAGGGTAGGAAGAAAACTACCATCACCGCTAGAAAGAGCTATAACAGTTAGCAGACTTGAGAAACCCATTTTTTGTTTTAAAAAAAACTTTCAAGAGAAAGATTTTATAAATTTCAAGCGATACTAATGCTAACTCCTCGGTCAATGATTAGCGAATGCTTCCTCTGCGGAAATGGTTAATCTCACCATTATTAACAGAATCTATGTCGGTGTGTTTCTTTATATCTGCCGGTCCTATCAATCTGATTTTGCTAATACACTCCTGATCAAATATTTAAGACCACTTGAAAATATTTTATAAGAGACTGTTTCTCATGGAGACATTATTAACTTTTTCTTACTTAAGGTTACTAATTCTATAATCTAAAAGATTATGTAGACAAAAATTTATAATCCGATCAATTTATTCAGAAATGGACATTTGTATAAAATGAGACGTTTTACACTTGATCAAAATTATAAGACCAGGGGGTATAAATTGTTAGATCTAGGGTAATTCCAATGTTTTTAGTTCGGTTAGAGATTAGCAATCGCTGCGTAAAGGTGTCACCATGCCTAAAGCAAGCAAACTTACCGAAATTGAGCGTGCTCGAATTCTAGATATCCATAATCAAGGTTTGTCACAGCGGGCGATCGCAGCTAAAGTAAATCGCAGTAAAACTGTGATTTGCAACTTTCTAAAGGACAGTGCGAATTATGGAAACGAAAAGTCTACTGGTAGGCTCAAAAAAATTTCTCCTGCATTGAGTAGGAGAATAAGACGGCTTGTTGTGAAAACCAGTGGACTTTCTTCTAGTCAAATTAAAGCATCCACAGATGCTGATTGCAGTCCAGTAACCATCAGACGACACTTATGACCTCTGCCTTCGGGCAGAGAGGAACTCGGACGAGGCTATGCCGAAGGGCAGAGTCTCGCTCGGGGAGGTAGACTGTCCCTGAACCCGTTTTTTACGGTTTCCAATAGGGAATATTTTTGGCCGAGCCTACGGGCTCGGAAAACCCACATTAAACCCGCCTTGTGCCACATGTAGCCCTTGGGAGGGGGGGCTAAATATGACTTACGACAAAAAGGCATGGTAAATAAAAAGCGCAAACAAATTCCTTGTCTGCTTCCACGTCACAAAGTGAACCGTTTATGGTTTGGTCGTGAATACCAAACATGGAACATTGAGAAGTGGAAGAAAGTCCTGTTTTCTAATGAGAAAAAATTCAATCTAGATGGTCCTGATGGCTTCCAACGATATTGACATAACAAAAACATGCCTCCTAAAATTTTCTCCACACATCATAGTGGTGGAGGGTCCCTAATGGTATGGGGTGCATTTTCTTACAGAGAGACGATGGAGCTCCAGGTGGTGCAGGGTCGGCAGACAGCGGCTGGTTATGTTAGCATGCTACAAAAAGCATCGTTGGTGACGGAGGGCCATCGTTTGTGTGGGGATGGATGGTTATTCCAACAAGATAATGCTGCAATCCACGCTGCATGCCGGACCTTGATCTTTCTACAATAAAATGGGGTCCATCTCTTGAGACATCCTGCATGCTCACCGGACTTGAACCCAATTGAAAATGTTTGGGGATGGATGGCAGGAGATGTTTATCGAAATGGCAAACAATATTCAACAAAAAATGAACTTCGTGAAGCTATCTTCAGAAGCTGGAGTAATATTCCTCTCAGCTTAATGGAAACACTAATTTCTAGCATGTCCCAATGAATTTTTGAAGTCATCAAAATCAGTGACCAAAACTAATTATTAAATTTGGTTGTTGAATGTTTTCGTACACTTTTCGTACAATTTCGTAGAATTTTTGTCTCTGGTCTTATAATTTTTCCTCAAGTGTAAAACCCCTTATTTTATAAAAATGTCAATTTCTCAATAAAATGTTCAGATTATAACTTTTTGTCTACATAAGCTTTTAGATTATAAAATTAGTAATCTTAAGTAAGAAATGTTTAAAAATTTTCCATGAAAAACAGTCTTTTTAAAAAAAATTCAAGTGGTCTTAAATCTTTGATCAGAAGTGTATCTATCGCTATTTCAGCCTATTACTATCTATCTATCTATCAGATTCGTTCTGTTCATATCTATCCAACTCGGTCTATTCATATCTATCTATCTATCTATCTATCTATCTATCTATCTATCTATCTATCTATCTATCTCAGTCTCTTCTGGCCATCTGTCATTGACTTTTCATATAAATCTATCTATCTCTCTATCTATCTCAGTGTGTTCATAGCTATCTATCTATCTCAGTCTGTTTACATATATCTATCTATCTATCAGACATCTATCTATATCTATCTATCTCTTTATCTCAGTCTGTTCGTAGCTATCTGTCTACATATCTATCTATCCATCTGTGTATCTATCTCAGTCTGTTCGTATCTATCTCAGCCCACTTGGACAATCCACATTAAGGTGACCCAACCGGGCGTAAAGAGCTTGTTTAACAAGTGAGTCTTCATAGAAAGAATCTCTTGTGATCTACGCTCCAGTTCGTTCCTTTGCGATGCAATCGCTGTAAAAACGTAAAAGTATAGCCACCCAAGCGACGAGGCCCTCTCGTTATCATCATCTTAATGGTTCGCTATACTCTACATTATTTTCTATTTTTCTATTTTTATCTTCTTTTTTCTTTTCTTTATTTTCCATTTATTTATTTTTATTTTTTTATTTTACTACCGGTCATTCAGTGTCGACATCTTTAAATCTGATTACTTTCATTTCCTTCATTAACATTTTCAAGCTACAAAACTTGAAATGGGTTACTAAACATAATTAATACAACTATATACACACTAGGTGAAGTACTCGTCTACGCCGGGTAAAATTATCAACACTTTGATCGAATCCGATTTTAATGACTGTAAACGATTTTTTTTAAACTACACCCTTGTGCAAATTATTTGAAACAACTGTTTTAATTTCCTTTCTTTCAGCATACGGTCAGTTTTAGACCCACTGCAGTGACAGAGTGTAATCAATTTCTATTTTTTCATCAGATTAGGTCATTTTCTGTGATGTGCAGTAATATGAATCTATTTTCGGAGTGTATGATGAAATTTGTTTGACCTTCAAAAATATTGCGTCATCCTTGATTGCATTAGATTTTTATCTTGCCCAGACACTATTGTCTCGACTGTCAATTAGTTGTCCTATGGCCATTGACTGCAATGGACGTTATTCTAAGGCAGCGTACGAAAATTGTAACGCTGCAAGAACACACTGGCAAGCCTTACCAGTGATCAAATCAAAGTTCTATAGACTGGCCCAGAAACTCTCCTGATTTAAATTCAGTCAAGAATCTGTGGTCAATCTGCAAGGAACCACTTCGTAGAATGGACATACGAACACACTGGCAAGCCTTACCAGTGATCAAATCAAAGTTCTATCGACTGGCACGGAAACTCTCCTGATTTAAATCCAATCGAGAATCTGTGGTCAATTTGCAAGGTACGACTTCGTGGAATGGTCATACGAAGTAATGACATGTGCACTGGGTTATGTTTCATTGGAAAAATACGAAAAAAGTAAATCATAACGGAATGATTCGTCTTGTTTCAATTAATTTGCACAAGGGTGTATTTACACTATTTAAGTTGGTCGGACTGTTGTCCTCATCTTCATTGGCATATTCATGACGTTTTGACCGTTGTACACTCCGGCCTTCTTCAGGTGATATACGTTGGAATTTCGAACCGAGTCCTTCATTTCGTCCACTGGGGTAGATTGTTCTAGTTCCACGTGCCATGCCTTTTCTAGATATCTCAGTTTCAGTTATTTCTCTTTAGTGACACATCTCTCCAAGTTTTTGTCCAACCTAGTAGCACGCTTCAATTCATGTAGTCGGATCACCAGAGAAAAAAAGTTATGTCATCTTCAGGTTTTTGTTTTATCTAAGATAATTTAGTTGTGTTTAACTGAAAATAAATTTTTTTTTTTGCGAAGTGAAAAAATCTAAACATGTGTACTGTAAGATTTTTAAATTTTATGACGTAAGCATATTCGTGCAGTAACGTCAAGGGAGTTAACTGTGTTATTAAGATGTCAATTTTTTTAATTATTTAAAATTATTATTTAAAGCCTACATCTTAATAAGCTGTCTCGTTTGATTCGTGACTGACTAAGCAGATGTTCCCGCAGTAGGTTGCCGTTTCTTTCTGTAGTAGACTGGTTGCCAACCAAGGCTATATATCCCTGCTATTTAGCTTTGTAGAGAAGAGATAGATATATACCTTTCTTAAGAGTATTTGCATGTAAGGGAATGTAACTAACCCGACTGGAATTCGAAATCGGTCCTTCGAGTTCACATTCCGAGCCGATATTCATTAGACCACAGCGGATAAGTTTCTAAATAATTTCTCCCTCATATTTTTTATGTGCCGTGTCCTTTCAGGACGTAGACGATCATAGCCCTCCACTTTCCCCTATCCCTTGTGGCTCTCAACATGTTTTCTATTTCTGCCAACTCCTCCAGACCACGCTCCGCCATCCAGATGCCCAAGCCCGCCATGTATGTCATGCTCTGCTTACCCCTGGCTCTTTAATCCTCTATTCGTCCTGTGAGTATCAGATTCTCCATGCCCTCCTTTCTTATCATGTGTCCCAGAAATTTCATCTGCCTCTTCCTTATGTTAAGCATAAGCTTCCTCCTTGTTTGCATCCTCTGCAAGACCTCACATGCTCGGTTCATGATATCCTCAGAACTACGTCTCTGCCGTCTCGAGTCTCTTCTTTATCCTTGAGGATACCGTCTAACATTGGCTGTCGTATAGGAGGACATGTGTCATGTAGGTGCTCAGTATTCTTTTCTTTGTCACCAAAGATATCCTTCTGTACCCTGCAGTACCCTGCAGTACCCTGCCCAGATTCTGGAATGCATCCTTGGCCATCCCCCAATCCGTCTTCGGATCTCAGCGTTGCACCTACCGTCCTCCATCAGAACACTTCCCAGATACTTAAACTTCCGCACATGTAGAATTTTAGTGTCCCCGATCTGCAAATCGCATTTTGGGCTCATCTTTTTACTGATGACCATGCATTCTGGCTTCTTGTAGTTTATGATTAGTCCTTTCTTCTCGCTCTCCCTCGCTGTAGGAGGTCTTGTAGTTTCTTTTCCGTGTCTGCTATCAGCACTATGTCATCTGCGTATCTTATGTTGTTAAGATTGTGGCCGTCAATGATGAATCCTGGTAGGATTTCCAGTTCCCTCAGAATTACCTCGCCCTCATACTAAAGTTAGTTTTTCCTGTATAGCTGTTTTGTTTTGTTTTTTAAGATTAGCATTTGATGGGTAATCCATTTTCGCAAATCCGTAACTAACATAGCCCGTCATATTTTTTTATTTATTTATTGTTGTACAAGGTCCAAGTGCCACTCAAGATAGAGAACTACATAGTAAGAGGCCCCCCCTCCAAGCAAGGAAATAATGCCACTAAGACGCAAGGAGTGGGGCTACTGGGAATGAAAGAAAATGAGAAGACATAAGAAGGAACCGGAAATCTAACCCTAAACAGGAAACAAAGGATAAACCTCTACTCCTGTTCAAAAGACTGGGTATGAACCGGACGATAGGCGAACCTATCTACTCCTGTTGAGGAAAAAGGTGAATAAATAGCAAATAGAAATTTTAAAAGTAGAATTTAGAAGGCACCGGAAGACCGATCTTAAACAGGAAACAAGGGATAAATCTCTACTGCTGTTTAAAAAAAAGGGGGAGGAGTGCAAACCGGACGATTGGTGAAGCGGACTATTAACAGACACGGTAGAATAATGGATAGCGATGCCGATTAAGGAATCGGAGAGCCGAGTTCGAATTCCAGTCGAATCCATTACATTCATTTACGTGCTAATACACTTGGAAAAGGTATGAATCCTCTTCTTCTCCTCCCCCCCAGCTATGGGTAAACAGCAGAACAGACCGGGCTCTATAGCCTTGGATGGCAACTGGTCTATTGCAGAAAGAAATGCCAACCTACTGCGGGGGAAAAATCTGCCTCGTCAGTCATGTATGGAAAGATACATCTTCACCTAAGCGTGTATCACGCATGTCACATAACTGACTGAATTTAAAAGCCATGAACAAAACAATACCTTATTTATAACTATCGCATAAGATCATATTTTGAAATAAATAACGAAACATTTTTTTATAAAATTGACTTTTTAAAGCTGAATTGGCAAATTAAGCAAGAACTGCAAAGTTGTCCCAGATATAAGACACATTTAATAGATTAAATGAAATTACATTGCTTGTACGGTCCTATTATTAAGCGCATCTATAGGAGCCCATCCCCGAAAGCAGTATATTACCCATTGCACTCAGAGGAGGAGGGTCAGGGTCAATATCTGATGCCTGAGGTGTCTCTCTTGGGTAGGGCCTGGAGAAGTGAGCAATTTTTGTCACCAATCCCATGTCCGCGTGGGATTCCGACGTTAAATTCGGTCGCGGCGTACAGATGAAAGCAAAAACTGCATTCATTTGATTTCACGTGTTTACGTAATATTTTCACATAGATACCGACAAACAAACTAGCATGTATCAAAACCTCGATATAATGGTCTAATAGTCTGTTAAATCCGATATTAACCTAGAAAGTCGTATTTTTAATGCCAAAACTGTTTTAATATTGCCGTGAGTTAAGTATTTTCATAAACCCTCGCACTTTACGTACACGTATGTATTTAACCATAAAACCACGAGCGAACAGAATTACCAGAGCAGATTCTATAATCGTATTATAATAGCGCTTGTCCCACACTGGTTCGCGCGACCGTTACGCCCTGCCAGTACCTCATAAATAATGCACTATTTCATTTTGATTGGTTTCAGTGAAATAAATAAATAAAGAAAGAAAGAAAGAGAAATCTACAATTCTTGGTTTCAGAGAAAGAAAGAAAGAAAGAAAGAAAGAAAGAAAGAAAAGTACACTACCTCGTTTCAGAGAAAGAGAGAAAGAAAGAACGAAAGAAGGAAAGAAAGAAAGAAAGAATAAAGAAAGAGAAAGATAGAAAGAAAGAAAAAGAAAGTGTTTAACGTCTCCTGCCAATACTTCATAAATAATGGACTATTCCGTTTTGATCGCGTGGGAAGATAAGAATGTTTAATGTTTGCTGACATAACCTCATAAATAATGGACTGTTGCGTCTTCATTGCGTGGAAAAACAAAACACATATCAGAGACGCTACTTGGTTTCGGTGAGAAAATGAATAAAAGAAAGAAGGAAAGATAGAAGTGTTTAACGTGTGACACTATTTAGCTATGGTAATTGGCTAACTAATTACCCATAGAAATTAAAACAAGAAATACTGAGGGCGGAAAGAAGTTATCCCGAAGCATATACCGTTCGATATTAAAAAGATTTGATTTTATTTACGAAAAAGATACTTTTCAAAAAAGACAGTAAACTCGTATAAAAAGCCGTATGTGAGATTTTGTCAAATTGATTAATATCATTGTGGGAGAGTGCCTTGCCGAGGGAAATAGGAGAATTCGGAAAAAAAAACAAAGCATTAAGATATCGGGCAGACCACATGGCGGTCATAAAAATTTCTGCCTGAGATGATTGCCGATACAGGGTAGAGAGAATCAATATTAATTAGCTTTCCAAGATATCATTTTTTTTTCTTGAGTGCCGGCAAGGAAAAGCCATATGGTATTTGCAGGAATTTTGGCATGAGAAGGAAATTTGTCTCGATACGGGGGGAGAAGATCGTTATTATTTACTTTACCAAAGTGTCGCTTTCAGACGCCGAGACGTTGAGTAGCAATATGGTGATTATAAAATTTGGGGCATGAGAGAAGATAGCGTGGAGAATTGAGATTTGGTGAGATAAAGAATTTAATTTCTCAAGAAGCCAAGGGTTCCAGTATAAGCTAACTTCACGAAGGGACCAGATGGCAAACATTGACAGTGATTGCTGGAATTGGTAAAGAGTGCTGGCTAAGTAGATTCTGAGCGACCAAAAGATATGATAGATTTTAAGTGGCAATGTGGGATTCGTAAAAATTTTGGCCATGGGAAAAAGGAGAATTTTTTAAACAAAAATTCTGGATTATAATTTTAAGGAGGCCAGCTTAGCCACACCTGCACGGCCGGGATGCCATTGGTCGAGTGGCAGCAATGATGATAGGCGGAGGTGAATGGATAAGGACGGAGAAGTTATTAACGCCCATTGGTACGAGATATCAATGTAAGAGAGGAAGAGTCTAGGAGGATAGCTCTCCTCCGGCCTTCCCTCACGGACAAGGGAGACCCCCCCACCAAGATGGAAAGTGATTAATTTTCAAAAAATGGGAAGTGATCAATTTTCCTGGCCTGACAGCAAAGAGATTTCTTCTTGGGAATCGAGATTTACCGAGAACCCCAGGCCGCGTCTGGCCGCGCACCGGGTTTTGGTCGGTACCCATATAAACGAACGTCCTCGGGCCGTTCGACAGTTGAGTTGAGTTGAGTTGTGTCAGTCAGTCAGTTCACTTCAGTTCGAGTAGCGGGAACCAGAATGTTGCCTGGCAGAAGCTGACCGAGAGATTCCACAACCTCCGACTTTGCCTATCCTACCAATAGCAAGTTATACTGACGAACGAAGCCAAGCCAGCATCTAAGAACAAAATCAGTTAACTTACGATACCAAACTTGCTTGAAACGTAGAAGTGTCACATTCCGTAGAAAACGGACTGGGATAGAAACACACTCCTCTATATAACAGACGGATAAAGTTAATTTGTTATTTCTTAACAGACTTGAACCTCTTGGGTTTTTCTTTTATTTGCTTCTTTTTCTTTACACTTGTGCAATATCACCTCCAGTCTGGACTCAGCTTACACTACGGCCTGACGCCTGATTGATCTCGTCTACCTAAGATCAAAATCACAACGTGGGTCGGTTAGACTTGAGATCGAAGCAGTTACTCCGGTAACCAGACGTTGAAAGTGAGCTGGGAACGACGGAGTTGGTATTGAACCGGTTGCAGCTGGTGTAACGCCGTTAGCATCGATGACCAGAATTCGACCCTGGACGGGACAGTGTCACATATTGGTACCCTGACCGAGGGATTCCGCCGGGCAGCGACAACCAGCGATCGACCGCGACACAGGCTGGTGGCAGTGACTAGGAGTCAACCCCAAAACGCTGGTGGAAGAAACATTACAGCCTTGCGCCGCGACTGGAAGTTGACCACGGGCCGACAGCTCAGTGTCACAAACGGCTATGTCACTGAAATGGAAAATAACTGTCAGTTACAAATCTGTTCATTTGTACCCCCTTATTTCTTAAAATAACGACCAGCATTCATATTTATGATTGTTATTGCAATATTTTATTAAAGGTACACTGTTTACATTGTTCGAACTGTAGTCATCGTCTTTACTGTCATATTCACGACATTTCGGCCGTTGTACGCTCCAGCCTTCTTCAGGTGATATACATTGGAATTTCGAACTGAACCCTTTATTTATTCCGCGGGGTTAGATTGTTCTAGTTCTACGTGCTATGTCTTTTCTGGTTATCTCAGTTTGAATTATCTCCCTTTAGTAACTCAACTCTCCAAGTTTTTGTTCACCAACTCTTTGGGTCAAGTCACTGAATTACTTCTGCAATGTTTTTACCCATTGAGCCATGTATTTGTTAAAGTTGCGATTTAACGATAGGAGAATTTCTACGGATATTTTTATTTTCACAGAACTCGCCACGATTTTATTCAATCATTAACTAAAAAATTAGGCTTCACCAGAAAATTCAAATAGGACAGATGTGAAAATTCCACGGGTCTTGCTAGTAAACGATAAACGAGCCTGTAAAATCAAGGATAAGCAGATTAAGTCCAGTTGTTGAGGTTTGGTTTGGTTTGTTTTACGGCATATCAACCTCAATGAGTTAAGGCCAACAATGTTTATTGCTGGTAATATTTTTAATCTATCTATCTCACTATATATTGGTTTGGTTTGATTTGGTTTACGGCATGTCAACCTCAATGAGTTATTTAAGGCCAACAATTTTTATTGCTGTTAACATTTTTAATCTATCCATCTCAGTATATATTGGTTTGGTTTGGTTTGATTTACGGCATATCAACCTCAATGAGTTATTTAAGGCCAACAATTTTTATTGCTGGTAATAGTTTTTTCGAAAATATATTGCTAGTATTATTTGTTTTTCAAAAATGTATTGCTGGTAATATTTTTTTTCAAAAATGTATTGCTAGTAATTTTTTTCCCTTCAAAAATCTATTTCTGTTAATTTTTTTATAAAAATGTATTGCTGGTAATATTTTTTTTTTAAATGTATTGCTCGTAATAATGTTTGTTCGTAATACTTTTTGACAAAGTATTTCTGGTATTAAAACCTAATTTTACACTTTCATAGTTTTATGACCCCAGCTTGTGGCTTAACTATTTGCCCATATATGGGATCCTAACAGGTGCTACTAGCCCGGGTCAGGGTGGTTCTGAGAACAGCAGGAATTAAGATGTAGTTTATCGTCTAACCCAGGACGCAGATGTAGATTATCGTCTAACCCAGGGCGCGGATGTAGTTTATTGTCTTACCCTGGACGCGGATGTAGTTTATCTTCTTACCCTGGACGCAGATGTAGTTTATCTTCTTACCCAGGACAGCTGGTTGTTGAGGTTTATTAAGATAACGAAATATGAACATTTGCTTTCTTTTCTTTCTTTTTTTTTTAATGCCGAACATAAATGTGAGAAAGGGAAAAACTCAAAAGTGTAGACACGGATCCAGATTAGAATAAATTCGAATTGTAATTTCAAAACAGCGTCACAAAAAAAATCTAAACACGGAACCGGTTTAACCTATTGTCAAAAAGGTACATATAGGTCCGGTTTACACTTTGTGAATATGGCAATGAAAATGAGGATAACATTCCGAATAATGTAAATAATGTAAATAATCATAATACCTCATCTCAGAGATATAGACAGCCATTATATCACTAGAAGCTAGTCACTGGATCTAACCAAGGTCTTTATTCACTGGGCCATGTGTCCTTGTGAATATGGCAATGAAGATGAGGATAACAGTCCGAATAATGCAAATAATGTAAATAATCATAATACCTCATCGCAGATATATAGACAGCCATTATATCACTAGATGCTAGTCACTGGATCTAACCAACGTCTTTATCCACTGGGTCATGTGTCCTTGTGAATATGGCAATGAAGATAAGGATAACAGTCCGAATAATGTAAATAATGTAAATAATCATAATACCTCATCTCAGAGATATAGACAGCCATTATATCACTAGAAGCTAGTCACTGGATCTAACCAGCGTCTTTATCCACTGGGCCATGTGTCCTTGTGAATATGGCAATGAAGATGAGGATAACAGTCCGAATAATGTAAATAATGTAAGTAATCATAATACCTCATCTCAAAGATATAGACAGCCATTATATCACTAGAAGCTAGTCACTGGATCTAACCAGCGTCTTTATCCACTGGGCCATGTGTCCTTGTGAATATGGCAATGAAGATGAGGATAACAGTCCGAATAATGTAAATAATGTAAATAATCATAATACCTCATCTCAGAGATATAGACAGCCATTATATCACTAGAAGCTAGTCACTGGATCTAACCAACGTCTTTATCCACTGGGCCATGTGTCCTTGTGAATATGGCAATGAAAATGAGGATAACAGTCCGAATAATGTAAATAATGTAAGTAATCATAATACCTCATCTCAGAGATATAGACAGCCATTATATCACTAGAAGCTAGTCACTGGATCTAACCAACGTCTTTATCCACTGGGCCATGTGTCCTTGTGAATATGGCAATGAAAATGAGGATAACAGTCCGAATAATGTAAATAATGTAAGTAATCATAATACCTCATCTCAGAGATATATACAGCCATTATATCACTAGAAGCTAGTCACTGGATCTAACCAACGTCTTTATCCACTGAGCCATGTGTCCTTGTGAATATGGCAATGAAAATGAGGATAACAGTCCGAATAATGTAAATAATGTAAGTAATCATAATACCTCATCTCAGAGATATAGACAGCCATTATATCACTAGAAGCTAGTCACTGGATCTAACCAACGTCTTTATCCACTGGGCCATGTGTCCTTGTGAATATGGCAATGAAGATGAGGATAACAGTCCGAATAATGTAAATAATGCAAGTAATCATAATACCTCATCTCAGAGATATAGACAGCCATTATATCACTAGAAGCTAGTCACTGGATCTAACCAACGTCTTTATCCACTTGGCCATGTGTCCTTGTGAATATGGCAACGAAGATGAGGATAACAATCCGAATAAATAATATAAACTATATAAATCTGTGTGATCTTCCCCCTCCCAGTACAGTCCCAAAAATCTCCTCAGTATCATGAGTGTTGAGTCTTGACTCATTGTTGAATCTTGACTAATGCATGGAATAATAATGCAACACAAAATGTACTTAGAACAAAAATGTATTATAACAAGAAAATGTACACAATATTTACATATAGTATTTCTGTATATTTCTGGGAAGACGTTCCTGGAGAATGTGTTGACTAAGTCGCAGTCGGGCAGAGTCTCTAGCTGGATCTCTGTATTCGCTCACTCTGTCTTCCGGTACCAACCATTATTTATATAGTCGGTAGTCACCTATGCAGATTAGGTGGATCCTACCACAACAATGAGCAAGCTTTTTGAGAGCATAATCAGTAAGAAGGTCGTCGAGCACTTACAAAAGAACACACTTTTCCGTGACAAGCGCTATGGGTTTCGATACATGATACTGACAATGCTATAGAACCGGATCTGTCCTGCTATTTGCCAATAGTTGTGGGGAGAAGAGGAATCATACCTTTCCCAAGGCTATTAGCACGTCGGTGAATGTAATGGATTCGACTGGAATTCGAACTCGACTCCCCGATTTCTCAATCCGATCCGCTATTCATTAGTCCACTGTGCCTCCCTAGCATAGCACTTGATATCTCAAAGGCCTTCAACAAGGTGTGGCACAAAGGCTTACTACACTTACTACTTACTCCCTAGCCTTGATAGTGTTCAAAGGCGTCTTCGAGCTCTTGTGGGTGACGAAATATCCTCCACCATTCAACCTCTCTCGCACAGGCGGGATGTTGCAAGCCTCTCGCTGCTCAACCGCTACTTCCATGGAAAGTGCTCGGACGAACTACATTTCTTGCCCCCTCCGCCCAAATGAACTACATATATATATATATATGTATATCAGTCTGTCCATATCTGTCTCGGTCTGTTCATATCTATCTATCTATCTATCTATCTATCTATCTATCTATCTATCTATCTATCTCAGTCGGTTCATATCTATCGATCACGGACAGTTCATATCTATCTATCTATCACAGCCCGTTCATATCTATCTATCTATCTATCTATCTATCTATCACAGCCTGTTCATATCTATCTATCTATCTATCTATCTATCACAGCCCGTTCAGATCTATCTATCTATCTATCTATCTATCTATCTATCTATCTATCTATCACAGCCCGTTCATATCTATCTATCTATCTATCTATCTATCTATCTATCTATCTATCACAGCCCGTTCATATCTATCTATCTATCTATCTATCTATCACAGCCGGTTCATATCTATCTATCTATCTATCTATCTATCTATCTATCACAGCCCGTTCATATCTATCTATCTATCTATCTATCTATCTATCAATCTATCTATCACAGCCCGTTCATATCTATCTATCTATCTATCTATCTATCTATCACAGCCCGTTCATATCTATCTATCTATCTATCTATCACAGCCCGTTCATATCTATCTATCTATCTATCTATCTATCTATCTATCTATCTTTCACAGCCCGTTCATATCTATCTATCTATCTATCACAGCCCGTTCATATCTATCTATCTATCTCTCTATCTATCTATCTATCTATCTATCTATCTATCTATCTATCCCTGTCTGTTCATTATCTATCTATCTACCTATCTATCTATATCTATCTCAGTTTGTTCATATCTATCTAACTCGGTCTTTTCATATCTATCAAAATCTCTTTATATCTATCTATCTATCTCAATCTGTTCACATCTATCTATCTATCTATCTATCTATTACACTGTTCATTATCTATCTCAGTCTGTTCATATCTGTTTATCTCTATCGATATATCTATCTCAGTCTGTTCATTTCTATCTATCTATCTATCTATCTATCTATCTATCTATCGAAGTACTTCCATCTGTCAAAGCTACACGTAAGTTATAAGACTTCCGGCCGATAAGTAGCTGTTTGTTTTGTTTGCAATGTGGAATGTGAGTGGGCGGATCTGCAGAGCAGGTATCGGTGGATTTTTGAGTAAAATCCTCTTCCTTCTCTTCTCCCTCCTCCTCCTCTTCTTCTTCTTTGCCATTCATTAATCCAAGTTGTTTTCCAATGGAATGTCGACACAAATTTCACTGATGTCCCATCAAAAGAAATGTGGGGAAAAAAACTCACAATATTTGGTTCAAGCAAAGAAAAACCGCAGAACCTGTGAGGTTAAATGAACTGGTTAGCGGAAAGAGTACTGAATACGTCCTGATAAAAAGCCTACGTTCGTCATTGGCAAATATAACCTATTTTCTAGTGTGCCAAAACCATTTTATACCACGAATAAAGCAGAATTTTAGGGAAATCCTAATTTACCTCTATAGCATACAGAATCTACTTTCAATTAAAATTATAGACGTCTACATCCCTAACAGTGCTCCAAACATTTTATACACTAGGGAAGGTTGATTTTGGAACCGTGGTATTGCACTCGACATGAAAGTTGGCCTTTGACATGATAAATAACAGCACAAAATATTTTTTTCATAATTTTTTCCGTTTTTCGAGGAAACGAGTTTAAACATTAAGTTTAAGTTCAAAATCATAGCATTGGAATTTCATTCCGGTGATCAATGAAAGCTTTAGAGCACAGTCTTATAAAATTTATAATTTACTGAAGCTTTATAGATTGTATATGGACAAGGTGCATGGCATAAGGATATTATTAGTAAATCATTGTGCCATCAAACAAGACCTTCATCTACTTTAAAGGGAAATTATACTGAACAATTTAGCTATATTATGACGTCATATGTCATACAGTGCAGTAGTTTTAGTGTGATTTGCAATAAACAATGTAAATTTAAAACAGTTTGATTTATAATTTGTTCCCCGCAGTAATATGTTGTTATATACACTTTTATCTATTTTTTTTATTTTTATTAATTATGAGCTGACAAATTTTATTCATTGAGTAGCCTTTTTTGTAATATTTCCGGTGATCAATGAAAGCCTTAGAGCACAACCTTATAAAATGTATAGTTTACTGAAGCTTTATAAATTGTATATGGACAAGATGTATGGCACAAGAACATTATTACAAAATCATTGTGCCATCAAATAAGACCTTCATTTACTTCAAAAGGAAATTATACTGAACAATTTACTTATATTATGTTATATGTTATACCGGGTGCGATGGATAAATTGTCTAAATGATACAAAAAAAAATTAAAATAACATTGACATCTCATTTTAACACCTATATTTACCAAAATTACACAAAAATATCTTTTAACTTTTTTTTTGAGGTCACAAGATTAAAGATTAAGTTTAGGTTCAAAATCGTATCAAATCGACTTTCATTCCGGTAATCAGTGAAAGCCTCAGAGCACAGCCTTGTAAAATTTATAGTTTACTAAAGTTTTACAAATTGCATATGAACAAGATGTATGGCACAAGAACATTATTACTAAATCACTGTGCCATCAAATAAGACCTTCATTTATTTCAAAGAGAAATTATACTGAACAATTTACCTATACTATGATGTTATACAGTGCACTGGTTTTAGTGTAATTTTCGATAAAAAAATTTTGTCTTATAATTTGTGCCCAGTATCGTGTTGTTATAAAATAAAATAAGACATATCTCGGCTGATTTGCAGGCAAATAAACTAACATACTCAAGAGCGAGAGTCGGATGTGAACAGGACAAAGCCCCGTCACAAAATGACCATTATCGTCGTTTACGCATAGGCTCGACGCACGAGTTCCGGTCGAAAAATAAAATAACATTTCAAAGTGCTTCTATTTTTCGACCAATAAAAATGCTTCCCTCCTAATTATACTCGCGTCGTTTTTCGAGCCCGTTAAGCCATAAAAAAACACCATAAAAAGGGTCACACGGGGAAGTACAAGTCAGTCAACGGGAGGACAGGGAACTGATCTGTCACGGTCAGTCTGGGCAGTCAGCAGCAGTCAGCAGGAGGAACGCCACGCCAACCAGTGGGAACTACTATGAGAGATCAATCCGGATCGGCAGCCGGCTTATGAACTATACCACAAGGCAGCTGTCCCAAAACCACACGTTCCTATTGAAATAAATCACGTAAATCTATTTCTGCAGCTGTCGTATTTCTGTCTTGCAACCATACGCTTGTCTATAACAGTGTTATATACACTCTTATCTATTTTTTTTATTAAATATGATCTAACATATGATCTAACAAATCTTATTCATTGAGTAGCCTGTTATGGAATCTTTTATAATTTTTTACAGTTTTTATTTATCGAATACAATAAAAACAATAACATATTTTGCTTATGGTGATTCATAATTAGAATTCAGGGTTTAATATATTTTCCATTTAATATATCTAATACAATAGATATTAACTTTGGATTTATTTGTATACATTTGGACTTATTCTTGAAATAGTAAAGTTTTGAAGTCAGTTTGTAAGCAAAAACCCTACGGAAATTAAGTATTTCTACAATTTTTTCAGACGATATTTAAAACTAAATGCTCAAAAAGAAGAAAAAGTTATGAATCTAATTCTTGGTGTTAGTTCTTACGACATCAGCATTTACACTGAGCGCAATGTTGATTTTCTAAAAAAAAATGTGAAAAATCAAGCATCACTATTAAACACCTGAAACAATACAGAGCTGTAGGGAAAACCTATGGAATAACCTTATATGGTATCCAAGCATCAGAGCATCTTCGTTTATATATATATATATATATATATATATATATATATATATATATATATATATATATATATGTTTAAAATCCGTGGTAAGTAATCCAAGTGAATCATGGTAATATAAAATATTAAAACTGATCCACAGAAAAGAGCTCAATATATTTATTATGGAGGATATATGAATTAAATGTAGATAAAATTCAATGTCCCATATAATATATGGCCATTTCGTCCAGAACAGGCTTGTCAACACCAAGGAGTTATATATATATATATATATATATATATATATATATATTGAAAATTTTTATATATATATATATATATATATATATACATATAAACTTTTAAAATATAAATCCCAGCCTGACGATTGCGTCTAGCATGTAACAGCCTGTCGCCTCTGAGTGTTGACTTCAATGTTCACTTTTATATTTACTTACGCTCTCTCATTCTCTACATCTCTCTCTCCCTCTCTCTCTCTATCTCTCTCTATCTCTCTCTCTCTCTGATATTGAGCACTTTATCCTATATATATATCACACCTTAAATCTATATTTCTTCACATATATATATATATATATATATATATATATATATATATATATATATATATATATATATATATATATATATATTGTCAATTCGCCCGAAGCAAGGCGATAATGTCACTAACGTGTAAGGGCCGACTGGCAATGAAAAAGACTTTAGAAGGAATTGGAAGTCCAATCCTAAATAAGAAACAAAGGATAACCCTCTACTCCTGTTCAAAAAAACTATGGAGGAGTGTAAACCGGACGATAGTTGAACTTACCTACTCCTCCTGAGGAAAAATAAAATAGTACATAAGATTTCAGAGTTTAGGCGGAGACGTTAGATATACAGAGTTGAAGCAGAGTTGGGAAGGAACCGGAATCCCAATGCTAAACAAGAAACAAGGGATAAAGGGAGAAGCGTGAACCGAAACAACCTATTCCAATTAAGCGAAACTATCTACACACATATATATATATATATATATATATATATATATATATATATATATATATATATATATATATATATATATATATTTGTTTTTGTTTGGGAAGATAAAGCTATTTATTGAATTTTGGTGTTGATTGTTGTGGTTTGTTCTGATATTATTTTGGCGGAAACAGTTTTTAATTTATTTATTAGGATTGATTATCTTTATTTGTTTTTTTCTAAATGACTAGCTTATCGGTATCGGTTGTTAGTTTATTTATATATTTGGATGTATTTAGATCAATTTATTATACTTGTCGTTATTTATTTATTACACTGTATATTTTCTCTTTTTGGTTTTCGATTTTTAAGTAACGCAGAATATTAATTTTTATTCATTTTTTTTTAACAAATAGCTTTATCTTCCCAAGCATAAACAAAACTGTTAAATAAGCTATATAAACAATTTTTTATTACGTTAATAAAAACACTGATCAAAATAAAAATAATAAATAAATAATATATAAGATAAAAAATAAAAATAAATAAAAACAAGCAAAATAATTTGACCCAAATAAATAAATAAACGACTTCCGGTAAAATAACCGCCATAATAGTCTACCCACAATAACCTATATAAACAAATTTTTACTACATTAATAAAAACACCGATCAAAATAAAAAAATAATTAAAATTAAATAAATATAAAGGATAAAAAAAACAAAATTAAATTAAATAAAAACAAGCAAAATAATTTGACACAAATAAATAAACAAATAAACGACTTCCGGTAAAATATCTGCCAAAAATGACTACCCACAATGCACCACTGACCCGTATATATAAATAGCCGAGAAAAATAACAGCACTCGTGGCCCGACGATTGCATCTAGCATGAAACAGACTGTCGCCTCTAAGTGTTGACTTCTATGTTCACTTTTATATTTATATATATATATATATAGAGAGAGAGAGAGAGAGAGAGAAAGAGTGAGTGAGAGAGAGAGAAAGACAGAGAGAGAGAGAGTACCTAAGTACTTGTATAGCCAGTTTGACAGTGGACAAAGGACTGTCGGGCGGCCGTTGCTCAGGTATAAAGACAAGCTGATGAGTAACCTCTCAGCTGTCAATGTGCCTCATACTAACTGCGAGAGAATTGCCATGGATTAAAAAACAAAATGGAGATATTTGTGTCTTTTCAGAAATTTCAAAATCAGTCGTATTGACCGGCTAAGAGACGAGAGACAACAGCGTAAAGCGTCAACAAATATTCCTGTTGCTATGTCCCGAGATCCTCACTGTTACACAATAATGTGGACTTGTATGCAGGTCACTAGCGGGACTGAAGTGTCACATATGACACAAACATAAAAACTAAATGAGGTTGTCGGATCTTCATACGTCGAAATCGACAGGAGTGCCCATTATATATATATATATATATATATATATATATATATATATATATATATATATATAGGTATAGGTATAGGGTTAGGTAATATATATACATATATATATATATATATATATATATATATATATATATATATATATATATATATATATATATATATAGGTATAGGGTTAGGTAAATTAGATAACTAGATATTAGCGACCGTACACGCGCATGCTGGCGTGTATACGATGGTAAGCAAATAAATAATTAGCAAATTTAGTCAAGAGCTGTAGACATAATAATGCTCAATGTGATTAGACAGACCTAAGAATTTGTTATAGTGAAAGACACCTGGTCTAGAGAATAGACTCTCCCACCTATTATAAGTAGGAGTCAGTAGGTAGTCGAGGGAGGAGTAGTTATCAGCGACCACAACTCGATTACTCTGCGTAACACTTAATTACAAGTTCCTAACGTTTCTGTACGTTTACCCCATTTAGGACGCATTTAGTCCGACTACAAGTTCTATTGTGGAAATAACTCCACAACAGAATTATATATTAATAAATACACATATACCTACGCTTGTGCCCGACGAGTTTATAATATTACTAGGATCTAGTTGGATTATATAGCAACGTATATGCTAGCTTTACTATATATATATATATATATATATATATATATATATATATTAACAAACACACATATACCTACGTTTGGTGTGCGACTTAAGTTTCGTTGGTTACCCAACTCACCGGGCACAAGATATAGCTTATAGATAATAAGCAAATAAATAATTACCAAATTATATGCCTACCATTGTGCCCGACGAGTTTATAATATTACTAGGATCTACTTGGATTATATAGCAATGTATATGCTAGCTTGACTATATATATATATATATATATATATATATATATATATATATATATATATTAACAAACACACATATACCTACGTTTGGTGTGCAACTTACGTTTCGTTGGTTACCCAACTCATCGGGCACAAGATATAGTTTATTGTTTATTTTAGAAATATATATACAGATGTTCACTGGAGAGACGTTGAATCATAGCTCAAAATAAAAATAGTACAATAGTACAAAAGCAATACTAGTGTTCAAGTAGAGGAAATAGGGTACAGGTATGAGTGAATAAGAAAAGAAATTGAAGTACATTTGAATTTTAAAATTTGAACTGTGGGGTCGCAGCTCTACATGGTCCAAGGGTGTTAATCGGTGCAAGCTCGAAAACATAATATTAAATTTAGACGAAAAGTAAATTATCCAGGATTAAAATATTTTAAGAGAAACACACACACACACACACACATGCACACCCACACACACACACACACGCATATATATATATATATATATATATATATATATATATATATATATTAAACATACAAAAACACTTTTATAGGATGATGTTAAAATAGCATACCGAGACAGAGTGCTCAGTACTAAAGTAGCACAGCATTATATTTTATGCAACAAGACCTATGTGCAATTGACCGACCACGACTACCAGTTTCTTAGGTGCTATTGCGCGCAACCCTCACTCACACACATACGCACGTCACAGACAGACAGACACACACACACACACACACACACACATGTCTTTAAATAATTGTCGGACTTTGTCCATTTCATAATATGGGGGGATATATCAGGACATCTGGAGATCTGGAGTTGCATTTGAATAGTTGAAGATTATAGCTATCGGGGAAACAAGAAATGGAGAGGGACTTCCACAGGCGAGAAGTGCGAGACATGAAGCTATTGGAGTAGAAGAGACGGCTACATTTAACAGTTTCGACAGTGAAAGGGTGAGAGCGAGATGCCAGCCTAGTAGAACGCTTGAATTCATGAAGTCTGGGAACCAGCGAAAGCAGCTCATCGGAGCAGTTACCGTGAAAGTATTTGTAAAAAAGACAGAAGGGGGCAACGGCACGTCTGTGAGAGAGCGGCTGCAGACGAGATGCTAGATCAGGGCCAATTACATTGCATATCCGTCTTTGGATTTTATCAAGGACCTTGAGACAAGCAGAAGGGCTCCTGACCATATATGGCAGCAATACTCCATGCTAGGGCGAATGGTTGATTTGTAGATTTGAAGGATCGACTCCGGCGAGAAAATTTTCCTGGTGCGGCACAGGGAGCCAACTTTCCTAGCGGTGGACAAAGCTATTGACTCAATGCATTTGTTCCATCTCAGATCAGCGGACAATGTGAGACTGAGCAGTCGCAAAGAGGTGCTCTCGTGGAGTTGAGCGCCAGACATTCTAATGGGAGGCAGGAACGGTTCTCTCTGGTGAGTAATAGAGAACAGTTTTGTTTTTGAGGCATTAAATTTAACCAGCCAATTCCTGCCCCAGTCCACAACCGATTGGGGGTCCTTTTCAAGTTAGTTTTGTCAGCGACACTAGATTTGTTTTTGAGGCAGGAGTAAACAGTAGTGTCGTCCGCATAGGTGCCTACTTGGGAACCTATGACATCAGAAAGATCGTTAATGAGGATAAGGAACAGAGTAGGGCCTAGGATAGAGCCTTGGGGAACACCTGCGCTCGTGGGATAGACGCTGGAAGAGAATCCGTTGAGAAAGTCCTTCAATGTACGGTTCAACGGGAATGATTGTATTAAGTCAAACAATCGACCTGTAATTCCATAACCCTGAATCTTGCGAAGAAGGCCGGCATGCCAAACCCTATCAAACGCTTTGGAGATATCAAGAGCCACGGCACAAGCTTCTCCGTTATTATGAAGTGCTTGGTAAACAATTTCAGTTATGGCCGTAAGCACATCAGCTGTAGAACGGGCAAAGCGGGAACCATATTGCTTGTCGGATCATGGGATGTCGGGTGCATAACCACTTCGGCGTTGATTAAAGCTTCAAAGACTTTACCGAAGAGTGGTAGGAGACTGATAGGATGGTAATTAGAAGGGTCAGAAGAGTCTCCAGAGTTCTTAAAGACAGGAATAACGGATGAGGACTTCCAACAGGCTGGTTAACTTCAGTGATCGTGCAAGACCAATGTTTCAACGTGATATGGCCGTAATACACGACGGCTTGGAACGCAGCATCTGGTCCCTTCTAAGTTATATTGATGTATGAAGCCTCATTTATAATTTTCTAAGGCTGAGTAATGCATTGCGGCTCGAATTGAGGAATCGGAGTGCGGAGTTCGAGTTCCAGTCGGATCCATTACATTCACTTACGTGCTAATACCCTTGGGGAAGGTATGGGTAATTTGCAGGACAGATTGGGCTCTATAACCTTGGGTGGCAACCGGTCTAGGAATTCAAAACCGGCTTGGAGAGGGTTGCGCTCCGTCAGTCCATCTTGCCCAAGAAATACCACTCATAGTGCCCGGGTCACGGAATGAAAAAGAAAAAAAGCCGGATTCAGCGTAAGGCTGCTGAACATATCAGCCAAAATATTGTAATAAAAAGTAACGAAATTGAAAGTTGAAGCCTGAAAAAAAAAAGAACAGAAAAATGAAAATAGTTCATCCAAGGACTTCAGAAAAAAATCATCGGAATTCCTTTTATAATTTTTGTAGCAATTGTTATTTTAACAGGTAAACAGCACAATTTACGGTGTGTAATTAAGTGGGCTGAGAATAGACAGATCTGTCTTTAATCTCTGCACACACGGCAAAACACCTGTTATGTCAAAAGAAACACTGAAATTACGAGAGAAAGACAGACAGAGAAACAAAACGTTTATCGTTTTTTATGTCAAAATTTACGGATTAAGAGGTTTTTTTTTAATTGTTATGGCGGCAGGGTGACCTGAACTTTTTTCTACGCCTTGCATGTCTATTTCAATCAATGACGTGGTCTCGACATATTTGTACAATCTCTGGTGGCTGGCCAATCCTGCTCCGATGGACCTTTAATATTTTAAAGGCACAGATCAGAAGTTAGAGCATGAGACTGAAGGCTAGGAAGTTTGAAACGCTAAGCCAGCATTTATCAAAACATTGACACTTTTTGCATTTAATATGTTGAAAACCATTTTGTTTTTATCAATTCAGATGTTAGACCTAGGTCAGGTCATCTCGATTTTGGGATTGTATACAAATTGCAGAACAAGACAGCCGGAAATTACAGTAATTCCCCATGTATAATACGCATTTTTTCTAAAAAAAAAAATAATAAGCAAAATCAGGGGTGCGTATTATGCACACCTACAAACAATCTTTAAGAAATTTCGTTTTATAGGTCGATTTCAGTTGAAATGACTACTCACCACAAACATACGACAATTTGACGCTAACATTCGGCGATTGAAACCCCATAAGGATGTCAAATACAATAATATGTACCTAACAATACTTACAAATATAAAATAAAATAAGAATTATCATAAAACTAAATTGGAATAATATTATTCTGTTTAAAACCATTTTTGTAAAAAGCTACATACAGATTGCACTGCAAAACAGGTTAACGAGTCTGCGCAGTAGGCACAATATAGTTATTTCCGTTTCCTTTTAGAATCGTGATGATCGGAGATTTTGATAAATATCTTCTTGAAATGAAATTAGAGAGGTACAATTGTAGGGTTTACCAAACAAGGGGTGCGTATTATGCGTGAGTAGAAACATTTTCCCAAACTTTCAGCTCAATTTTAGGGGTGCGTATTATGGATGAAGGCGTATTATACATGGGGAATTACGGTAATAATAATATGAACATGAGACATCAACTGTAGCAGAAAACGATGAAGCTACCATTTTCTGGGACACATATAATGCGTGGGCATAAAGGAATAATAATAATAATAATAATAATAATAATAATAATAATAATAATATTTTAGTATAATTAGTGCCTCCTTATTGATATGGCAGACCCTGCAGACTGCAATGTATCTTTGAAGATATTCAAAAAGCTGTCAAAATACAATGACCTTGAAATAGAAAATCTCAAAAATCTGGCACATGGGAACATCAACAATCCCTGTTGTAGTTGGAGCCCTTAGACTAATTGAAGGGATCCCTGGAAGTCCATGCCTCAAAGAGATACAAAAAATTGTTCTGACAAGTACAGCCCACACTTTACGAAGGGCTTTATCTATGTAATTTTTTTTTTTTTTTTTTTTTTTGCAGTGGAAAGTGTCATGACGCCATTTCTAACCTGAGGTCCCTGGGCGGGACCCGGAAAGAAATGTGTAAACGCCAGATATCAAAGAAAATTAAAATAATAATAATAATAATAATAGCAACAAGATGAGTCCTCAAATATAAGCGAAAACGATGAAGCTACTATTCTCGAAGACATATCAATCCAAACAGATAAAGATGTAAATAATATAGATAAATGGGGAATTACGGTAGTTCTTCATCGGGACGGGAAGGTGTGATTGTGAGTTGCCATAGGTCGCGGACCGACTGAAATTACCCTTCGAATTTAGACATCTACTCTTCACCCACTATTCCTTTCTGTATTAATTAGCCTTGTTCTTATATTGCCAGCCAGTCAATTTAAGTGTCATACGTGATACACGCTTGGGCGATCATGTCTCGTTCGATTCATGACCGACTAGGCAGAAGATTTTCTCGCAGTAGGTAACCCTCCCTAGAAATGTCGAAAAGACAGTATAATTTTGATCTTAACCTATGCTTTCCAAATATTTCGTTTCATTTGGCGGGTTGCATAGACTGTAACCACTCGGATGAAACGATGTTCTTTTTTTCTTTTTTACTCTTATGTTCACCCAATACAAGGCCCAAGAGTCACTCATGGTAGAGGATTAATGAATAATGCTGTATGAACGCAAGAAGAGGAGATTTTTAAAAAATGCAATTTATGAGGTTACGTAGAAGCGATAATCCTCAACGAATGCTAGACAATTTTTCTCGACAAGCATCTGACATATTTATAAGTTTATCATCAGGTTTAGTTCTCCTAACATCTATTTGGAGACTCTAGATGAAATACAAAGAAGGACCTGCGACGTTATTGTCCTGACCTGGCAACTCGACATTAGTCAATTTCCCATCACCGTAAAGTATATTCCCTGTGCATTTAAATATGTTCATGTTAATTGTTCTGATGAACTTTTCTCTTTGAGACATAGACTATGAATCTAAGCGCAGTACTAGATTGGCGGTTAGGTCTCATTATTTTACAGTTGCTATGGCTTGATGTAACCGTAAGTTCTATACTTCTATTGCACTTTTCGCTTGAGGAACTGGCTTCTTGCTTTTCAGCCGAATTTGATCTTCAAAAAATTCAATGCAATGTCAATCGTTATCTCCTGTTTTCTTAATTCCTCTTCTTTTATTGTCCTTTCCCCTCACTAAAGTCTTCTAATTCTCTTTCACTCTTCTTACTTTCCAGTCAACTTTGATCTTCAAAAATGTCAATGCAATGTCAATCGTTATCTTCTGTCTTCTTAATTCCTCTTCTTTTATTGTCCTTTCCCCTCACTAAAGTCTTCTAATTCTCTTTCACTCTTCTTAATTTCCAGTCAACTTTGATCTTCAAAAATGTCAATGCAATGTCAATCGTTATCTTCTGTCTTCTTAATTCCTCTTCTTTTATTGTACTTTCCTCTCACTAAAGTCTTCTAATTCTCTTTCACTCTTCTTACTTTCCAGTCAACTTTGATCTTCAAAAATTTCAATGCAATGTCAGTCGTTATCTTGTGTCTTCTTAATTCCTCTTCTTTTATTGTCCTTTCCCCTCACTAAAGTCTTCTAATTCTCTTTCACTCTTCTTAATTTCCAGTGAACTTTGATCTTCAAAAATTTCAATGCAATGTCAATCGTTATCTTCTGTCTTCTTAATTCCTCTTCTTTTTTTGTCCTTTCCCCTCACTAAAGTCTTCTAATTCTCTTTCACTCTTCTTAATTTCCAGTCAACTTTGATCTTCAAAAATGTCAATGCAATGTCAATCGTTATCTTCTGTCTTCTTAATTCCTCTTCTTTTATTGTCCTTTCCCCTCAATAAAGTCTTCTAATTCTCTTTCACTCTTCTTACTTTCCAGTCAACTTTGATCTTCAAAAATTTCAATGCAATGTCAGTCGTTATCTTGTGTCTTCTTAATTCCTCTTCTTTTATTGTCCTTTCCCCTCACTAAAGTCTTCTAATTCTCTTTCACTCTTCTTACTTTCCAGTCAACTTTGATCTTCAAACATTTCAATGCAATGCCAATCGTTATCTTGTGTCTTCTTAATTCCTCTTCTTTTATTGTCCTTTCCCCTCACTAAAGTCTTCTAATTCTCTTTCACTCTTCTTACTTTCCAGTCAACTTTGATCTTCAAAAATTTCAATGCAATGTCAGTCGTTATCTTGTGTCTTCTTAATTCCTCTTCTTTTATTGTCCTTTCCCCTCACTAAAGTCTTCTAATTCTCTTTCACTCTTCTTACTTTCCAGTCAACTTTGATCTTCAAACATTTCAATGCAATGCCAATCGTTATCTTGTGTCTTCTTAATTCCTCTTCTTTTATTGTCCTTTCCCCTCACTAAAGTCTTCTAATTCTCTTTCACTCTTCTTACTTTCCAGTCAACTTTGATCTTCAAAAATTTCAATGCAATGTCAGTCGTTATCTTGTGTCTTCTTAATTCCTCTTCTTTTATTGTCCTTTCCCCTCACTAAAGTCTTCTAATTCTCTTTCACTCTTCTTAATTTCCAGTCAACTTTGATCTTCAAAAATGTCAATGCAATGTCAATCGTTATCTTCTGTCTTCTTAATTCCTCTTCTTTTTTTGTCCTTTCCCCTCACTAAAGTCTTCTAATTCTCTTTCACTCTTCTTAATTTCCAGTCAACTTTGATCTTCAAAAATGTCAATGCAATGTCAATCGTTATCTTCTGTCTTCTTAATTCCTCTTCTTTTATTGTCCTTTCCCCTCAATAAAGTCTTCTAATTCTCTTTCACTCTTCTTACTTTCCAGTCAACTTTGATCTTCAAAAATTTCAATGCAATGTCAGTCGTTATCTTGTGTCTTCTTAATTCCTCTTCTTTTATTGTCCTTTCCCCTCACTAAAGTCTTCTAATTCTCTTTCACTCTTCTTACTTTCCAGTCAACTTTGATCTTCAAACATTTCAATGCAATGCCAATCGTTATCTTGTGTCTTCTTAATTCCTCTTCTTTTATTGTCCTTTCCCCTCACTAAAGTCTTCTAATTCTCTTTCACTCTTCTTACTTTCCAGTCAACTTTGATCTTCAAAAATTTCAATGCAATGTCAGTCGTTATCTTGTGTCTTCTTAATTCCTCTTCTTTTATTGTCCTTTCCCCTCACTAAAGTCTTCTAATTCTCTTTCACTCTTCTTACTTTCCAGTCAACTTTGATCTTCAAACATTTCAATGCAATGCCAATCGTTATCTTGTGTCTTCTTAATTCCTCTTCTTTTATTGTCCTTTCCCCTCACTAAAGTCTTCTAATTCTCTTTCACTCTTCTTACTTTCCAGTCAACTTTGATCTTCAAAAATTTCAATGCAATGTCAGTCGTTATCTTGTGTCTTCTTAATTCCTCTTCTTTTATTGTCCTTTCCCCTCACTAAAGTCTTCTAATTCTCTTTCACTCTTCTTAATTTCCAGTCAACTTTGATCTTCAAAAATGTCAATGCAATGTCAATCGTTATCTTCTGTCTTCTTAATTCCTCTTCTTTTATTGTTCTCTCTCCTTAATAATGTTTTCTTTTTCTCATATTCTCTCGTACTCACTAACCACTTGCACCTTAGTGGTTTTATTGCCTTGCTCGGGATGAAATGGTTAAAAAAAGACTTGAAAGGTAAGGCGAAACAAAGATTTTGGTGAATTTATAACTGGGTGATAGCAAATCTTCCTGTTGTAATTCTACGACCATTTGCCCGTTTTGATCAGAATCGATTCGACGGGGACGGCAATGTACCTCTTCATAGTTAAATAATCACAACATGGCGGTGGAGAGGTCTTCATTATGCGAAACATGCAGTAGATGACCACTTTTAATGGAATCCTTTTCTTTCAGCAATGTCTACGGACAGTCAAAAGGTGACTACCCTCCTGCCGACCCTTCCGATGTCGATGAAAATTCCCTGCTTGCCATCGTGGATACTAAACCGAGGATTTCGACGGAAGAGATTGTTATGGGTTTGAAGATCGATATTTTGACATTTGAAGAGACATGTATTCGGTTCTAAAGTCGACACGTGAGTGCCACATTCTCTGACGGAACAGAACGAGTTTGACCATGTTTCTTTGCTGTTACGAAAAGGAAACTGTTCTGGGACAGAATTGTCACAGGCGATGAAAAATCGTGGCCGGACATTTGGCCGACAGACATTTGGCGGACGGATAATTAGCTGACGGATATTTGGCTGACCGACATTTGACCGAGAGACATTTGGCCGAAGAGACATTTGGCCGACGGACATTTCATTGTAAAAGTACAAGTAAAAATAGTAACATGCAATACTTTAAGTATTTTAATTCGCAGTATTATGAGGTAGAATAAAATTAATAATTACCACTGAATTTCGAGTGATTAAATTACTAAATCTAAATTTAAAGTTAAAAGTTTTCTTATTTCAATTTTTATTGAAATTAGTATTTTTTTTAATATTTTAGTGTATTTAGGTAAAAAGTAACACCTAATTATTTAAATTCGTATTTAACAGTAAGATAAAAGCTACTTCATCCCTTTACGATAATGATCATTAAAAGCGAAATTGAAACATCTTCCATGTCATAAAAGTTTAAGATTTATCTGTAGTAAAATGTGCTTTTTCTCAAATTACTTATCATCTTACATTTGACCGAGAGACATTTGACCGAGAGACCTTTGGCCGAACGGACATTTGGCCGACAGACATTTGGCCGAACGGACATTTCACCGAAAAGGTACAAGTAAAATTAGTAACAAGCAATACTTAAGTATTTTAATTAGCAGTATTATAAGGTATAATAGGAGTAATTGGTTGGATTGCAGAGGGATAATTCACTTTGAGCTTCTTCCAGCCGGCGAAACAATAACTTGCGACCAAGCCAACCATCGCAATGAGGCAAGTAAAAAACGACCGAAGTAAAGGCTTCATGTTGCTAAATAGACCTTTCAGAATCTTAAAGATTTGAAATGGGAAACCTTCCAGCATCAACCATCTTCTTCTGACTTGGCTTTTCCGAATTTTCCTCTGTTCTGGTCTCTACGGAATATTTTAAAAGACGAAGAATTAACTCTATAATATCAGTCGAAAACTATCTCACAAACTTCTTCCAACAAAAAACACGAAGTCTCTACGAAAATGGCGTCGACAGTTATCCGTTTGGTTGGATGCAGAGGGATAATTCACTTTGAGCTTCTTCCGGCCGGCGAAACAATGATCACAAAGAACTATAATGACCAATTTGTTTCGGTTTCTACAGAACAATTTAAAATTACGAAGAATTTGACTCGATACAACAACCTTCTTCTAACAAAAATACGAAGTTTCTACGAAAATGGCATCAACAATCTTGTAGAACGATGGGAGACAGTTGTCCAAGAACAAAGGAAATTATGTATTTGATATAGTTTTTATTTTTGCTGGCCATTGTGGATAGTGTAGAGGACGTGTTGAATGTGTTAAGTGATATCAGAAGGTTTAGGTTCTTAGATCGATGTGTTCTTTACATTCATCCTCAACAATATTAAAGTTCAAAAATATGAAATTGTTGGGATTGCTATGAATTAGTGTGTAATCAGAAGGGTTTTTTAGGTTTGTGGTAATAAACGTGAAAAGCATGTTCTTCATATTAATCACAACAATTTAGCGTAGACATACAAAAGGAATAAATCTCAAAGGCAATATTGAACGAAGAAACAAAGGTAGTCGTGCATTCAATTAGAAACAAACATTGAATATTTATGTACAAATAAATTACAATACAATTTTTGGAAAAAGTTGTGTTTCAGTTGAAATAACTGAATTGTTGAACAAAAGTTGAATGAAGTATTTTATGAACTCAAAGTTCATGAATGTTCCTTTGTTTAGGAAAAGTGTTCACATAAAAATTTGAGGAAAATTTATCGAGAGATAAATTTTAAAGTATTGTAGTTGTGAGATTTTTTTGCTGAATTTTGTATGTTTTTGTTTTGGCAGAGTTATTCACCTTGGACCGTATTTTTTATATATATTTGCTTTAGTAATAATTTCTGTTTGGTAGTGTAGAATAACACTTTTTTAGAAACGTGCAAAGATTTCAGAGAGAGAGAGAGAAAGAGGTTGAAGGTTGAGTCAGGTGTTGACGCGCGAAAAGTCCTTTAAGTCAAGATGTAGACACGCGTGGATCTCTGTAGAAATCTCTCTGAGAGTGAATTGCTGACTAGTCAATCGGACTAAGATTCGCCCTTTTATTTACTCTGCGAAGATTAGATCGGCTCCGAGCGCATTCGCGCCAAAATTTATCCTGGGGCGTCTCGACCAATAATAAGCCGAGTTTCGCAATGTGTGGTGTTGATTGGTCGAAACTAGCTCTTATGGAAAATTCCACCTTTAAACGAGTTGAGTGGAAAAATACGGAGGATTCTACAAATAGCCCCACGAGATTAATGGTCAACGTAGTTTGGACATTAATATGTATAAAAGGTGGTGTACTTTGCTGGCCAATGAACGCGCCTGCCGGACCTGGTCCGTGTAGGTGGGTTAATTTGGGGTTCAGGCGTAGAAGATGGGTGTTTATGTGATGTCTCAGAAACAGGTGTTGGCTGAGTGGTCACAGGTTGGTCGTCACTGTTGATATAAGCTGGTTTTAACCGGTCAATGCTGACCGTAGTTCGCTTGCCGGCAAGATCTAGAACAAAATATTTCGACGCTCGAGAAATGACCTGATGCGGTCCAGTGTAGTTGGGTGTTAAAGGTTTACGGACCATATCTCGGCGTAGAAATACGAACTTGGCTGTATGCAGATCAGCTGGGATGTAATATGGCCTGTGAAAGGCTCTGGTCGGCGTATAAACAGTTTCAGACATTTTCTGCCGAAGGTCGCTGATAAACTGGCTGCTAGGTAGGTTGTCCGATACAGGGCCGAAGATCTGTCCTGGCAAGGTTAGGGGAGTCCCAAAAACCAAGTCAGCACTGGTACAGTTCAAGTCCTGCTTGACAGTATTCCTCAAAGCCAGCATGATCAGGGGAAGTTTATCAACCCAAGTTCGGCCTTTAGTTGAAGCAGTTATAGCATATTTAAGCTGCCGATGGAATCTTTCTACGAGGCCGTTGGAACAAGGGTGATATGCTGTAGTGGAAATATGTTTAATTCCCAATAGATCAGTGAATTCGTTGAAAAGGGCTGATTGAAACTGTGGACCTCTATCGGTAGTGATTACCGAAGGGCATCCGAAGTTTGTGATCCAGTTATTAAAAATAGCACTGGCCACTGTTTCAGCTGTAGTTGATTGCAGTGGGATGGCGACTGGCCACCGAGTAAACCGGTCGATTATGGTCAAAATGTACTCGAATCCATTCACATTTTCAAGTGGGCCCACCAAATCTGCATGCAAGTGAGTAAAACGACCGTCTGGGTCGGCAAAGGTTGATGTAGGTGCCCTTGTGTGTCTGCCAACTTTGGTGGCTTGGCAACGTAAACACGTGCGGGACCATTGCTTAATGTCAGCTGCCATACCGGGCCAGATAAATCTGTCCGATATGGTCCGCAACGTCGCCTTGCCTCCAGGATGTGCTTGTGTATGAAAATGTTCAAAAATCAGACGGCGCATATTTGGCGGAATGTACGGACGCGGGTTACCCGTGCTGATGTCACAATAAACTGATCTGTTTGTAAACGGGAGCGGTCTTTTTTCAATTTTTAAGGCTGTGTCCGAGTGGATAGCTTGCAGGGTTTCGTCCTTGTCTTGCTCGTCAGCTAAGTTATCAAAGTTCAGTGTTGTACTCTGCACTGCGCTGAGAGTTGTACGAGACAAGGTGTCGGCCACGGTATTACTAGCTCCACTAATGTAGCGTATATCCGACGAGAATTGTGATATGTAATCCATGTAGCGGATATCTCGCGGATTGTGTTTGTCCGACTTAGCATGTAGAGCGTATGTAAGTGGCTTATGGTCTGTAAAAATTGAAAAGTCACGACCTTCCAGGATGTGCCGGTAGTGTCTGATGGCTAAATAAATTGCCAACAGTTCACGGCTGAAGGTACTATACTTCTGTTGGGCCGTATTTAGCTTAATAGAGAAAAATGACAGTGGTCTTTCCACACCGTCGACTATCTGGTGAAGTACGGCACCAACTGTATCCGACGACGCATCGGTAGTTAGCGTCAGTTTCGCGTCGGGTGAGGACGTAATGTACACAAGTTTGGTACAATCCTGCAAAGCTTGTTTTGCTTTACGAAAAGAGTCCAGCTCGTCTGCAGATAACACAATCTTCGGGTTTTTTCGCTTATGATTAGAAAGAAGATTCGTCAGTGGAAGAAGTACAATGGCACAGTCGCGTATAAATCGGCGATAGTAGTTGATCATGCCAATGAATCGCCGTAGCTGTCTTAATGTTGACGGTGGTGGGAATTCACTGATGGCCTTGACCTTTTCGTCCAGGGGAGCTAAGCCATTCTCATCAATGACGTGACCAAGGAAAGTTAATTCGGGGACAGCGAATAAACATTTATCAATGTTTAACTTTAGTCCGTAATGTTGCAATCGTTCAAAGACCGACTGTAAATGGTTACGATGTTCCTCGGGCGTTTTACTTGCTATCAGTACGTCGTCAATGTACGCATAAGTATAAGGTAATCCGCGGAGGACTTCGTCTATAAGACGCTGAAAAGATTGCGCAGCATTACGGAGTCCGAACGGCATTCGGGTAAATTCGTACAAACCGAACGGTGTCGTTATTGCTGTTTTATGAATATCAGATGGTTCGATAGGAATCTGATAAAAAGCCTTCCTTAAGTCCAGCTTGGTGAAGACAGTAGCGCCTTCAAGGGACAAAGCAAAATCCTTAATATGAGGGATTGGGTATTTGTCTGGCACAGTCCGAGCGTTTAGGAGTCTGTAATCTCCACACGGTCGCCAGGCATCAGGTTCGTTCTTAGGGACCATGTGTAACGGTGTGGAATACGGACTGGAAGATGGTCTTATTATGCCCAGTTTGAGCATGTTTTCGAATTCTTCCTTAGCCACCCGTAATTTAGTTGGGTGTAGACGACGGGGTGACACGTGGACTGGGGGTCCAGTTGTTTTAATAGTATGTGTTGTGTTGTGTTTTATGGGTTCTGTATGAGTGAACGGTGCTAAAAGAGATTTGTACTGCTTAAGCAAATCTTCGCAACCGTTCGCACTAGTACCTAGTGCGAACGGTTACCCAGAGCAGTCAGTCCAACCGTGGAAAGCTTGGATAAAAATCCGCGTCGTCGCATATCCGTGCGCATATCGGTAAGTGTCCGAGATGACAGCTCCACGGACAAGTCGAAGTGTGCGAGGAAATCCGCTCCTATAATGGGTAACTCTACATCGGCTATAGTGAAGGTCCATGTATATTCTCTCCGTAGGCCGATGCTTAGAGACATAATACGCTCGCCATACGTGCTGATGGATGTGCCGTTTGCAGCCTGTAGCTTGAGTTGAGTTTGTCTGGGCGTTAATGACGATTTCTTACAATAACTCAGCGGTATAACGCTGATCTGAGCGCCTGTGTCAACTAAGAACTTCAATCTGCTGTTGTTGTCGAGAACGTAAAATAGGCGATTTCCGTTATTTACCCCAGCAGCACACGCCCTTAATGGCTGCCGGGTTCGGAGTTTCCCGCGTTCTTATACGCACATGGTGGCTGACACTTTCTTGCGCGGGCGCCAAACACTTCATGATACCAGCAATAGTTTCTCTGGCGGTGACGAGTATGTCTTGACGTTGATCGTCGCCTACCAGGATTGTGTCTGTTAGCTGAAGTATCGCGACTCCGTCCAGGAATGCTCTGAATTCTGTCTAGGCGTAAAGACAGGTTCCTTAGTTCGGTAGTCAGAAAATGGAGTTGCTGGTTAACATCCGGGGTCGGGTTATCTTTCACGACAGAGGAAATTTGGCGCGCTGGTCTAGTGTCCACGATTTTGTCCGCGATCGATGCCAGCTTGTGGACATCGACCTCCTCAGTTAGGACTGCTAAAATTTGCACTATATCGGGCGGCAATTTCTCCAGCCACATTTGTTTTAATACAGTTTCGGATATACTGTTGTCACCGAGTAGTGTAATCATTTTACGAAGAAGTTGGGAGGGTTTGCTGTTCCCGAGTGTTACATTCGTAAGGAGATCCTTAATCTTTCGTTCCTCGGAGCAACCTGTTCGTTGTAGGATTGCGTGCCGAAGCACCTCATACGGCTTTTCGGGCGGGAGATTAATAAGAATATCCGCTACTTCCGCAGCGATTTCAGCGGGAAGTTTCTCCACAACAAACGCGAATTTCGACTGCTGGGACGTCACGTGTCTGGCTTGGAAAATCGCGTCGAGTTGTATGAACCACGTTTGTGTATTCGTGGTATAGGAAGGGAGTTCCATCCTGAGTGCAGCTTCAATTGGTTGTACAGGATCTGCCATGTCGATTGAGGTTTTGTTGTTTGAAATAATGTGGTTATCAATTTGTTGGTGGTTTTGCCTGTACAAACGTCGGGGTTACCAATTTGTTGGGATTGCTATGAATTAGTGTGTAATCAGAAGGGTTTTTTAGGTTTGTGGTAATAAACGTGAAAAGCATGTTCTTCATATTAATCACAACAATTTAGCGTAGACATACAAAAGGAATAAATCTCAAAGGCAATATTGAACGAAGAAACAAAGGTAGTCGTGCATTCAATTAGAAACAAACATTGAATATTTATGTACAAATAAATTACAATACAATTTTTGGAAAAAGTTGTGTTTCAGTTGAAATAACTGAATTGTTGAACAAAAGTTGAATGAAGTATTTTATGAACTCAAAGTTCATGAATGTTCCTTTGTTTAGGAAAAGTGTTCACATAAAAATTTGAGGAAAATTTATCGAGAGATAAATTTTAAAGTATTGTAGTTGTGAGATTTTTTTGCTGAATTTTGTATGTTTTTGTTTTGGCAGAGTTATTCACCTTGGACCGTATTTTTTATATATATTTGCTTTAGTAATAATTTCTGTTTGGTAGTGTAGAATAACACTTTTTTAGAAACGTGCAAAGATTTCAGAGAGAGAGAGAGAAAGAGGTTGAAGGTTGAGTCAGGTGTTGACGCGCGAAAAGTCCTTTAAGTCAAGATGTAGACACGCGTGGATCTCTGTAGAAATCTCTCTGAGAGTGAATTGCTGACTAGTCAATCGGACTAAGATTCGCCCTTTTATTTACTCTGCGAAGATTAGATCGGCTCCGAGCGCATTCGCGCCAAAATTTATCCTGGGGCGTCTCGACCAATAATAAGCCGAGTTTCGCAATGTGTGGTGTTGATTGGTCGAAACTAGCTCTTATGGAAAATTCCACCTTTAAACGAGTTGAGTGGAAAAATACGGAGGATTCTACAAAATAATACAAAGCAAAGAATAAATTGAAATAATACAAACATTTATATACAACTGAAGAATATTTACAATAGTGTTTTTTATGTTGCCGGATGTTCAATATTAGAAGTAGTGTTGTATTGGTTTAAGTCAAGAAAAGTTGCGTACCCTTAACTTGTTATATTTGTACCTAAGCTCATATTAGAAGTAGATTGTAGATTGTACTTGCGTAAGTGTCGTAAAGTTCTTTACTTATTTAGTAGTGAATGTTCTGTTCACTTTGGGTAAGCAAAGTTTGTTTTATGTTCGAAAGTTCTTTAACGTCTGACTGCGTTAGTCAAAGACGGCAGTTCCATGAGCGTTACATTTTGCTAATGTGTTGAGCGGTCGAAATTGGTTGTCGTTTTCTGCTCGGGTCTACTCTGCTCGAATCTGGATTGCTCAGGTCTGCTCGGGACTACTCGGTGTGACACGTGTTTCCCGGTCTTTTATACCGTCAAAGAGGCTCCAGGAAGAATGGCGCGTAACATGGTCGTGCGCGTGGGAGCGATCTGATTGGTCGAAACTGACCAATCAGCAAGCCGGATTTACGGTGATCGACCAATGGATACAAGAAGAGTGCATTTCCAGCGGAGGGTAGACTGGCTGTCGTGGAAGATTCCACAATAGTGAACCGAAGATTTCGACGGAAGAGATTGTTTGAAAATCGATATCATCTCAAGTGCCTTTCGCTATTTGAAGAGATTTGGGTTCTAGAAAAACGGCCGAAAACGGTGTCATTTTCCTCCACGACAATATAAGACCGCATCTTACAACACAGACCTTACAGAAGCTTAAAGAGTTGAAAGTCTTTACGAAAATGGCATCAACAATCTTATAGAACGATGGGAGATAGTTGTTCAAGAACAAGGGAGATTATGTACTTGGCTAATGATTTTTTTTTATGTATGTAAAATTTTGTTTTAAATTTTCTAACCAGGCTCGAATTTTTACCTTGATCTAATAGATGTCCTACCAGGATTTATTATGGTTGAGTACAATCTTAAAACATAAAATATGAATATGGCACAGTGTTTTGGGCAGGCATATAAAGAATACTACAGGAATTCCTACAGAAGGTAGTAAAGGAAAGCGGGAAGAAAGGACTATCAAGTGTAGTAAGATATAATGTATGGTTGCTAGCAAGCGAAATAGTCCAAAATACGATGTATGAATTGGAGATGTCATTACAGGTGTTCAAATATCTGGGGAGTGTTCCAACAAAAAACAGAAAATGTGGCACCGAAATCCGATAACAAAAATGCCTGCCAAAAACGAAGCAACGTACTAGGAAACGGGAAAATATCGTTAGAAACAAAAGACAGAGTACTGAACTGCTATGGAATATCAGTCCTCCTAAATGGCCACCAATCTCATCACAGATGAAGAAGAGACTTGAAAGAGACAGGAATGTTGTTCTACAGAAGGATGCTGAGAATAACATGGACTAAACACGTGAGAAAACGAGAAAGGTTTAAGAGAAAATTTAAACAAAAAGGACATATGACACTGACATGGCATGTAGAAGACAAGAGGGACACATGATAGAAGGGAATAACCGCTGCTTAACGAGCTTATGTAAATATGTGGCAGAACAGTGCTTAGGAGAGACAGCAAACAGATAAACTTTGCTAAGAGTTACAAAAGACAGCATGCTGTGGAGATCCATGATCATCTACGTCCTAAAGGGACAATGCAAGAAGAAGAAGAAGAAGAAGAAGAAGAAGAAGAAGAAGAAGAAGAAGAAGAAGAAGAAGAAGAAGAAGAAGAAGAAGAAGAAGAAGAAGAAGAAGAAGAAGAAGAAGAAGAAGAAGAA